>CM053773.1:20555026-20570753 GCA_028658325.1 Potorous gilbertii | reverse complement strand
CTCTCATGTTTCTAGAACACTATACAAGCTCTCCTCCAATTGTTCATATTCTGAGTGTACCCCCCAAAAAACAAACATTAAAAAGAAATCAGATATTTTCTAGAATTATTTTTAGCAATACTACCAAAGGGCGCATGCACACACACACACACATACACACACACACACACACACACACACACACACACACACACACACATACATTTCTATATGCATCTCCCCTCTTTATCTCTCTCTCTCTAGATACCTCCTAACCATTGACTTTGTTCAATTAGTCTCTACCTTCAATCTAGACACAGTCTCTTTCTTCTCCATCCTCTTTTACCTGTAGGTATCTTTTTTTGCCCCTAAGTCCACAGTGTTGTAACTGTTGGCTGTAATTAGTGGTGCAACTTCTATTGATCTGTAACCAGCTAATTACTTCACTGATTCATTTAATTACAGTCATGCCTGGAGATACTCCCAGGTGTTATCCCTCTCCCAGCAATGCACCCATCTTTGAAATTACTTTGCATTACTTTGTATTTACTTATCCATGTACCTTTTATATCCTATCCCATTCCCAAATATAATAAAAGCTCCTTGGGGGCAAGGACAATTTTATTTTTCTCTTTATATCCACAGTACCTCGGAGAGTGCCTGAATACAGTTTTTTTGTTGTTGTTCAGATGTGTCTGACTTTCCATGACCCCTTTTTGGGATTTTCTTGGCGAAGATACTAAAGTGGTTTGCCATTTCCTTCTCTAGCTCATTTTACAAACTGAAGCAAACAGGGTTAAGTGATTTGCCCAGGGTTATACAGCTAATAAGTATCTGAATCTGTATTTTAATTCAGATCCTTCTGACTCCAGAGCTGGTATTCTATCTACCGTGCTACCTAGCTGCCCTAGCTGAATCTAGTAGGCATGTTTAATAAATACATGCTGAATTGTTTTGAGGTTCAATGAAAAGATATCAGATCTGACAATAACTGAACCTCACAAGATACATTTCGTGGAGTTTTTAGCTTTTCTTCTCTCTATTCACTATTCTTCCTAAACCAACAAAAGTGATCAAGAGTATCCTCAACACTCTGTGTTGGTCAAGTGATGACTAAAGCTGAGACTTAACTTTTTCGTGTAGGTTACAATCATTAATTAGTAGTATATGCCCCTTTGTGTGGGTATAGAGACTGACCTGTGGTTTCACTGGAAAAGGTTAGGAGTCAACACAAACTACCTCCCCACGGCCAAATCTCTCTCACTGCCTGTTTTTGTACTGATTTGAATCTTAAAATGTCAAAACTGTTCTTAACTCAATGGTCAGATTTAAGCATCAGACTATAGTTTGCAGAATTCTGCTACAGCGAATTCCTGTAGGAGGAATTCTACTAATTCAAGTAATTTCTCTACAAATCATTGTCGTAGAGAGCAGCCTGGAGGAGTGAGAGACTGTGACCTGTCAAGGGTCACATGGTTACTATGTGTCACAGGCAGGACCCTCCCTATATAGTTTGCATTTTGTTTCTCTAAACATGCACGTAAGGATGGAGTTTCATTAATTAGCCCATCCTCTTAAAAGTAACTACCTTTGTTAAGTGAAAGTTTAAATCAATCAGAACCTAGTGTGAACAAGGTCTGTACACCTCCTTCACTCAATCAAAGCCATTATATGGTAGGCTTCCTACTCTTAAGATATGTTCATAAAAGGAAAGAGCTTTCTCAGAACCTGATCTAGAGATTCTGAGTGCGTGAAATAAGAGGAAGATATGGATCTTCAGAACTGAACCAAGAACTGCTGATGTGGGGGCAGCCAGTGGAGAGAGAAAGACAATTCAAAGCTGATCTGTGGTGAACACCCCAAGCTAAAATAACCAGTGCACCCATTTGCTCAAGGAAAATGAAAATCACAAAAGGACTATTCTTTCTCCTATATCTTCTTCCAGTGCCTGCCCATTTACATATATTTTAATAATCTGTATTTCATTATCCAAATGTTTTTAATAAACCTGAATTTTTTCTCAACCATAACAAGGCCAATTCACTAGAGACAGAAATAAATGTAAATTTAGAGAGAGTCCAGCCTTTGCCTAATTTTAGCTGGATTTCAAAGTAATTGTAACAACTAATTACTTATTACACACTCCCTAAAATTCTTCAGAACAGCTCTATGTCCCCTGTGAGTCTTTTCTAATTTAAACATTCCCAGTTCCTTCAACTGAACTTCATATGACATAGGCTTAGGTCCCTTCGCCATTCTAATTGCCCTTTTCTGAAATGTCTCTATCTTACCAACATCTTTTTTAAAGTGTAGTTGTTGTTGTTCAGTCATTTCAGTCATGTCTAACTCTTTGTGACCTCATTTGGGGTTTTCTTGCCAAAGATAGTGCAGCAGTTTGCCATTTCTTTCTCTAGATCATCTTATGGATGGGGAAACTGAGGCAAACAGTTAAGTGACTCTCCCAGGGTCACACAGCTAGTGTCTGAGGCTGGATTTGAACTCACAAAGTATGGTGCCCAGAGCCAAACACAATGCTCCTGCTGAGGTGTGGAGAGAAAAGAACCGGAGGACTGTCACCTCCTGGTCCTGGAAGTTATGTCTTTCTTGATGCAGCTCAAGATCGCTTAAATCTCCTTGGCTGTCACAGCAAACTACTAACTCATTTAACTTGCCACCCACTAAAAACCCCTGATCCTTTTTCAGAACTGTTGTCCAAGCATGCCTCCCCCATCTTGTATTGGGGAAGGGTTATTTGGTTGTTGTTTTAACTCAAATAGAACACATTATATTTATCCCTCTTGATTTGAATGAATGAAAAAGTCTTTAAGCACTTTCAATGTGCCAAGACATAGGCTATAAGCTCTGGGCATCCAAGTAAGAAAAGCAAGACCGTCCCTGCTCTCACAGAGTTCACTCAAATTATAGTAGACAACATACAAAAGAAAATTCAGTGGCAGAGGGGCTCAGAAGTCCTAAGAGTGTAAAGATTAGTTATATTTAAGGAGCTTATAAATCAAATGTTGAGGGACTGAAACACATAAAGGCAGGGCAAATGGTAGGGCTGGAATACCTTTAGGAGGCAATGATCATTCAGAGGCTAGGGCCTGGTTGTCTTCCTTGTCCTCTGAATGAATAGAATGACTGATGCCCATCTCGTTTGTCATCTGCAAATTTGATGTGTATAGCATCCAGGCCTTTGATCCAAGTCATTGATAAGAATCTCTCTTTTTTTGAAAGCCAGACAGATTTGAACTCAGGTCTTCTTGATTCCAGGGCCTGTGCTCCATCCACTGTCCCATCTAACTGCCCCTATTGATAAGAATTTTAAAGAGCATAAAGTCAAACCCAGACCCCTTCTGGGTTTCAATAGAGAGAGACTGAGCCATTAACAACTGCTTTCTGGAAGCATCCAAGCAGCTCTGAATCCACCTAGCTACATTATGGCCAAATGCGAATCTTTTCACCTTCCCTTCAAGAATAATATAAGATAATTGAACAAAAGCTTCACTGAAAGCTAGGCATTGAAATAGATAGAATTACTAGATTACTAGATAGAATTAATAGATAGAATAGAATTACTAGTTTAGTAATTCTATCAGAAAAAGTAACTGAGTTAAACCTGCTATGAGAAGCCATGGCATCACTTGGAAATCATGACTTCCCCTTCTAGATATTTACCAATCATCCCTTTGATGATCAGTTCTCCTGGAGGCTATAGGAAACCAACCACCAGTGTTTTCTGAGTTTAGATTTGTAGTTGTTTTTCAGTCACGTCTGAGTCTTCATGACACCTTTTGGGGTTTTCTTGGTAAAGATACTGGAGCAGTTTGCCTTTCCTTCTCCAGCTCATGTTCCAAATGAGGAAACTGAGGTAAACAGAGTAAGTGATTTGCTCTGAGTTACATAGCTAGCAAGTGTCAAGTGCCTGAGGACAGATTTGAATTCATGGCCTCCTAAATCCGGGGCCAGTGCTCTACCCACTATGCCACCTAACTGTCCTAGTTTACAGCTTCTTAAATAAGACTTTCTAATCCTTGATTATCCTTAGTGGGTTCCTTCTAGCACTATCACACTATCATTTACACCTATGTGAACCACCAGAAGTGGATGATAGCCATCTGATTGAAAAAATTTGAGGATGGTTTCTATTAAAAGAGATTGATTAAATAAATGGCCTAAATTTACAGAACTAGCAAACTGGCAGCCAGGAGGCACAGTGAATATATTGCTGGACTTGAAGCCAGAAAGACCTGAGTTTGAAAACTGCCTCAGAAACCTACTAGTTGTGTCACTCTAGGCAAGTCACTTAACCTCATTCACTCCCTTTCTTATATGCACAATGGGGATAACGATGGCATTTGTAGGTTTCCTGTAAGGAGCAAATGAAAGGATGTATGTGAAATACTTTGCAAACATTAAAGGTGTTATTAGTTGGTTGCTAATTATAAACTATTAATAATAAATTAATAGTATTTTAATTATTAATTATATAATTGTTATTAGTTAATTATAATTTAGTTATAAAAACGTTAGTTAATAAGGAAGTCTTAGCTATTATTTTCATAAAGATGATGATGATGATTTCCCAGAAAGATAATAGACTTCTCTATTTTTATCAGATTTACAAATAGCCTTCTGGATAGGCCCAAGTTCAGCTGTCAAACACCAATAAACTCTTCTTCCTCTGATCCTTACTGGTTAACCTCATAGCTCCTCAGAATGTCCAGCTAGATCCATTTCAACAAAAGCTTCTCAAATTTTTTAGCCCAAGTTTATATATTTCATTCCCATTTTCATCTATGTGAGAGTCTTCTAATTCTTCAAACTCCTGACAAGGATCAAGTTTCCCTCATGCTACTATGCATCCTTTTCTCTCCAACTGAAGTCCTGTTTTCTCCCTTCTTTAGGAAAACTTTATGTCTCTGATAACCTAGAATGTGGAGAGGTAATATTTCATTTCCTTCACCTCTTCTTCTATGAAAAAACCAACCTATACATGGAATTTACTGTGGATAGTCTTTTCTCATATCATATCATTGCAAGTCACTAAAAATTCCCTATCTCTACATATTGATTAAGAACTTAAGCCTTTTTCAAGCTGTTTGTGATTGTTTAACACTTACCTAAGTACTTCTTTAGGACTTTTGCAAACTTTCTTCTTTTTAACAATTTCACAGTTCCACCCACCCTCCTTTCCTTTGTCTCAAAAATTGTGTGGACAACAAATTATATCCTTTCCCTTTTCTCACCAACTTCTCATTTGTTTCACTATTTTTTTACTTATCAGTTTTTCAGTTGACCTTTTCATACTTAATGTTTCTTTGCCCCATCTTTTCTTTTTCTTTAAAATCTTTTATTCAGACCCTTACTATCTAATTTTGCTCTTTTGCAAACTTCTCCTATAGTAGCCAGAAGTAAAATCTGGATCTGAAAATGGTTCTTCAAATTTTCCTCAAGTTTTCCAAATTTATCCTCCCAAAATTCAAACAGTGACTTTCTTCACAAGTCCACATTCATCCAAATCACCCTAATGACTGCCTCTTACTTTTTATTCAGTTCAAGACCTCCTTTCTTCTTTCATTCTGCCACCCATAACCTTCTTTCATGGAAACTAGAAGTAGAGGCCTACATCAATACTTACTCTTTTCCTACAGGAACAGCTGACAAATATCTGTAACTGAAATACAGTCCTCAACGTACTTTTGAGAATTCAACAAACTGTACTGTACAGAAACTTTCATATTCTACAAAAATTAACAGGTACACAAGTAAGTTAATATATAATATATGTATATATGCAATAATGTAAAGTAATATCAAGAGGGAGAAAGTGCTAATACCTGGGAGAATAAAGAAAGGATTCATTTAGAAGCTACCATCTAAGCCATACTTTGAATACTGTGAAGTTGTTAAAAAGATGAAAGTTTGCAAAAGTCCTAAAGAACTACTTAGGTAAGTGTTGAATAAAATCCAGTATTCCTCATTTGTTAGAAAAGTGTTTTTTGTAACTGTAAAGTGCTATATAAATTCCAGTAAATGATGATGATAGTTAAGATAATCTAAGAACACATATGGTTAAAAACTGACCATAAAGAGATGAAAAATTTATGGAAATGCTTTTGGAACAAACAGAACTTCACTGGGCAATGGTACATGTTGTCAATAGAAACATGATATTGGATTTTTCAAATGTATCAGTAAGGGCCTTCTTTCAAGATTGAGCCTATGAAAAATCTAATATCCTATGGAATCCAAAAGTCCCTTTCAATATCCACATGGATTCAACTAACAGATGTAGAAGTATAAAAACAATAGCTGAGTCATGTGGATTTATTTATAAAAATGGAAGTGATCATAATGACAAGCCAGGATCAGGTGGATCACCACTAGAAATATTTGTAGATGGGTTAACCTTTGAGACCCAGGAACTGTTGATTATTATGGAATATGCAAGGAAAAGATAAGATTATATAATACATCAGTGAAGTTTACAAAATTATCGTACCTATCAAACACCTAGCAAGATACTATCTGATGGATAGAGACCTACACTAAAATCTTGCTATCTTTCCTAAATTAAGAGCTGACAAATACACATTCTATGAATAGAGACCTAAACACATCCTTGGGAATTCAAAAAACAAACTGTATGAGAACCAGACTGGGTCAGCTAGGTGGCAGCAAGGATATAATGCCAGGCCTGAAGTTAGAAAGACTCATCTTGTTGAGTTTAAATTTGGCCTCAGACACTAGCTGTGTGACCCTGAGCAAGTCACTTAACCCTGCTTGCCTCAGTTTCCTCATCTGTAAAATGATCTGGAGAAGGAAATGGCCACTCCAGTATTTCTGCCAAAAAACAAACAAACAAAAAGTGTCAAAAGAGTCAGACATGACATAAATGACTGAACAACAAAAGAACCAGACTATTGTAATAAATTGAGTTGTTGCCCAGATATAACATTGATTCATGAATTTGAAGAATGCATACCTTGGTGAATGACTCCAAACCAAATATACGTGATCACTAAGCTACATTGAATGAAAATTTTTCCACATTTAATGATTTAGCAGAAAACGATCAAACTGGATCAAACGATCAACAGGAACAGGATGAAGTACACATTCATTTATTATCTTATTTGTTCTTGGAGTTGTCCCCAAGGTGAGTCTAAAAGAGATAAACTCTCATCCCAATTACCCACAAAAAAATAATTATTTCATCGACTTGTACAATAGTTCTCAGTATATTAAGTGTAAAAGAATAATAGCCATCTATGAACTGGTCCCAGGACAGGTTCTATCTAGATTCTAACAAAATAGAGAAAATGAATGAGACTTAAATTATCACTATTATTTCCATAGTTTTGATCTGCTTAAAATTGGAACATCTCACGTGTTTTATGTACTGAACATTTAACCTACTCTCCAAATTCTTACCCTGGTCGCTTCCTGAGGACTGTTTCTTACCCTGAGGGCCTTGTTCATTTGAAAAAATATATATACAGATGGATTGCTCTGTGTCTCTATATTTTTTCTTCCAAAAAAGCATGCAAGAAAGGAAAATGATGTCAACATTTCTACATACTGTAGGGATAGGGCACAGTAGAGGGGATAGGAGGTGATGAGATATAGATCTACCTGAAAAAGAAAGAAAAACTCAAATTCAGCATGGTCATGAGGAATGTCCCTGCTCATCCATAGAAGGGCACAGGACTGGGAATTGACACAGATCCTCATCCAATAAAGAGGAATTGTCACCATTTAATTGTGCTCCCGCCAGAACGACATATGGCGGCCCAGCTGACAAATAGAATATTTTTTCCTTTTTTTTCACCCATTTCACATGCACATTTCATTTGTGGGATATTAAAACTTCACATAAACTGTCTGTTAACCCCTTGGCACCACAATATCCACTATGTGGGATACTCTGCTCACCCAGGCTCTACAATTTCAGATATGAGAGGGTTAACTCCATCAGAGATAGAACCCACTGCTGAAGGCCGTCTGACCATTTCCTGCCTCCATCAGGATTCAACAGTTCTCAACATTTTCAGGCAAAGTTGTCTTTATTTGAGCCCATTTATTGCATTTTGGCACCATGAAATACTGCTTCAGCACTCTGTATCACAATGCCTTTTGGTTTCCCAAATTGGGGGCATTTTCAGAGGCCAGTATGCTAAGATTCTGCTGTTACTTCCACTTTGGAAGCCCCAAAGTAAAATCTCTCTGGATATTCTGGACCTCATTTTGGTAAAAAACAAAACAAAACAAAAAACCCACCAACAACAACACAAGAAGCTGACCTTTCGTTCTCTCGTTTTTCAGTCACGTCTGACTCTTTGTGACCCCATTTGGGGTTTTCTTGGCCAAGACACTGGAATGGATTGCCATTTCCTTCAACTCATTTTACAGATGACAAAACTGAGGCCATTGGGGTTAAGTGACTTGCTGAGGGTCATATAGCTAGTGTTTGAGGTCAGATTTGAACTTCGGGACCAGAAATCTATCCATTGTGCCATCTTGTTGCCCTATGCTCTATCCTCACTTTAAAAAAATAAAATAAAAGCCCCATTAATACTGTCTGACAGGCAAAGCAAGGGTATAGTCTGAGTCTGGATATCTTTGCTAATGAGGAGGAAAGAAGAAATTTCGAACTTCTGCTATACTGCACTCAACAACCCCAACAAAATTTGAGATGTGCATTAATAAACATTTGTTTCAGTCTGATTACCCCATAGCAACGAAAATAGGTAAGGAACTGGTGTTCTGAGCCTAAGAGCAGGGACGCACCCCCACTTCATCAGTACAGAGAGTTTCTTTGAAAAATTATTTAATGCATCTTGGCTTCTGTGACAGCTGTGCTGAAATGGAAGGAACTAATGCTTCATGGCACCTAGAAACCAGAAGCTTAGGAAGCATCATTCAGATTACATCTTGATGGGAAACCCACAGGCTCTAGTGCAGTTTGTCAACACAAAACGGCAGTGGGCGCCAAAACATGACATAGTGTTACTTAAGCACTTCCTTCGAAAGGCACATTTTCTAACAGCTGAATATTTGTTGAATGATTCTTCTTCTTAACTTGTATAAGGTTCCTAACTTGCTCACACTGTTCATATCATAGATACCTCTTTTCTTGTGACAACTAAAGAAATAACAAAGATCTGTCATGAAAAGACCCACAAGAGTCTGAGACCATGGCTGAACGAAAGACTTTTAGGGGGAGATCCAATAAGGGACAGGGGAAGAGAGGGAGGGCTGGAAAATAATGAATTATGTCCTGTTCAAATCATTGCATTTTTTCAGCTGTATGGCATGTTAGGAAATTGACACAAAGGATAAGAATTGAGTTAACAAGCTGGACCTATTTGTCACCAAAATGAGCAGTCCATTCATTTGAATATATGTGACCTGTTTATTGCCTTCTTGGGGGAAGGGGAAGAAAATCCATCCATAGCCAATCATTAAGATGACCACAGACCTACTCAGACACCTTGACAGCTGAATCACCATCTCCCATCAACAGATTAAGCCTCAGGCATTCAGCAAGGCAGCCTCTGTCTACTTGGCCCTTTTTCGCCCATTAAGAATCTTTACCATTCTCGTAGTTCTGTCCGCTGCTTTGGGCAGCATGTGCCAAGGGAAAACTTGAGAGGATCTAGCATTAAGCCAATTTCCCTTCATGTCTGTATGCCAATCAGGACAATTTTTCGAGGGCAATTATAATGGATTACACTCTCCTAAGGCCTTGTAATTACAAAGGGTATTCACATAAATTTGTTATATCTGATACTCTCAACAAGTCTAGGATATAGAAAAGATCGATAATATAATATCCATTTCACAAATTAAGAAAATGAGAAACAAGATTTTAAAAAACATGATAAGGAGCAAAGCCATGACTAGAAAGCAGGTCTTTCACACCAGAGAGCTGCTTAACTTCAGCATCCTTTGATACTTTGAGGAACAACATTGTTTTGATAACTGTGAGACATCCATGATGCATTGTGAGTACTCCCTCTCCAACTGTACAATGCAGCCCATCAAAGCCTTCTCTTCCAGAAATTCTTTTCTATGCCTTCCCTAAGTATTCTATGAAGAATTCATCCAATATGATGGAGGCATTATTCTAAGTTGTGTTTAAAAAAACAAAAATCTTATGGGCATTAATATAATATTCAGCTGTTAAGCCAGCCCACCTCCCTTTCTAACCAAAGCTTTCCTTGATGATATTTTATTCTGCTTCTCATATACATGTCATGACTTCTCATACACAAGTCATGATTGTTAATATACTGCCAATGTACATTAAATACAGAGTTTAAAAACTACCTTTTTTTTCCTAAATTATTCATGATTGAGTTGTCTGTATGCAAACAAGTAAAGAAAACTACAAAATAGGACAGCAATACAGTGCAACAGAAAACAGCTGTATAGATCAAAGAAGAGAAAGATCCTCTGCAATCAGGACAGAGAAAATGGAGATGGGCTCAACCTAAATAGAGAGAGTTTATGGAATTCCCTTTGTGGCAGGCAGGTGACACAATAGGTAGAAAACTGAGGTATACCTGAGTCCACATTCCACCTCAGAGACTCTTTGTGACCCTGGGCAAGTCACTTAACTTCTATTTGCCCTATTTTCTTCATCCATAAAATGGCAATAACAATAGCCCCTACCTCCCAGGACTGTGGAGAGAATCAAATGAGATATTAATTATAAAGCACTTAGCACAGTTCCTGGTGCATAAAAAGCACCCAGTAAGTGTTATGTATTAATATTAATTGATAATTAGTATTAATTTTTTTATTATTCTCATGATCTTTTAAAAGGAAACAAATTTAATCTCTCTGGTGTAGTAGAAGGGCAGTTCTACCAAAAAACAAAGGAATTAACTAAGTGACTTTAAGATCTCTTTAATGGTCCTAAAATTGAAAAATAACAAGTTATTTATCAGAGACAAAGAAAGAACTATCTATAGACACCAAACTGGTGTTACACTGGTCTTTGATAGCATTAGAATCACCCAAGATTCATTCACATTTCTCCATAGACTGGCCAGACATCATGGGTGTGCCCTTGTCATCTGCTACCTCCAATTCTAGAACAATGAACTATTAGCAAATTACGTTTGTCATCGTTCCTGGGCCTATGCTATATTAATCTAGTTCCCTATGACCCTACTCTCTTTCATTGTAATTTTCAGTACCAAAGGGCCCCTCCCTGATCAATTCTTTCCTATGTATGTTACCTTCATTATTAGAACGTAGTAGAATGCCCTTGAGGGCAGGATTGTCTTCACTTTTATGTTTCCCAGCACTTGGCACAGTACTTGGCCCATAGCAAAAGTTAATTAAATGCTTTTAAATTACTCATTCATGCATAAATTCATGCAGTTTGTAAAGATTAACAATAAAAAAAATAAACTTTAATGGCCTCTGTGCATCAGAAAATTCAAATATGAAATAGAGTAGTAAGGAATATCATCTACTAGGATCCTTCACCCTCTTGTACCTCTTTTATTGTATTCAGAACCATGATTGACTTTTATACCCATTGTACATAATTTGTATTATTATTTTATATATATATTTATATATTATTGTATTTATCCATGTACATCTTATCTCCCCAATTAGATTGTAAACTCCTCCAGAACCACGTGTATCTCTTACTTCTTTTGCACAGCCATCAGGACCCAGGACAGTGCTCTATATATACTAAACATGTTTGAGGAATGAATGAATGAGTGGATGAGAAATACAACACAAAAGCTCCAATCAATTATATAAACTTTCTTAGCCAAAGCCCTATCTCCTTTCCAATTCTGATGAACTGAACTGAGCAATCAATAAGCAAAACTAGAGGTCATCCTTATATTCTGCCCTCATACTGAATTAACCCAAAGCAGCCAGCTCCCTATTTCTTCTCTTTCAAGTACCTCCTCTGGTCCCACTAATTTCCATCAAAAGCTTTTCTAGCCTTCAATTTTCTTTCCAAAGCCTACCTATGCTCCTCTTTCTTGAATCTCTGAAGCAGGCAAAAGCCCTTCTGTAATTTCTTTTTCATCTTAGAACTTCCTTCTGCTACTGCAACCCATTCTTCCATTGGTGAATTCCTCATGGAAACTCAGATTTTAAAGAAGGGCCCAGGACAACTACCCACCCTTATTCTCTTAGTTCTGTTTCTGAAACTCTGAATTTTGCCACCAAATTGTTTCTGGCCTCCTCCAACTAATCCAAAGCACTTTTCAGCTCCTTTTTTCTTTTGTATGTTGTCTACCTCTCGTAGAATGTAAGCACCTTGTGCACCTTATAAACACAAGTGTAGACCAAATATATTTGTAACACAGACCAATTCTAGAACCAATAGGTTACTTTTTTACTCCTTCAGAGGAATCTCCAGTACCCTAAAGGGGATTTTTTGTTCCTTCAAGTGTAATGGATGTCCCCTCATATCCCAATTCCATTCGGCACTAACAGTTATATTAGTTTCACAGAAATATTTACCTCAAAATGCATAATCACTAAAATATAAACTTACTCCCCCTAACATGTGAGAGACATAATTCTCCCTATTCCTTGAACCACCTCAGTCTCTGGGGAGGGGAAAAGAACTAGCTTCATAGCTTAGCATGTTCCCATAGAGCACAGTAACAGTTCCAAGTCCAAAAGCCCCCTGAGGTTTAAGTCCCAAGCACCATGGCTTCTCATGGCTTCTATATAGTCCTGGCTAACTGCCCCATTCCACCTGCAATCCTGGCCCCAGGGTTGCCAAGGCTCAAACTGCTATTCCCAAGGGGGTATGGAGTCTGGAAACTGAAATTAAAGATAAACACAGAATAAAAACTCATACCCCCAGGACCTGGAAGCTCCCCCTGAAAACTTCTGAGAATTCCAAGGACAGGGTGACTCATTGCTTGAACCTTTGGGAGATAATTAACTTCCTGGCTCCTTTGGCCTAAAGATGGGTCATCACTGAAAGTGATGGTGTTTTAGTATGAAATGATAGGACTGAGCCAATATAATAAAAATGACAATTCTGCTTAAGTTAATTTACTTATTCAATGCCACACCAATCAAACCACAAATATATATTTGATAAAACTAGGAAAAAATAACAACAAAACTCATCTGGAAGAAGAAAAGGTCAAGAATATCAAAGAAATTACTAAAATTACAAGGAAATTACTAAAAAAATACAAAAGAATGTGACCTAGCAATACAAGATCTTAAACTATTTATGAAGCATTAATCATCAAAACTATCTGGTACTGGCTAAGAAATAGAGTGGTGGATCAGTGGAATAAATTACATACGCAAGTAGTCAATGGCCATATCAACCTAGTGTTTGATAAACGCAAAGACCCCAGTTTGGGGAATAAGAACTCACTATTTGACAAAAACTGCTGAGAAAACTGGAAAACAGTAGGACACAAACTAGATCTAATCCAACATCTCAGATTATATACAAAGATAAAGTCAAAATGAGTACATGATTTAGGCATAAAGAGTAAGACCATAAAAGCAAGTTAGAAGATCAAGTAAGAGTCAACCTGTCAGGTCTATGGGAAGGGGAAGAATTCATGACCAAACAAAGGATAGCGAGCATTACAAAATGCAAAATGGATAATTTTCATTATATTAAACTAAAAGGTTTTGTACAAACAAAACCAATACAGCCAAGATTAGAAGGAAAGCAGAAAACTGGGAAACAATCTTTATAGCAAATGTCTCATTTCTCAAATATACAGAGAAGCAAGTCAAATTATAAGAAAATAAGCCATTCTACAATCAAGAAACAGTCAAAGGATATCAACAGTTTTCAGATGAAGAAATCAAAGCTATTTATAGGCATATGAAGAAGTGTTCTGAATTACTCTTGATTATAGAAATGCAAATTAAAACAACTCTGCCAGACTGGCTAATATGACCGAGAAGGTGGGGGAAATTGGAACATGACTGCCTTGCTGGTGGAGTTGTGAACTGATCCAACTATTCTGAAAGGCAATTTGGAACAATATTTAAAGGGCAACCAAACTGTGCATACCCTTTGATCCAGCAATACCAGTCCTACGCCTGTATCCCAAAGAGACCATAAAAAGGGAAAAGGACCTACATGTGCAAAAACATTTACAGCATCCCTTTTTGTGGTGGCAAAATATTGGAAATTGAGGGGATGTCCATCACTTGGGGAATGACTGAACAAGTTGTGGTGTATGAATATAATGGAATGTTAGTATGCAATAAGAAATGATGAACAGGCAGATTTCAGAAAAACTTGGAAAGATTTGGGTGAACTGATACAAAGTTAAATGTGCAGAACCAGGAAAACATTGTATACATTATCAGCAATATTGTATGATGACCAGCTCAGATCTTCTCAGAAACACAGTGATCCAAGACAAGTATAAAGAACTCATGAAGGAAAATGTCATCCACTTTCAGATAAGAATTGATGGACTCTGTATGCAGATCAAAGTTTACTTTTTTCACTTTATCCTTTTTCATGTTTTTGATTTGTTTTTTCTTTCACTATTGTGACTAATATGAAAATATGTTTTACATGATAGCATGGGCATAACCTATTTCAAATTGCCTACCATTTTCAGAAGAGGAGAGAACAAGGAGGGAGAATAATTTGGAACTGAAAATACTATAATAATGAATGCTAAAAATTGTCTTGACATGTAATTGGGAAGAAAAATAAAATGCTATTTTTTAAAAAAAAGGGATGATATGATAGTCCCTGAGTGGTCCCCTGGTCCTTCCCCAACTCCCAAGCAATAGTGAGATGGGAATTTCCAGGTCAGAAAAATCATTCCACCAATGCAAAAGTTAGAGTAGAACATTCTCCCAATTAACATACTTCTGGAAGGTAAGACAAAAGATTAGAAATGAGTCCAAAAAACATTTAAGGATTTATCTCAGTAGTATTTCTCATACCAAAAATCCATAATTCCTTAGAAAGGGTGATGTATTATCACCGTGGGGGCAGGAATGGAATTAGCTATTTAACATTTGATTAACTCAAATATTTCAACAAATACATTAATTTACCTATTCTATTTCTCAAGCTTCAATGAATGTGTGATTTTTATCAATCAATATCACCCCTCAAATGGAACAAGATCACAAACCATCCACACCTTCTCACCCTATACGATTTTTATTCATGTCTTCTTATCCACCCTTCATAGCAGATCCACCCAACATTCTGGACACCTTCCCTAGGTCTCTTCACATTAAATGACTGGACAGTACCACTGTTGCCCATCTGTTATCCTTCAGTCTTGCTACATATGGCCTCTACTTTTCATATGTCTCTTTGATGATTTCTTTTATGCTGCCTGTGCACCCAATTTATTGTTGGTATTAGCAGCTGGTGTTGATTTTGATCTTTGCTCTAACAAATTGGTGGTCTGACTGTCCAGAGACAACTGATTCAGAAATGACTCCCAAAGTGATTACTCGTTGTTTGCTTTTTGTTAAAAATTAGTCAGTTTCCATTTTTGTGATATTATTTGGTACTCACCAATTCTCTTTTTAAAGAAAGAATTTATGACATAATTATATGTCATAATATATATATATTATAAATATATATACATACAACAACACACACACATACATACATATATATATATATATATATATATATATGTATGTATGTGTGTGTGTTGTTGTATGTATATATATTTATAATATATATATATTATGACATATAATTATGTCATAAATTCTTTCT
>CM053773.1:20497617-20554526 GCA_028658325.1 Potorous gilbertii | reverse complement strand
TTGAAAGTTAAGCGACAGATTGAGTCTTGCCCTTGTATTGCTAGCCTTGAAATCAGCAAGCCTTCAAGGACTCTGAGCTTTGTCATTTAAACACTGATAGTGAGAGGATAAACCTGGAGTGGTTCACATATCCTTTGGGCATATCCATCCAGTCAACGCTTCAGTGCAGACGCATAATTCAGGGCCAAACTGTTTCTAAGACTCGCAAGTTGAGAGCATGAGGACTGTTGCCAAATTTGGCATTCTTGAAAATTATTCCAGGTGATTGACCCAGTTTATGTATTAGTGGCAATGTGCCCTAGAAATGAGAGTCCTGAATTTATTCTTGTTTCTGAAAGGACCCAGAGTCACTCACTTAACTCTTTATTGTGTTTTTTGAGCATACAAGCTTTCTTTTATACTCAATCACCTTGTACCTTGTTACCACCTATAGTAGCACTACTTATAGTAACCTCAATTAAAGAACAAAAAGATATCATAAAGTAATATACCATTCTTTGAACTCAATGAAAGCATTAGCCAGAGTAGATTCTAAGAAGTGACCAAGAGTGGGTCTCCAGGGTAAAAAGGAGAGAGATATCTTTAGGAACACTGGACATAGAAAGTATGAATCAGAAATATATTTGGGAGTAGAAGAGATGATTGCATGTGCGTTGACCCTGGGCAAGTCACTTAACCTCTGCCTGACTTATCTCTAAAAGAGAGATGATAACAGCACCTATCTTGCAGAATTGTCTAGGGCAGATAGATGGCACAGTTGATAGACCTGGAGTCAGGAAGACCTGAGTTTAAATCCAGCCTCAGATATTTCCTAGCTGTGTGACCCTGGGCAGGTCACTTAACCCAGTTTGCCTCAGTTTCTTCATCTGTAAAATGAGCTGGAAAAGGAAATAGCAAACCATCTTAGTTTCCCTGCCAAGAAAACCCCAAAGGGGGTCACAAAGTCACACCTGAAAACAAGTAAACAAACATAGAATTGTTCTGAGGATCACTCAAAATAAGAAATGTGAATGTTCAGTCAGTAGAGTTTGAAGACTTTGGTAACATTCATGCTCATCGTGGGCAGTAACACAATCTTGAAACATAAAAATACTGGAGAGTTCTAAATAAGGCCTGTGTCATCATTTAGCCAAAATTCACAGGAAAAGAGGAATAATATCCATTACTGTAAGTGGCCTAGTTATTTACTACATAGCCACAGATTATACACCTTAGTGTGCCAGTTTTTTTCCCCTTATCCTAGAAGCAAAAAAGTGATAACCCTAAGCAGAACTCCTGCCCCCACCCACCCTCACCCTGTTCATCCTAAATTCTGAGGCTGAAGACTGATTGTAGACCCAGGAAGGGAAGTAACCCCTCCTTTGTTGATTAGAGATAACCAAGGAGCATAGCAGTCACACAGCTCTAAGGTTTTGAAAGAACAGCATGGTATATTTTTGTGGCAATGCTTCAAAACGTATTACCTCATTCAGTTCATTTTTAACGAAGTCAAAATACCGGAGGCAGACTATTTTGCCAACATTTTGAATCAAAGCTGTTTTGAGTTCTCTGGGCACCAGAAAGTAGCATTCCTTAGTGAGTTACAGCCTCTACTGGCAGAGGGGTGGGTGGCCCTTGATTCAGAACTGAGAACACAACCTGTCATGATTCTCCTCCATCACTGCCAGTTCACCCTGGGAAAATCATGGAAGGACATTCTTAATCTCCTTTGGGGGCAGAGGGAACAGTCTCAACTTTCTATCAGTCACTGACTAATTGTAGCCTCCTTGTCCTCAGGAGCACTACGGCTAGGTCTACATAGAGCTGATGAACATTAGGATGTGAGGTTCAGATCATACTCAGCTATTTGGTGCATAGCCACTTAGTAGCTCCACAATGACCATTTGATTCATTCATTCATAGAACGACTTCTCAGGACAAGGAACATCAGAACTATGAAACATATGCAGTCTTTACAGAGGCTGTGTTCTTTTGCTCAGTGGTATCTCCATCCCAGGTGCTCACATTGATCCTTGACAGTCATGATTAGCATGGGGGAGGACAGTCTTGAAAACTTCCTCTCACATCCTTCAATATAGTACTTGACTCAGCAGCAGCAGCAGGGGCAACACCAGCCCAAAGACAACTATTGCAAATTCAGTAATTCAGCAATGGCAGTCATAGTGCACTGTCTTGGTAGGTAGGGGGTTTAGGGTGACATTACTTCTGCTCCAAGGCAATTGACCTTACATGAATTTGAATTGATCAAAACTGAATTCATCCTAGATTTAGTTGCTGAAGGGACCTTGAAGGTTCTATTACTTATTTTATAAATGAGAAAACTGAGTCTGAGAGAGGTTAAGTGGTATGTCCAGTGTCATATAAATAGCCAGGAGTCAATGCAGAATCCAAATCCAGGTCTTCTAACTCCAAACTCTCTATCACACCATTTTGTGCCAGTAGGTCTCTTTTCATTGATATTGATAAAAGTGTCCTTGGGGACTTCCTGTATAATGTGTATCATCTCCTTGCTCTCTTGAATTCTACTACAAGGACCTACTACCCAAGGGCCTTGAGTATGCAAGGTTAGCCCCAACAAAAAGAAGACGGTGAATCTAGTGGGAGGAGACTTCCTTGATTTAGCTAAGAACACAGAGTAAGAGAGTGAACAGAGGCCAGGAGGACCCACAGTATTAATCACTGGAGAGCTTGACGTCCATGTTACAATGATATAACACTTCACATTATTCTAAAGACAACAAGTCACACTGGCATATAGTTACACTTTTTCATTCCCCTTTCCATATAGAGGGGAGAAATCCATTAGTTCTGCCTCAAGGCAGATATTGGGCAGCTAGGTAGGGCAGTGTATAGAGCACAGGGCATGGAGTGAGCCTCATACATACTAGCTGTGTGACCCTGGACAAAAACACTTAAACCTGTTTACTTCAGTTTCCTCATCTGTAAAATGAGCTGGGGAAGGAAATGACAAACCTCTCCAGTGTCTTTGCCAAGAAAACTCCAAAGGGGGTCATAAAGAGGCAGACCTTATCGAAAAATGACTGAATATTGTATCAATAGGAAACATTTGTCAAATAAAGCAACGTTCCTTAAAGAGTCATAGTCTGCCAGAAGAGGAGAAAAATACCCTTTGCTTCCCCAGAACACAATCTATTAGATTCTTCTCTATCTCTGCCAAGCCATATTGTGGGAAAGAAGTCTTGATCTCCTTTGGGGACAGAGGGAATGACTTTAAGTCTCTGACAATCAGTGCCTAATTTCATCAACCACGTCCGCAGGAGATTTATGGCCGGGCCCACGCAGTCAATGAATTACCCTGAGATGTCAGGTTTGGGTCATAATTTGCTGCAAATAAACTTAGAAGCCAAGTAATAATAGTTAGAATTTATGTACTCCTTTAAAGTTTGCAAAGTGCTTTGCATGTGTTATTCCATATAATCCTTGGACCAAATTTTAGAAGTAGGTACTATTATTTTCCCTATTTTATAGTTAAGAAAGCTGAGGCTGAGACAGTAAGTTACTTGCCTTGAGCCACACAGCTAATCAGTGTCTAAAGCAGGATTCAAACTCACATTTTCTGGATGCCATTGCTCTATCTATTGTACCACCCAACTACCTCCCTCCATCACCAAGGCTATGAGCACGGCTTCCTAAGGAATTTTGTACTGGTTGAGAATTAGGCATTTGGCCAATATCTTTCAGATTCTTTCCACTTGGATTATCGCCTGTATTGTGTTCTCATTGCTTAGGAAATAACTGAGGGAGGAGAAGATGAGAAAGTGCAGATAAGTGGATTCTGTAGGAACCCGGGGGCAAAGAGACTGTTGACAATAGAATTTCAGGCCTGGAAGGCATCTTAAAGATCTTCTAAGTCCTTCCTCATTTTATACTTAAGAAAACCAAGAGTCAAACAGAAGTGACTTGCTCAACACTCCATGCATGATAGCAGGTCTAGAACCCTCCCTCCTTAGGCACAACTTTTTTTAAGCTTCCCCCCCACCCCACCCCCCGCCTCCCCGTACCCCACTCAGAATAGGAAGCATGATGCAAATGGGAAAATAAATCTCATTACTTTTTTAACCACATTTCTTCCACTCATCTGAATGACCCATCCATGTATATTTTCTTCTACTTAGGTTATTCTAAAGAGGATCCTGATGTTTGCAAGAGGGATGGACATACAACACTTAAACCTCTGACCTGGAGGTCCTTGTAGCTCTACCATACAAGTGAGTTGTGAAGTCCAAGAAGTTGGATCTGAAAAATTCTCTAAGGGTCTCCCCCCTCATCTCTCTCTCTCTCTCTCTCTCTCTCTCTCTCTCTCTCTCTCTCACACACACACACACACACACACACACACACACACACACACACACACTGCCCCCTTCCTCCCAAGGAAGACTAGTTCCCTCCTATTTGTATTCTATTCTAAGCATAGACTTCTTTTTTGTTAGCTTGTCTTTAAGACCTGGTTTTGAAAATAATTGAGAAATAAAGGTTTTTCTCATTTCTCTTAGACACTATTCCCCAAGCTAAAAAAAAAAATGTAGAGATGGGGAATTTTATCCTGAGGAAGTTCACATTGCCTTACTTGGCTGATTCTACTACACGTCGCTAAATCAGGGTTAATCATTTCTCTGCCCTCTTCATGCAGGTGCCTTTAGGTCTTTATAATATTTAAACTTGTGCCACCATCATATCAGTTAGCCAATCTAGATCTATTTAGTTTCTTTTTTTTTCTTTTATCATAAACCTGTCCCTCTAGTCTTCTATCATTACTGCTACTGTACTCAGGACTTGCTTCAATTTGTATTCATCTCTCTTATTAGCCAAGATCCCTAATGTAGCTTAGTGTTCCCTTGCAGTATCACTAACCACAAGAGCCTCTTGGGGGAAGGGCTCATAACAGGAATTGCCTGTAAATTTACTACACAGCATATAGTATGGAGCTCTGCAGTGATCATTCGATAAATGGGTACAGTGGAGAGAACGCTGGCCCTGGCATCAGAAGACCTGGTTTCAAACCATTTCTCTGATGCTGATGACCTCTCTAACCTTAGACTAGGCATTTTACCTTCCTAAGCCTTAGTTTACTGATCTGTAAAATGAAGAGGATTGAACTAGAACCTGTGGCCTCGAGATTGCAGTTTCCCAACTTAAATGAAGTCTGTTCTAGCTCTACATCAATGAGTCAATCAATGTCCTGCCTACCCAGATGAGACACTGACAATTTGCTTCCAGGGCAGTGTCTCTGAGTTTCTTCATTAAAATGGATATGGAGAAGGATAGAATAGTAGTTAAAGGTTGGGGCTTGATATCAGGAAACCTGAGTTCAAATCCAACCTTGGACAATTAAAGCTCTGTAACTATGGGCAAGTCACTTAACTTTTCAAAGTCTCACTTTCCTCATCAGTAAAATGGGGATGATTTTGTACTCTCCACCCCATGGAGCTGTTAAGAACAGCCCTTTAAAGTGATAGACTACTGTGAATTATTACTGTTCCCATGATCAGCCAGAATTGTGAAGTCTTATATAATCTCCACAATAAATCAACTGAGTTTGAATTTGACTGTTTCCCTTATCGGTATGACTGCATCCATAGTTCTGCCTGGTTTCATCTCCACGGAGCAAGATGGCCCTCTCAGGGAAAGCTCCATACGCTGTTGCTAACTCGCACCTGAGAGGCCACCTCTCTCAACTTTCTCTCCCCTCTATTGGAGAGCTGGAATCTGGAGCACTAAACTTCTCCCAAGGTTTTCCTTTATAGAAAGAAGGAATTGTACTTCCAGCTCCTTGGAGACAGGAACTGGCATTCTTTTTCTTATTTGTAACCACAATGTCTGGCACATAGTAGGTATTTAATCAATGTTTATTGAATGGAATCAACAGCGACAATATTGGATGCTTTTTTCTAATCCATGAATCACAAACATTTATTAAGCATATACCCTATGCCCAGTGCTGTGCTAGGCACTAGAGATAGGGGTAGGAGCTAGATCTGTGATTTCATTAGTACAAGAAACTCCCAGCTGAGGAAGTCCTTTCTACTAATGTAGTCAGGCACTTTCTTTGCTGCTTATAGCCTTAGAGATCTAGCTAAGGTCCAGAGAAGCTGTGACTCAGTGTGACTGAGTGACTCGTCACAGGTAGGACTCAAACTTAGCTACAAGACCAGTTTTCAAACCACAATACACCATGCTTGCTTCTCCAGATGTTGGGAATAAAAAGATAATGAGCCCTCTGCTCAAAAATATTCTATAGAGTCGTTTGTTGATCTGAGTACTCTGGGGTGGACCTGCATTTCGAATAAGCCACAGAACAGTCCTGGCTTAGGCTTGTCACCAAAACTAGTGAAATTCAAATCTAGGACAGATTATACCTCACAAATTGCAAAAGAGGAGAGAGGAGATTGGTCTGAAAGGCATTCTGTTCTTTCCTACCAATCTCCTCTACAACTTGAGTTCTTAGGTCAGATCTACATGTAACCAGGGCTTTTCTTGGGGTTCCCAGTTCTAACATGGAAACCACTGCATCCCCAATCACATGGGTGGGAGTAGCCTCCTTCAGTTGGCTGCCTTTAACTCTAAAATTGAGCAATTCATTCTTTTCCCACTATGCTTTTGTGCTGCTCTGTCAGCAAGTAGGTCCAGAGAGTAAAGGTCCCAGTTCACCCAACAATGAAGGTGCTATGGATTAAACCAGTGAGAAGGAATGTCCTTCCCAACTCCATCTCTTTAGCTTGGGCTCTAAGAAAGGTCTTGGGGGTATTTGTTTCTGTTATGATGTTTGTCCTAGATGCCTAAGATGATCCTCATGACATCCAGGAATTTGAGCCATAGTGACCTTGCAGCCAAGATTGGAAATAGGAAGATGCAGCTAACCAGCTCAGCAAGGAAACCCTGGGAACCCGGGGGACCTGGGGACCTTTGGACTTAGAATTGGGACTAAGCTAAACTACGAACCAAATCCCCTTCTTCTCCCAAGGGACTGAGATAAAAGAGGAGATGGGGATTATGGCTCCCACGTATTGAAGGAATTAAGTTGGTGTATTTATGATTATATCTTCTGAAGCAAACATTCCTTTGTAAAAACTCCAGTCCTACATACCCTTCTTAGGATTATTATTGCCCAGTGATGTCAAAGATCTTCACTGAGCAGTGCTGTGTTGCTGCCTATAACGCTGCTGAACCAGCTCAGAAGGAGTGTCAGACCACAACTGCTAAAGAAGAAACTATACAGCTGAAAAAGGGAAACTCTTTTCTAATCATGGCTAAAGAGCCTTTCTTTTTTTCTTTCTTTTTTTTTTGTGAAACAGTTGAGCTGTTAAGTTCTATGCTAAGGCACGTATACACTTTAGAAAGGTAATTTGAAAGCGAGTTGAGCCATGACAAATAGGGACAGCCGGCCTAATTGAATCATTTGATCTAAGACAGCTCAACTTGGTTATCCTCACTGCGGCCCACATTGATATTAGCGAGTGACTCATTAGCCATGAAGTCATGTCGACTTTCCTGACTGCGGCACTCTTGACATGACAGGGAATGCAGCCTGCCTTTCATTACGGCACCAATGAGTTCTTTAGTCTGTCATTAGAAAAAGAAAAAAGGGAGGGGGGAGGGCATCTTGGAAAACTTTTAGGCTCAGTCACAGAAAGTCATTTGCTCCAATGTACAATCACAGAGAAAGATTCCACAATTGGCAATGGCGGGAGAGTCTCTGTCCACCAGACGGGAGGAGAAACAGAAAGAATTCACCCAACTTCAGCTTGAGGCTCTCCAGCCTTCTCCATATGGCCCTAAAACATGTGCCTTCCATTTTGTCTTTCAGTAATCCCTTATATTTAACAAGCATATCCCAAATGAATGAGCATACTCAGATCAAGTCTTTCAAATAAACCTGTAACGCAGCACAAAAAGGATGATGAATAATGGAAAATTCCTTGGATTTAGAGTAAGGGAATCTGAGCAGGCATCCTGACTCTATTACTAAATGGGTGATCTTGGGCAAATCACGCAGCCTTTCTAGGCCTCAGTGACATCATGCATGAAATGAGATAATCTTTAAGTATCTTTAATCTTTAAGTAATCTTTGAGATACCTTCCAGTTCTAAACTCTGTAATCCCCATTTTGCAGATGAAGAAACTCAGGCCTGTTGATTCTACTAACCTGTTACAAGAAAAGGTCTCTTTTTGAATAAGGAGGGGAGAAGAACAGTTAGTTTTGTTTTTGGGTTTTTTTTTTAAAAAAAAGTGATGGACATGCCAAAAATAGCTAATAAGTACATAGAAAAAAATCCCAAAAAAAGGATAATTTTATTGCTACATTGTTAAATTTATGGATTTTTTAAAAACTGTAATTCAGAAGTTCATTGTTTCAGGTAGAATTCTCTCCATTGTATATTGTAAATTTGTGTTTGTTGATGATTATTAATTTCATTATAAAAAATAAAATTTTTCAGAAAAGAAATTCAGGTCCACTGAAGTTAACTGACTTGCTAAAAGCAGATATCTAAAGTTTTTATGGCTACAGGTACAATGCTCCCTCTGTCTCAGGCCAAGAACTGCCAACTCAGCCAAGTGAGGAGGAGTTATGGTTCCCACCATAAATGAAGGTCTCAAGTAAAGAAATTACATGAAAAAAACATCGTCTCACCAATAACTTTCTGTTGTTCAATTATGTCTGACTGTTGGTAACCCCATTTGGGGTTTTCTTGGCAGAGATACTGAAGTGGTTTGACATTTCCTTCTCCAGGTCATTTTACTGATGAAGAAACTGAGGCAAACAGGGTTAAGTGATTTACCTACGGTCATACAGTGACTAAGGCCAAATCTGAACTCAGGCCTTCCTAACTCAAGGCCCAGTATTCTATCCACTGCAACATCTAGCTGCTCCCGTCAGGGACTTCTGTGCCTCTTCATAATATATTCTCCTTGCCTTGAAACTCTGTGCTGACTTTCCCACTGCTACAAACTCCTTTCTAACTTTGGGCCTAATTGCCTGGATTTGAGTACAACATCATCTCTGTTTTGACATAATAAAATATAGTGTTTAATATTTAGAATCAAGACTTGGGTCATATATTATTCCCAAAAAGAATTCTCTTCCTCAGCATCCTGTTAATTGCCCATAATGACTCACTAGATTGATTCTATCCTCTAACCTTGAGATGACTTCTACACTTGCCACTACTGCTTCTATATTAAGCACGGTAATGATAAATCTTATAAAACTTGACTTATTATACTTTTTAAAAGCATTTTACATTAAATTTATATTAATTTATGTTATTTATATAAATTTATATTAATATAATAAATGCATATTAAATTTATATTTACATAAAGACATATTTATATGAAACATTCTCATCATGTTTTTCCATTTTGTTTGTTGACTGGGAAGATGATAATGGTTTACTCAGCAAAGAAAGGAAGACTGGAGAATGGCTAGGGTTGGGGGGAAGGAAAACAAGGGTTTGGGAGGATAATGAGTTCATTTGGGGACATAATGAGTTTGAGATGGTAAAGGAACATATATGTGGAAAGGTCCATCAGGCAACTGGTGATATAGAACTAGAGACAGAGTGAGAGATTAGGGTTGTGTAATCACACAAAATTGGAATTAGAAGGGACCTTAGTAGTATACATAGACTCACTTATACCTGAACCAGAAAACATTCTATAACATAAGATTAAGGACTTTTCTAGATGACCTCTAATGATGGGGATTCCACTGCATCTCAACATTACCCATTTCACTTTTTAATAACTCTTATTATTAGGATGCTACTGTTTTTCTTATACCATCCCTCAATCTGCCTCAATGCATGTAGACAAAAATCTAATCCCTTCTCCAATATGGCAGGGCCATTGTATCCCTCACTAAGCCTTCTTCTCTCCAGGATGAATAGTTGATAAACATTTATTACGTGTCTACTATGTGCCAAGGGATACAAGTGTTGGGGATACAAATATGAAAAAGAAAGATGACCACTGCCCTCAATGAGCACCCCATCTAATGAGGGAAGCTGAAAAGCTTTGGGGAGGTGCTCAACTATGGGCACGGTGAAGGTCCAAGACAGTTCAGCCAAGTGAGAAATGAAGATATCTGAACAAAGTTGTTTCCTTAAATGGAAGTTTGTAGTCCAACCAATTATCATACAACATTCTCCTGAGGCACTTTACCATGCTAGTGGTCCTCCTCTAAATTCTCTAGGTTTTATCAGTGTCCTTCCTAAAATGTGATCAGACCAGGGCAGACTAGAGAGTGATTATCACCTCCTAGTCCTGTATAATGTGATTCTCCTAGGCTAGTTTTGAATTGATTTTTGGCTATTGTGTACCTTTGACTCATCATGAACATCAAATCCACTAAAATCCCCAGGTATTTTTTCAGATAAACTACTATTTATAGTTTATCTTCCTCACCTTGCATCTGTGAAACTGATTTTTCAAATTAAAACATAAAATTTTATAATTTTTCAGGAACTTGACTTGTGATTTCATTGGTTTAGAGCAGAGATATTAAGCACACAGCACACAGCCCACAGGCCACAATTCTCCCAAGACTGACCCAAACCAGATTTAAAGTAATTGGGAAATATTTAGCAAAATAAACTAATTAATAAAGAAATCTAGAAACATGTATGACTTTCTAAGCCAATATGAAACCCTCAAGGATCCTTAATGTGCAATTTAATAGCCACTCTTTCCATTTGAGTTTGACACCAATGGTTTAAAGACCCCACAGGGAGAGAACTCTCTACCAATACTGACTGGTACTTGCCCTGCAACTTACTCTTAAGACAATTTCCTGGGTCAATGAAAAGTTAAGTAACTCATCCAGGATCACAAACCCAGTAGGAGTCAAAAGCAGGACTCATACCCAGGTGTCCCTAATTCTGAGCCTAGCTCTCCATCCACTCATGCTACCTCCACAAAACTTTATATTTACAACTATCAGATTTCATTGCATAATACCCAAACCCATACTTTGGTTTGTTGAAATGCTCCTCTGATGCCTCATCTCATCAAGGAGAGTCTAGGTTCTTAATGGCCATGCCAGTGCATCATCATAAGCTCTGGTCAGGTCTCCCATGTTGGAAATGGACAGATCATAGAAACAGCTTGATTAAATGTGAACAGACTCATCTCCAGGTTAGCTGGAAGGTCATGAATGTTTCAGTAAGGCCACTTAAGACAAACTTCATCAATGGAGGGAGTAATCACACTACTAAAGTCATGGATCCTTGAAATATTAAGGTTAATGATACATGACCTCACATGGCCTTCACAAAAACTGTGAGGAAGTTACTGGTAGAGGACTTCAAAAGATTAGTAGACAGCCAGTGCACCATAGTGCATTGAACATAGAACCCAGAGCCAGGAAGAACTGAGTTTAAATGTGGCCTCAGACGCTTATCAGCTGTGTAACTCTGAACAAGTCACTTAACCTCTCTCTGTCTCAGTTTCCCCATAATGAAATACAAACAGTTCTTTCATTATGCAAATTTGACATTTACATAAATAATTCTGAAAGAAATCCATATTCAGAAAACAGATCCAAGTTAATTTTACTGTACAATACTATGGTCTCCCTTTCTCCACTTCTACCCTTCAGCTTGCCCCACATGCCCACCAATAGATAAAAATACTAAAAAAAAAAAACAACCTCCAAGTGAAAGCAAAAGAACAGAGACCTGGTGACAAGAGAAAAGACCTTTGCCCCACTGGCCCATGTGTCTGTCTTTTGTCCTTCCCTGTTTGGATACTGTATGTCTCTCCCTGCCCTAGTATGTTCCTCTATCTCTCCTGTCTGTATCTATGTCAGGCTCCCACATGTATTCTTTGTTTCTGCCCAGATCAGCCCCCCACAAGGCGGGCCTAGTCCCATTTTCATCCTCCTAACCTCTCTTCTTTGCTCTGTCCTCGGCCCCCAGGACTCCTTGAACCATATGTTGGCCATCTCACTCCAGGGTACACAATCCCTTCCTGCCTCTCTCCCTCCCTAGGAAATTTGCATTATGTAAAAATCACTTCACATAGAGGCCTGTGGAATAGTCCTCTTAAGTAAAGTGAGAACTCTCTGTATATGTACAGTCAATGCTCAACATTTGTATATTTTTTAATAAAAATAATAACAATAAATATTTAATAAAATAAAATGATTCTATTAGATTTTATTAGTGACTTCACTTTCATGTGGCAACCAAGTACATTCACAGCTTTACACAGTAGAGAAAAAAATGAGAGACCTGATGCCCCTATGTTTGTGGAGCACTGGGTACCCTACTAGGCACTTCACTGGTCTTGTTCTTTCTACTGTTGTAAAGAGCTTCCCATGCTTTCTTTGCATATTTTCATTGTTTGCCTTTAAAATGCAAGTTTTGTGTTGCAATTATATCCCCAAATCCTTGTTCAAATCCTCTGGACTCTAAGGGGATATTGAAACCTCACCAGTGCAGGTGTCTTCCAACAACAGAAACTAAAGTCCCAGCAACTTCTTGGTTATCAGAGGGCAACCAAGTAGAGAGGTTTACAATGTCCTTACACCTCTGTCTGACATAGTGAAATGTAAGATTCAGGTTAAAAAATGCTTTCGTTTGAAAAATTTTATTTGTTGTACAGCACTTATGTTCCTATAGATTTCATGTGTTATGAAAAACAATTACTATCTAAAATTAATGTTTTTTTTTAATTGTGGTGACAGAATTCTAGGAAATGACTAGTAAAAAATGTTTTGCATGTTACCAATTTTACTTTGCATATTGCATTTTATGAGTTATTTCACAGTTATTGTGTTAGGAAAAGAGCATATTATCAGAATTAATGTTTTATTATAAAAACTGTATACAGAAAAGTATATTCTTAGCAATTTCTACTAAAAGATTATAATTTTTAATGGTTGTGGGAATGAAAACCCCTATTTCTCATAGATTTAATGTATCAACATTTTTGGCTTTCACACCATTTTCTAGGACATTAATTTTGTGAAAGTTGAGGATTGCCTGTAAATCATGTGTATGTATAAAGATATGTATTATAATATATGTTGATATATGACATATATTATCATTATGTTATATTATAATTATAAAATATTATAATTAACTAAAGATCTATATATTAAGTAATAGAAGACTATAACCTGAATCAGAAGACATGAGTGTATAATCCTCAAAGTAGTAAACATATAACCTTTATCCTCAGCAATTAGAGATGCCTCCTAGAGCTCCATTAGGTCCATTCATCAAATCACAGGTTTTCTCTAATCCCCATTTCCCTCTAATGTGCCTTCCACAAGACAATCCTAGGAAATAAGACAACAGAGTACTGCTAGTGTTCTCCCAACTAGCTCTCCTTTGGACTACCAACGTCTCTCCCCTAAGTGGGGTTTCAGAATTTTTCAGACTCATCACTGGAATACTGTCTGGCAGGTTTCTCTACAACCTTGATTAGTAGAGTCTATAGCATAGTTCATAATGCAGTAAGTAGCATTATGGGATGTATCAGGGAATGAGACTACCTATCATTTCAGGGCAGATGATTTCTGTCTGATCAAATGTATTCTTCAATCTTTATCCTTGTAAGTTTCTCATGTTAGTGAATGCCAAAATCTTGTCATTCAAATTCAAGCATTAATAGTTTGACCATATGTATACTTTAGATATTACTCTCCTAATTTTACAGGTGGTCAAATTGAAACTCATAGAAGTTATGTGAAATTAAGTTAAGGCAGTGGATAGAGTGCAAGGCCTGGACTCATCTTCCTGAGTTCAAATTTGGCCTGAGAGACTTCGTTGTTTGACTCTGGGCAAGTCACTTAACCTTGTTTGCATCAGTTCCCTCATACGTAAAATGAGCTGGAGAAGGTAATGGCAAACCACTCCACTACCTTTGCCAAGAAAACCCCAAATATGTTCATGAAGGGTAAGACATAACTGAAAACAATCAAAGAAAAAGAAATAGTCATCCAGTTGTCAAATATCAGAGGCAGAAATACAGCATTCTTTCTACTATAATACATTGCTATTTGTGTTTATTATTGATCCCATGAGATAGTAACCTTCTAAACTGGACTATTTTTCACCTTTAAGCCCTCAACAAATACAATGCTTTGCACGAAGTAAGGTTTAATAAATGGTTATTGAATCTGTTACTTAACTGGGTTGAAGGAGATTATATGTGCTATTTAAAAAATCAGAAAGATCCCTAGGATATGGAAAAATCAAAGAAATTTTGAGGAGTCAGGATGAGAACTGGGCATTAAAGACTACATATGATTTGGACTGGCCACTTTCCAAGTGACAGTGGGAGGAAACTTGGACAAAAACATAGAGGCAGATTGCCCCTACTATCACTCTCTTTCTCCCACCCCACTTTCTCTCTCTCTCTCTCTCTCTCTCTCTCTCTCTCTCTCTCTCTCTCTCTCTTTCTCTCTCTTTCTCTCTCTCTCCTTCCCTCCCTCCTTCCCTCCCTCTCTCCCTCTCCAATATTTCCTATTTCTTCCCCATTTCCAACAAAGATAACCATATCTCTCACATCATTTACTAGATCCCACCCTCCCTGTTAACAATCATGCCATATCTCTCTGCCTTTCTCAACCAAAATTCTTGAAAAAGCCACCTACCCTTGGTTCATTTAGCTCCTCTTTTCAGACTTACCTCTTAATTTCTTCCACTCTGATCTTGTAGCTTCACTGAACCTGCTCTCTCCAAAGTCAGAGGTAATTAATTAGAAAATCTCATGACCTTTTCCCCATGCTCATCTTCCTTTATACCTACTGACACTATTAACTCTCTTCTTCTCCTCAATGTTTGTGATCCTGCTCTATACTGGTTCCCTTACCTACTGCTCATTCTCAGGCTCCTTTACTGATTCATCAAAAGAATCCCTATGGGAAAAAAGATTAAATTGCCCCATTTCAGTTCGTCAGTCAACCAAAAAAGCACAAAGTTGATAGATCAGGAAAAGGCATAAAATATCTATGTATACTCCAAAGTCCACATGGGTGATTGCATCAGATGAAGCTTTCCATGTTTGTTCATAGGACTGGGCTCTAATTGACTAGTAAATCATGGCACTTATACCATATACATGTTGCTCCCTCTTTAGAATATAAGCTTATTGAGGAAAAGGACTGTGACTGTTTCTTTTGTCTTTTTATCCCTTAGCATTCAGTAGATGGTAAGAACTTAATAAATGCTCGTTGCCTGACTGACAAGTATAATGCAGCATCCTAGAAAGGGCTCCACATCTGGATCAGAGAGCCACTCAAAGACAATAGGTTCATACAATTGCTTTAATAAAAACATATTCAGTGACAGCTGTCCCAGGTAAAAATGTTCCACAAGCTTATAAAAGCAGCCCACAAGGAGATTTAATGTGAAAGTTATTTAGTCAGTAAATAAAGGAGTCTTTACACAGCTGAGTTTTCAGTCAATCCACATGAAGGCAAACTGCCCTGATCTGTTCCAGAGTTCTGATGCTTGCCAGGCCTTAAGAAAGCATCTGAAAATGCTCCAAGACATATTGTAGCACCCTGACCTACAGCAGACATCTATCATCAACAGGCCTATATGAATCACCTACTATGTGCCAGATGCTGTTAGGAGCCAGAGATACAAATACAAAGACTACAAAGAAGGAAACAAACCCAACTCTCAAGAGAACGACCTGAATACTGTGATTGGTGTGAGATCTCTGGAGGGTGACTTCACCTCCGTGTGTCACTTTCCTCACCTAGAGAATGATCCTTTAAAGTCCTGCAAAACTCTAAATTTCTATCATTCTACAAATCCTTTGGATGTACAGTACTTTTAAGGGCCTACTGCATGAAAGACACATTTTTTTCTTTAAAAAATTCCAAGTATGAAGACAATACATGGACAAATAATTGGCATTGCAAAAGCAAAGAAGCAGTGGTTTGAATTTGGAGCCTACATGTATTTATTGTTTTCATCACACAAAAGTACAAAGGTTCATATTCTGCATTCTCAGGACATAACCTCACTTGAATCACTGCCAGTTCACTTGGCCAAGCATAGTCCTTGGCACACAGTAGGTACTTAATAAATGCTTATTGAATTGATTATGGTATTCAAATGGGAAATATGAAAATAAAGTATGCTTATATAAAAAGGCAAAATTTCTCCAGAGTGAAAACATGGGTCAAAAATGGCAATATGGAGATTCTGAAACAAAGTAATCAGGTTGCAGCATCACTGTATCACATATAAGGAGATAAAAACACATGCACAAAGTACACGCAGGGTAATTTAAGGAGGAAGACTTCAGTAGCTAGGAATGTCAGGAAAGGCCTCATCTAGGAGAGAGCAATTGAGCTAAAGCTTAGAAGAGAGATAGGCATTCTAAAATAGAGGTAAAAAAGGAGAGCATTCTTAAATGGGGGATTACTATGCAAAGAGAATGTTGGATGTGAGTGAAAGGAAAAAGGACAGTTGATATGGACTGGCCACATGAAGGGGAGAAATGCATAATTAGGCTGCTAAGGGAAGTTGGAACCAGGTTATGATAAATTCCAAACAAAGGAATTTGAATTTGATCCTAGAGGCAATGGACTGGAGCATCTTGAGGAGGGAAGTGACATGATCAGGAATATCCCAAAACATATTCATATGTTTACAGGATCATTTACCTAACCCTCACAGAGGCTGGTATCCCTGGAAAAGGCAAGATGGATGATGAAGAAAAACATATAAGGGAACTAGTGTTTCATCAATGGACAAAGGTGCAGAGATAACTTACCTGTGGCCCAATAAAAATGAGAATCTAGCATTTCCTGTTACTCCCTTTCCCCCAGCCTAAGTTCATCCCTAGACCAATCTCATGGGGAAAAGATTTCTTTTTCTATTAGAGAAAGATAGATGAAGATAGAAACATCCATCCCAGGATACCTTCAAGCCATTGAGCTGCCAAAAAAGACTCTCATTTTGTTGTCCCGGATACTATATTACATCAACCACCTCTACCAAAAGCCTAGACTAGGTAAGTCTTCTCTTTTCAAAAATCAAATTTCATTAAATATTCGTTTAATTTAATGTTTTCCAGATTAATTTAAGATTAATTTATATTCAGGCACTTGCACTGCCCTAGCAATTTCTCTCTTTTCTGTCATTTCTATCATCTAAACAGACAGGAGAAAGGGGAAAATGTATGGTTAAGAAGTATTGTGATGAAGTAATTTGGGGGAGATTTAATTAAACTGTTACATATCTTTTCCTTAGAGTTGAAGAGAAGAAACATAAATTCAACAAAGACAGAGCTATGTGCATGACAGGAAGTCCAATAAACAAAGATTTTGCAGTTTTGATCGTTAGGTAGAGTTTCTGACTCTATTTCTACTGAAAATCTGACCCTAGGTCCAGGATGTCCATTGATCCAATGATGTCCATTTAAAGAGAAGAACATTTTTTCTCCTACTCATTAGTATAATTTCCAGATAGAACCAAAAGAACTAATAATTATTGTCCTCCATTAAGATGTGTAGAAGAACCATTTAGTGTATTACATCCTCACTAAAAAGAAAGAATTTTTCAAGGAAAAGGGATAATGGAGAAATTCCAACCTCATCCATGTTTTTACAGATGAAGAAAGCAAGGCTCACAGGAGCCTTATGAAATTTGGTCAGCATCATACAGCTAATAAGGAGAAACAATAAGATTGTGAAACTCAGGCATTCTGACTCAAAATCAAATATTTTCTCTACTGCCTAATGTTACAACAGAATTTACATAAAAGTGTTCTCTGTGCTAAAAGAACTCACAATCTAAAAGAGTACAGGGACCTACAGACTATCTAGGAAGCTAACACATGGCCTTCCAAGAAAAAATCCATGGTGTCCAACAAAAAGATTTACAAGGTATTCTATATACATAGATACATGTACAGACACATATATATGTATATATGCATGTCTATTATTTGAGATTTTCATTTCAATATTTTCTACTGTTCTCTTGAGGTGCCAAAAGCCCCCATTTTAAAAAAGAATCATCTTATCATGAATTGATTTAATTTTGTATAACATAACGCAACTGAAATTACATAAAAATCTTTATCATAAAAATATTTAAATATGCAAATATTAAAATATAATCACTAAATCTTTCTACATCTCCTTCCAACTTCTTTGACTGGTCATTTGTATTTCTATAGTCAAATACTTTGCTATCATTCATTTTATTACTAGGCAGTTGGGTGGCACAGTGGATAGTGCTGGACTTATTGTCAGGAAGACTCAAAAACCCCCTTGAAGAGGTTAGCAGCTACATTCCCTATGTTTCAAGTGTGATTGTTGAACATTTGCCTCAGACACTTACTAGTGGTGTGACTCTGGGCAAGTCACTTAACTCTATTTGTCTCAGTTTCCCCATCTGTAAATGAGTTAGAAAAGTAAATGCAAACCACGCCAGTATCTCTCCCAGGAAATCCTCAAAGTTGGATCACAAAGGGTCAAACATGACAGAAAATAACTCAACAAAAAAACTATTATTAATATTATTATATTGTAATCAATATATATTCATGTTTTCTCATTTTGCTTTTTGTTTTGTAATCTGTCATAAAAGGTTTTCCATCTTCTTAATATTTGTGACTTTTAATGATACCATGTAACTCACCTGATCTGAGAACCAGAAATTGGGTCTTTTGAATGAAGCCACATGTCTGACTAATGTGTAATCTTGATGACCCATTTTCTTGTTCTTAGACTTAGAACTAGATCAGGGATAGAACAGAGCTTACAGATCATCTGCACCAATATCTTTATTTTATAGATAAGGAAAGTGGTGCTTAGAGGCATAGAGGTCATAAATGGCAGGGCCAGGACTTACATGAGGCAACTGAGTGTTGCACTGGATGGAGCTCTGGGAAGACTTGAGTTTGAATCTTTCTCAGTCTCTTAGTAGTTGTGTGACCCTAGATACACCACTTAATCACTCTCAACCTCATGTCCTTATCTGAAAAATGGGAAAAACAACAGTATTTACCTCCCAGAACTGTCTTGAAGATCAAATGAGATATTTGTAAAGCATTTACAAACTTTAAACCATGATCTAAATATTTAATTCTTATTAGTCATTTTTAACTCAGGCTCCTACACTCTAACTCCAGTTCTTTTTTCAATAAGTCTGTCCTATGTTTTCAGCAACTCCTTTTCTTCTATCCTAGAAGGAGGTAGCCAGATACAGAGGGCTTGGAGTCAAAGAACTTGTGTTAAAATCTCAGGTCTACCACTTACCACCCATATAATCTTAGACAAGTCACTTTGCCTCTAAAGGCCCAGTTTCCCCAGATGTAAAATAATGAGAATGAACTGTGTGACCTTTAAGGTACTCTAGGGCTATTGCAAATTTGAACAACTTAATCTGAATATGACATTGATTATTGTTAAGTGATATGTGTTCTAAAATATTTATAGCAACTCTCTTTGTGGTGTCAAAGAACTGGAAATTGCCAGGATGCCCCCATCCATTGGAGAGTGGCTGAATAAATTATGGTATATGATTGTCATAGAATGCTACCACACTATAAAAAAATGATGAACTCATTATCTTAGAACAATGTGGAAAGACCTGCAACAAAATAATGAAGAGAAAAATGAGCAATACAAAGAGAACATTGTATACGGTAACAGCAATATTATTTTAAGAACAACTTTTAACACAACCCATAGGATTTATGGTGACGAGCCTTTCCATCTTCCCTCCAAGATAATCTCTAATTTATCCTGTACACATGTCTTTTGTGCATAGTTATTTCCACCATTGCATTGTGAAGTCCTTAGGGGCAGTAACCCTTTTGATCTTTCTTTGTTTCCCTGGAATTTGGTCCAGTACTTGACACATAGTAGGTACTTAATAAACACTAGTTGGCTTGACTTTGGGACTCCCATTGAGTTCAATTAGTGTCCATAGAAAAATAAGACTCTCTTTGCTAAGGGGGAAAAAAAGAAGAAACTTCTGACTCAGAGTCATGTCCTTCTGCTTATATAAAAAAGCAAATTTTGTGAGGATGTTGATCATCACTATACAGACAGGACATCTGTCAGCCTTTCCCAAATAAGATTTCTCCTTGAGTTCTTTAATTGGACTACCAAAAATCAACCAACATTAACAAGAAAAATTTCACCCAAGAAGGGTAAAAATCTAAAATAAATACGAAAAACAGACCAAAATATTTACAAATTTTAAAGCAATAAATAAATAATCCATTCGGATAGACCTGTTGACTTTAGCAAATGGAATCTAATAGAACAGCTGCTATCATTATCCTACCCATAAAGAAAAACCTTTGTGACTCGCTTAAGGCTTTATGAATTGTCATTTTTCCCTAGTTTAGTGTGAAGACAATTTTTCAATCCAGTCTGTTCCTTAACCTGCATTTCTAGGCTGCATGTGTATGCTGGCAACTCCTAAAATACATGAATCTTTGCTTTAAAATACAAAAAAATCAATAAATTTGCCTTAAGTAGGTACTTAATAAATGTTTATTTGTTGAAATGAGTATGTATTACATGATCCGATACCCAAGCTCTGGTTTGTTTTTTTTTTTTTGGACTGAATTGAGCTTGAGGGCTTCTCAAAAATCACACATTTTTGGCTAATTTTGTCCCTACTCAAAATTTCTCCTGGGGACCTTAGAATGAAGATGTAGGTCTTTCCTGATGTGGGTGAAAGGGTCTCTTTCTTGTGTTAGCACTCAATATATCGATTCATATTAGATATGAAACAGTTTATCTTTTACTCAATAGAAAATACCAAACAATTGAGAATAGCTAAAACATAGACAGAATAAAGTACTCAGAATAAAAAATAGACTCAGAATAAAATAGAATAGCTTAAAGAATAGATGATACAATTCTCCCCTTGCTAACGAGTTTCCTCTTCCCTCTCCCCCTAGAGATCTATCTATGTCTCCAGTTCTACAATGCTATCAGTAAAACACTGAAGTCTTACACTCCCTTTGGAAAGGAAACAAATTTGAGGTTGCTAGAGAACTCCCTTGCCTACAAGACCAGCATCATTTGAACAATTCATGGTAGTGGGGTAAGGTATAAGTTTTTGTTCCTTTGTGTAATGATTATAGTTTTGGTTCAGTCACTCACTCATGTCTGATTCTTGGTGACCCCTGTGGATCACAGAATGCCTTCTATCCTCTGCTATCTCTCCAAGTCTATTCTAGTTCATGTTCATTGCTTCCATGACACAATCCATTTCATCCTCTGCTATACCCTTTTTCTTTTGCCTTCAATCTTTTCCAGTATCAGGGTCTTTGCTAATGAGTCTAGTCTTCTTATTATGTGGTCAAGGTATTTAAGCTTCAGCTTCAGTGTTTGACCTTCCAGTGGATAGCCTGAATTAATTTCTTTTTGTGCTGATGGATTTGATTTTCTTGCTATCTGAGGGATTCTCAGTCTTCTCTAGCATCACAATTCAAAAACATCAATTCTACAGCACTCAGTTTTCCTTATAGTCCAACTCTCACAGCCATATATTTCCACCGGAAAAATCATAACTTTGACTATATGAACTTTGTCAACAAGGTGATGACTCTGATTTTTAGTATGTTTTCTTGATTTACCATAGCTTTCCTTCCAAGGAGCAAGCATCTCTTAATTTCATGGCTGTAGTTGCCATCAATAATCATCTTTGTAGATACATAAAAAGGATAAAATCTGACACTATTTCCATTTCTTCTTCCTCTATTTGCCAGGAAGTGAGAGAACAAATTGCCAAGATTTTCAGTGCTTGAGAGTGTTATTAATGTTAAGTTTCAAGCCTACTTTCACAATCTCCTCTTTCACCTTCATCAAGAGGCTTCTTAATTCCTTTTCACTTTCTGCCATCAGAAAAGATTCATCTGCATATCTGAGATTGTTGATACAGTTTTTGATTTATCCAGACTGGAATTTCACACGATGTACTCTGGATAGAAGTTTAAAAAAATAATTTGACAATATACAGTTGGTTGCATTTCTTTTCTGATCTTAAACCAGTCAATTGTTCTATGTTTTGTTCTAGCTGTTGCTAGAACACAAGTTCCTTAGAAGACAAGTAAGATGGTCTGGTACTCCCATCTCTTTGAGGATTTGCCACATTTTGGTGTGATCCACATAGTCAAAGGTTTTAGTGTAGTCAATGAAGCAGAAGTAGTTTTTCAAGGATTTCCTTACTTTCTCCATAATCCAGCAAATGTTGACAATTTGGTCTCCAGTTCCTCTGCCTGGTTGAAAACCAGCCTGTTCTGTTAATGCTCAGTTCATAAGACTTAACAAGCTGAAACCTAGCTTGTAGAATCTTAAGCATTACCTTCCCAGCATGTAAAATGAGTGTAAATTATTCCATCCCCTCCACTAGCCTTATTCTTAGCAAGGCTTCCTAAGGCCTACTCTCCAAGAAGTCTAGCTCTAGAGTAGTAACCGCATCAATGATGATAAGATTTTTGTGTATTCTTGCTGTCTCAATCTTCTCTGCTTCTGTTAAGTTTTATATCGTGGCTCAGTCTCTAATTTTTCCTCCAGTTCCATGACTGTATGCTTACTGTATCTATGAGACTGGCACCATGTGGCACATATCTTGCTTTCCAAGTGATCATTACCACAGTAAGAGAAAAGAGAAGGGTGGGGGTGGAAAGAGAGAGGGGAGGGTGGGAGAGAGAAAGACAGAGAGAGAGTGTGTGTGCATGTTTTGGAGAGGGAGGAGAGAGAGGAAGGGAGAGGGAAATGAAGAGGAAGAGGAAGAGGGAGGAAAGTAGCTGCTATATTTGCTCTGCTCACCAAAAGAAATACAGAGTTTTCTCTAAAGTGATTAACAAAGAAAAGAGAGAAAGAGATGAAAGGAAAGTGAGAATCTTACGCATGTCTCCCTCACATTCTTCCCAATAGTGCTCATCTAACAAAGTCAAGTCTTCTTTGAGTCTTCTGTCCTGCTGAGAAATGAAAGAAAAATTGTGATTCTACGTTTCAAGCTCTGTGCCACATCTAAATTGTTAGCAGTACTTCTCCCTTTGAAGGGGGCAAATTAAGTTTGTATCAAGGAAGTCCTCCTGATTATTAACAGAAAGTCACTATCTTAAACTATTCAATTAGTCACTATTAAATCACCACTATGTGCATCATGCTAGAAATGCCAATACAAATACAGAGGCACAAAGTCCTTGTCCTCGAAGAGCTTACATTCTGTTGAAAGAAAAAGCACAAAGTAAATATAAAATTCATAAAAATTATTTCAGAGTAGTGTGGGGGAGATACTAACAATTCAGGCAGGATCAAAAAAGATTTCGTACTAAATGGTGCTCAAGTTGAACCTTATGTCTAGTAGGGATTCCAAGAGGTAAAAGTGGGGAGGAAGAGCATTCCAACCAGAGGAGACAGCCTGTGCAGACACTAAAGCACAAGACAGAATGGCGTGGGTGGGAACAGCAAATAGATCCATTTGACTAGAATGTAGAGTGCATGAGGGAGAGTAAAGGGAAATAAATCTGTAAACATAGGTTGGAGCCAGATTGTGATGAGTTTTAAATATCAAAGAGGAGTTTTTATTTTATCCCAAATCCAATAAGAACTCATTGAATCTTCTTGAGCAGTGGAGTTACATGGTCAGACCTGTCTTTTAAGAATATAAATTTGGCAGCTGTGTGGAGGATGTAAAAGACTGGAGTCAGAAGAGCAAGTAGAAGGTTATTTCAACGGTCCAAGTGAAAAGTACTAAGAGCCTGGACCAGAATCACAGCCATGTGAATACTGAGAGATAGAAAAAAAATACTGTGGAGATATTATCCAATCATTCATTGGGACCCTCTTTTCTAAGACTTATTGTTCAGGTGTGAGACAAATGTGTATAATGTCCTTATTTGATTGACACCCCTTCCCCCCAACCTCTATCAAATAAAACCTCTTTAAAAATTTTCTTCCTAAAACAAGTTTTTGTATTTCCAAAACACAACATCAAAGAAGGACCCTAGACTAGGAGTTCAGACAACCCAAGGTCTAACTTCAGTTCTGTTGTTGACTAACTATATGATCTGGACAAATCAATTAACCCATCTGATGACCTTTGTTGGCAAAATAATGATGATAAAGGTCTACTATCTATCTCATTGGATTCTTGCAAGGTAATGCATGAAAACTCCTTGACAAGAAAAAAGTATTAAAATAAGGGAAAGCCTTCACTCATAAGGATCACTTTGGGAGTACGTTGTAGAGTGGTTTTCTGTTCTGGTACAGGCTGAACTAGACTTATCTCTGATGCTTCATCACTGAGTAGCAGTCACCTTGTGTTCTCAAAGGTTATTCCAGCAGAACTGAGAGCTAAGAAACCATCAAGGGCAAACCAAGGAACCAGACTGTCATCTGAGCATCAGCCTAGATGGACCCAAGAGTCAGGACCAAAAAGGCTAGCTATCAAGTAATGACATTTTAAACCAAACAACACATGAAGGCATGGAGGGATTATGATCTGTATAAATGAAAAAGGTTCTCACACTGATGAAACCATGGATTTTTTTAAAAATTGAAGTACTGTACTCTGTGTCTCCTAACAAACACTCAACAAACATTTACTTGTGCTCACTTATAATCCAAACTACTATGATCAGTACAATATACTACCACAGCACGAAGTACTAAGCTAAACTAATTAGGAACACTGAAAACTAGGAAACACAGCTCAAAGAGGTACATGATACAAAGGGTAAGAAATCTGAGACTGAATATATAGTTCCAGAAATTCCAGGACCATGCCTCAGGACTTCTTTCATAGCATTCTTTGCTTTATTTTTAGTTCTTCAACCTCTGGGTAGAATGGTTCATTGTCTGTCACATCAGATATCACTGACACCCAGCTCTATATCACCAAGTTCCAGATCACCAACTCTATTTCCCTGTATATGCCTCTTTATAGTGGTCATTCCATAGAATAACTCTCTAACAAATGGGATATAGGTGCTACATTTTAGGAAGGTGTTTGTCAGGCTGAATTTCATCCAAAGGAAAGCAGACAGAAGTGGAGATTGTGCCATATGAGGCTTGGCTGGAGACAGTTGGGATGTTTAGCCTGAAGGAGAGAAGACTGAGGGGAAACATTGTTTGTTGTTGTTGTTTAGTTATTTCAGTTGTGTCAAACTCTTCTTTCCTTCTCCAATTCAATTTACAGATAAGGAAACTGAGGCAAGCAGAGTTAAATGACTTGCCCAGGGTTGCAGAGTTGTTAAGTGTCTGAAGCCAGATTTGAGCTCAGGAAGGTGAGTCTTTCTGACTCCAGGTCCAGCACTCTATGCACCACCTAGCTGCCTAGGAAAAATGAGAACTGTCTTAAAACATCTGAAGTGCTAACGCATGGTAGAGGGATTAGATTAGTTCTGCTTGGTTCCAGAGAACAGAATTAGGAGCAATGAGTGGAGGTTGTGAGAATGGGGAGTAGGAAGGGATTTCAACTTTTATTGTAAAGAAAAAATGTTATAACACTTGTCCAATTGGACAACAAATGGAAAGTAAGAAGTTCCTTTTTCACTGGAGGCTATTCAAGCAGAAGCATTATGAATATGGGTAAGGATCCTGTAGATAAGGCTTCTGTACATGTGTGAGTTGGAACAGAAGATCTTGGAGGGCTCTTCCATTCAGAGATCAGCAAACAGGTTTGACTAGAGAAAATGAAAAGGATGAGGAGTTCCACAAACATCCTAAATAGAACAACACACATGTATGATGTCCCACAGGCACATACACACACACACACACACACACACACACACACACACACAAAAACGTCACAGGTGTCCGTCTGATTTGGATGAACCATTCCTGAAGGTAGGAGGACAGAGGTAAGGGGCCTCCAGAGGTCATTAATAGTCATAGGTTTCTAAGTATTACATGTGTAAGTAAACCAACAAGTCATTATTTCTTACCCCAGACACAATCTCAAGTGACAAAAGTCTTGTACTTGTTTAAGTGGAATGAACAAAATGCTGAATTTGAAGCCAACAAGACTTGGATTCAAATCCCAACTCGGACTTAATAAATAACTGTGCAATCATGGGCAACCAATGTAATCTCTCCAAGCCTCTGTTATTTGAACTGTGAAATTGGGAGGCTGGACCTGAGGATTTCTAAGGTCCCTTCCATCTCTAAATCTATGATCCTATAAATCTATGGAAGACAAAGGCATGTCAAAAGTCCATAGAGCTCAAAGACAGAATTTTCTACATGCCAACCTAGTTTTTCCTTGGTTCTGAAAGAAATCTTCTCTATAAGAAACATGTCAGCCAAAGTAAGAAAGCAATATTACAAAAAGTAATATTTAAAGGAACACAGATAGGTGGGTGGCTACAAATTGGCAAAAATGAGATAATGTGTATATCAATGTATTCTTTCCTTCCTGAATTCTCATCTTCTATACAAATCTCATCATGATTACTTGGCCAAGAGCAAAACATATCATTAAAAGCTTTGAAAAGAATGGGTTAAATTGATTTTGCCCCACATGGAGCCTTTCCCCTAATCCTCATGGGTGGGACCCCACTCTAATGGGAAGAAAGAAGGGAGAAGTTGGTATTCTGGGAGAGAGCCCTTCTTCCTCATAAATCCATTGGTTTCTATTGATTCTTTTGGCCTTTGTTCAAAAGAAGTTGGCATGGGCTGTTGCTTAGCAACAGCATGAAGTGTACTTTTCTCCTAGCCTGTGGAAATGCCATTGGTCTGGACCTCATGTCATTCTGCGTGATGGTTCTATAAACTATTGATGTCAATCTTGTAGGAGCTTTGCCTTCCTCCTTCCAAAGCAGGACCTTCTTTGAGAAGAAAGATTTCACTCCCTCTTCTTTACCATTGTATAGCTCTGGATTTAATGAAGTCAAGGGACATCTCAGCAAAAACCCACTGGAAACCATAATTTCATGGCCAATTCAAATGCTTTCTTATTTGGAGTTGCAGAGCACTTTCTTAGCATGAACTTTTGATATGAATTTCCTTGTATCAATTGATCTCTGTATTTTCCTATTAAATGAGACTTTATACACAAAATGTGCCTTATGGTTATGCTTACAATATCTGACACAGAGTATGCAGTTGATAATGTTTGTCAATTGATTACCTGCATTATCTCTCCTTTAAGCCACATCATCTTTCTAAGGGAAACATTACAAAGTATTTTTACCTACACTTTACAATTGGAGAAACTGAGACTCTAGACATTAAAGTGATTTGTCCATGGTCACACAAATAAGTGTATGATTGGGAATTATAGCCAAGGTCTTCATCACCATACCATGATGCCTCTCTAAGCAACATCCCAGAAGTTCTTGTGTGCCAGCTCACATGCAAGTAAGTAGTAAGTAACTAAGTAGTTAGTAAACTGGGGAACATTTATAGGTTGAAGTCAAATAAAAACTCCACAACTTATCCTGATTCCAAATGGGACATAATTAACTAATCAAACAACAAGCATTCCATAAACCCCTACTAAGTGCAAGATACTACATTTTAGGAGATTCTAAGAGAGAAAAACCAATTGCTGAAAAGAATACAAATATTAGAGGATATGGAAGGCAACCACTCTTAGGCAATAAGATGTGGAAGAAAGTCAGCCCAAGTGCATGATTTATCTTTGCTGAGGCATTCTCTGAAAGCATTCTGTGCAGTCTACTAGAAGAGTACATATATCAGAAATGGGAAGAGCTCAAATAGGTAGCTGGAAGAGAATCTATTTGGGGAAAAGAAGATCCCAGACATTCCTTATGCATATGCCATTTTAAAAGTTCCCTCCTTTCGATGTTTCTCCTGGTCTCACTTGATATCATAGTAACCATTAATAATAATAACTAGTATTTATATAACTCTTAGTGGTTTTCAAAGAGCTTTATTTATATTATTTTATTTGATTCTCATAACCACTCGTTGAGGTAGGTGCTATGATCTTCCCCGTCTTACAGATGCGAAAACTGAGGCTGAAAGAAGTTAAGTGAGTTGCCCAAGGTCTACTAGTAAGTGTCTGAGACAGAATTTGAACTCAGGTCTTCCTGATTCAAAATTGAGTATTCTAGACATCACACTGCAAATACTCCTCTGATTTTGATCCAGGCACAGAATGTCCCAGTCAAAGAATTCATTAGTTAGTGACTAACCTTCTGGTAACAAGCTTCTCTATGCTTAGCTACAGAGGTCCTGCATAATACATATTGTTTATAACTAGAACTGAACCCAAAGTCTTCCTTACATGACAGAACCCTCCAGAGCTCAAATCCAACGTCATAGCCAAAACCTAGAGTCACCTGCACACTACAGAGAAGGCATCCAATTAGGACTTTTGTGGAAGGGAAACCCTATGTGGGTTATTTATGGGAAGTAGATAAAAGTTACACATGATGAAAAGGCATAGATGGGTTTTAATCTATACCATTCAGGCTGTACACACATCTGTGAGATCATCGATCCATTAAAGTATTTTACTGCGGACTCTTATCCAAGCTAAATCCTTGCTATATATTGATGGACAGTTGTTTAATGCCAAAGCTAAACTCTCTGGCAGGTTTTCTTGTAGTAGCTAAATGGAATCCTAATGTGGATATAACCTTATGTTTGGATTCCTCATAGCACAGAATGCATTTTCCAAAGTAAGAATTCTTTGCATCAATGCTGGTTTGGAATGTCACTCATCTACCTTTTCCTACAGAATGGAGAGCAAGTGTTTGGGAAAGTAATTAAAGGGTGCATCTGGACATGGGCATTGCTCCCAATTTCTTAATGTAGGTAACAGTGAGTCAGAGCTGTCACATTCTCTGTTGGTCTCTTGTGCAACCACGGAAGACTCACGTGCCTCATAAAGCTGGGGAACAGCTGGCCATACCCCCCACAGGGCCAGACCCCCATACCTGCTGCTTTACAAAGGAGTCCTCTCTCGTCAGAAAGAAAAAAATTCAGCACAAGATGACTGTCTGGGTTAGTTATTAAGGCTAGTCATTCTCTCACCCCACTAAAGAGTCATTTACAGAACCACGTCTCTGAATAAAGAGCTCCAAACCCCTTTTTTGTGTTCGTTTTATCATGGGACTCTGACTCTCCAGCATTCATTAGTCAGTATTTCTTTCCTACCCACTCTTTCACCCACTCCACAACCCTCTCCCTCCTCAGTCCTAAGTCTATGTGTTTCTTTCTAGACTACTGTCCTGGACATTAGTTCTTAATTACTTGACTAGTTCTTGCAGAGGTTCTTAACATTTTTTTTTGTGCTGATAGTCTGGTGAAATGTATGAACTCCTCAGAATAATGTTTTTAAATGTGTAAAATAAGACACATAGGATTACAATAGTTGAAATATAATTATTGATTTTTATCAGAAGTTCATAGACCCCAAGTTTTCCCCAGACCAAAGCTTTTGGTTTAGGGAAAGCAAATTTTGTCTTTGATGTGGTCTGGAGAACAGTTCCCTGACAAGCTCTGTGTGCATCTGTATAAGACTGGAAGAATTTAGAGGTAGATCCTGAGATGATTAAGTTACCAAAGGTCACTCCACACTTGGATGGCTGAGGATTCACCTACATATAACAAATATCAAATGGGGAATCAAATGAGATAATGCAGGATCATCAGAAAGGGAAGCATAAAGCACATAGGTTATAGAGTTGGGACTCCAAGGATCCTTTCCATTAGAGTATCACTGCATCCTTGTCTAGCATTTTTCTACTGTACTTTGAACACCCATCACGGCTACAAATACCTTGCAAAAAGAAAAGAAGAGAAACTACTGCACTCTCAAGAATGCCTTTACCCATGGCAACTGCAAAACCCTGTGCACAATGCACAGCTAACAATCATTTCCATTAAATTCAACAAGCATTTATTAAATGCCTCCAATGAGTGAGGCGTACCTGTGGGGCAGAGATTGGTTTAGTCTCTTTGGATCACATCAGGCTCTAGGTCCCCAAATACTTCAGGTGTTCTTCAAACCAAAGAATCTCAAAAATAGAAGAAACCTTCAAGGTTATTGAATCATAGAAACTTAGAAATGGCAGAGCTAGAAGATACCTCAGAAATCATCTAGTTCTTTCAACACTTCCCCAAAAAAGGAACCACCTAGTTTTCACTTGAAAGTTTTCAGGGGCAGCAATGTGGCACAATGGATAAAGCACCGGCCCTGAGTTCTAATCCGACCTCAGACAAAACACTGACTAGCTATGTGGTCCTGGGCAAGTCACTTAACCCCAGTTGTCTCACAAAAAAGAAGAAAGTTTTTGGTGGAGGGGAACCCTCTACTTAACAAAGTTGCCCAATCTACTGTCGGATCCTTCTATTTGTCTGCAAGTTGAGACCATTGAATCAGCACTACAGAGTAAAATAGGCAAAAGAGGCCAAGTCTAACACCTTAATTTTACATATGGGGAAACTGAGACCCACAAAATTTAAGTGGCTTACCCAAAGTCACATTGGTAGTGTCAATGGTGTGGTTTGAAGGCAGGTCCTCTGATTCCAGACCCAATCCTATTTCCACCATTCTGAGCAGTCTTGTTTTCCATAAGGTTTCACCTGCTTCTTTTCTACCTCTACCCATTACATCTAGTTTTGCCAGATGGAACCAAGTGAAAATGTCAATTTTTCTTATGCATGAAAGTCCTTCAAATATTTGAATACCAATGTGTTATTTTGTTCCCCCTCCCTCTCCATGTTCCTCTTTGCAGTGTCAACAGTCCAATTTCCACCAATACTCATGGAATGGTTTTGAGTCCCTTGACCATGGAGATCACCTGAGTTTGGATATCATGCCTACTTGCTAATATCCTTTATAAACTGTAGTATCCAAAATGGAACACAATACTCCAGATTTGTTCAGACCAGGTTGATTTATCACCTCCCTTGATATTTTTAATGTTAATATTACCTATTAATGTTATATTAGAGCCTATTTGGCTACATTTTGTACTGCATTTCACCTTATATTGTATTTATAAGACCACAGTTCAAAATCTAAGACTGAAGGGACAAAGGCCACCTAGACAAACACCCTCATTTTACAGGTGAAGAAACTGAGGTCCAGGCCATGAAACCTCAGTACCCCAAAAACCTCAGGTCTATTTTATATGATCTGTTATCTGTCAACACTTCCCATATCCTGTAATTGCACACCTGATTTCTTAATTTATCACTATTAAGCTTCATTTATTAATTTAGGCCTATGATTGCAAACTCTCAAGTCCCTTTAGGATCCTGACTCTGTGATTCACTGTGTTACTCCCTCCCACATTTGTGTCATCTGTAAGTTTTGTAAATATATCTTCTATGCCTTACCACAAATCATTGCTTAAAATGTTCAGTAGAATGGGCTGACAACTAAGCCATGACAACTAAACTACAAGAGGTCTCCTTCAAACTTCATTGGATCATAGACCAAAAATTGAAAGGGCCATTAGTAGTCATCTAGTCCAAACAACTCAATTTATAAATGAGGAAACTGAGGTTCTAAGATGCCCAATGTCACCAAGTAAAGGCCAGGTCTAGGATTTGAATTTAGGACTCGACTCTACAACCAGTACTCTGGTTAATGACTCCCTTCTGGGGTCAACCATTTAACCAAATACCAGTCTACTCATGTCATTTACCTCATATCTTTCTTTATTAGAAGGACACTGTAAACAACTGCCAAATACTTTGCATTTTTTAAAAATTCAATATATTATGTATATCACATTCCTCTGCTCTACCAATAAAACATCCCTGTTGAAATGGAAATGAGGCTCATCTGGCATGACAAATTTTTGGTGGAAACATATTAGTTCTAAATGATTGCTGCTTCCTTTTCTAAATAAAAATCTCTTTAATAAAATATTCTAAAATTTTTCAAGAATCATAATCAAACTCTCTAGGCTATAGTTTGAAAAATCCACCTACTTATCCTCTGTGAAAATTAAGAAAAATTTCTGTTTATTTCCTATCATACAATATCTTTCCTTTTCTTCATATGTTAGTGTAGCAAAACTATATCATTTTGACTTCCAGGAAGGCCTGAATAGATACATCCCTAGTATCTCCTTCTCCCACCTTTCTCCAAGGTAGAATGTAATTCCCACCAAGAAGGAAAGAAGGAATTGGAATCAGGGACCGACCATTCTGCTCTCCTCAGAGAGGATGGTACAAGGCTAGAATTATATCTATCTGCTCTTTTAGATACTGTTTCACTGTATAGACAGACTATATAGAGGAGATAATTTGGGAATTCAAGCTAAACTCCTGATTACTATTTGTTAATGAGGAAAGGAGGATCCTGAGTTCTACATCCAAGACTTTGATTTCTTCCCACCAAATAATGAGCACCCATATAGCAAATAGCAAAGAAAGCCATTTACCCAAGTTTATAGCAAAACAGAAATCAGAGAAACTATATACTGGACAATACAGATTGAATGGATTCTTCCATTGGGAGTGAAGCGTCTCGGCTCAACCCAGAGAGAAAAAGAGAGAGAGAGACAGAGAGAGAGAGAGAGAGAGAGACAGAGGGAGAGAGAGAGAGAGAGAGAGAGAGAGAGAGAGAGAGAGAGACCCAGATCTAACCCAGCCTAACACTAACAGTGTAAAAAACTGAGGACAGGGACATGATAGAAACAGACAGCTCCTTATATATGTTTCTGCCAGATATCTTTGTCTCCCTTCACCAACCTGAACTGAAATTGGTATCATTCATCTCTCATGACATTGGAGTCTAGAAGCCCAAAGAAACTCGAGAGAGCCACCAGGAGCTCTCTTATCTCTCCTTTTCCCAATTCTACCCTCCATACAGGCACAGGCCATTTATCTGCATCAACAGAGTCCTGACTCTGTTTACATCAGAAAACTCCAACAGTGACTCAGAAATCATATTCTCAATGTCTTTCAGTGCTCTGGGTTATAGATTCTCTGGACTTGGTGACAAACTCATTGAATTCTTTCCTACCATCATCATTCCATTAGGCTTTGCTTAACCTACAACTTCTGCTTTGAACCAAGACTAGGCACTTAAACTTTCTCCCTGGGAAAACTAAGTTTCTGATCGGTGATAGCTCTCCATACTTAGCCTGACTTAGACCCCAACAAGCTATTTTCCAACTGTCTACATGCCATGCTACCTTATTTCATTTCCCTTTTTGACTTTTAGCTATGGACACAGTTATCAAGTAAACACAATCATTCCTGAAGGGACATGTCAATTAATCACTCTAGGACTCCATTAATCATCCTTGTGACTCCTGGAAGGAAGCACCTCCTCCTGGCCCCACTTCATATACATATGTGTATGTATGTGTGCATGTATGTATATATATGTGTGTGTGTGTGTGTGTGTGTGTGTCTGTATTTATGTATGTCTGTGTATATATAAAATCTTTCCCTATATGATATAAGCTTCTTGATAGAATGGATTGTCTTTATTTTTATTTTCATATTCCTGGTGTTTAGTGTAGTTCCTGATACATAGTAAATGCTTCCTAAGTGATTTTTCAGTCAATCATTCATTGTGAATAGCTAAGCTCTCTCCTACTATCTCCCCACCTAACATGGATTCTAACTCCCTCAACCACGTTTATTTTATACAACCCAATTGGGAGATTATTCTCCTTGGTCTAAAAAAAAAAAAAACAGAAGCAAAGGCAAAGTCAAATAGAACTATTTTCTTTTCCTCAACTCTTATCATTATTCCATCCAAGCAGTAGACCTTATTTCATTTTCTTCTACCTCGCAAAGAGCTGTGAAAGTCCTTGCTGTTGTCATTAGTTTTCACCACCAATCTTAGCTTAAACAGAGCCTTGGTGCTCCTGACATTATTACTGCCAGATCATGCTGTTCTTTTGTATCCGTCCTCTTTTTGCCTGTCTTTGCTCCTGTCATATTTCTTTATCCAATCTAAGTTGACCACTAGTTCTCTAAAATGTACACCAATCTCTTCAAATAGCTTCAACCCTTTTCTTCTTCATTGAAGTTCTTTATATTTGTGCTATAAGAATTACTTTCTAAAAAAGGGTTATATCCTTCTTTGATCAACTTCCCTTATAGAATTTGTCATGGTTCACGTCAGACTATATCCATAAAACCTGTTTCTTACTCCCCTGATCCTTACCAAATATTTTCTCTCATGTTTAGACCTTCTGGTTCAGGGATTAACTTCAAAGGAGTAGAGCTTCCTGATATATATTGTCCCTTTAATCTAATCTTTTCCTTTTGATTTAAATATACCTTTCAGTTGATATACTATAGCCTTAAGTCACATCTTCTCAGATAATGTCTATGAGTCTGAATTTACCTCGTTGCACTAAGATTGGTGGGAAATGGATTTAAACCCACATCATATACCGTATGCCTCAATGATTCCAGCAAGCTAATAGAATTAATTTTTTTCAAAAGCTATTCAAAAGATGGCAGAATATGGAATAATCAACTATGTCAATTATAATGGAGAAATAGCTTTTTCAAGCAAAAAAGATAGATGACATTATTTAAAAAGTAATATAGATATGATTGATTGCATTCAAATAAAAATTAGGTGCAACAAAATATTTAAAAATAACAGTTTTGGGAAAATATTTATGGAAAATATGACAAATAAAAATCTGGCACCTAAAATAAATAAGAAACGTTTTTTCTTTTTGTAAGAAAATTTTTTTCTTTTTTGTAAGAAAATTTACAAAGGTAATTCTCCATCCACTATTGATAAGTGGTCAAAGGATATAAACAGGCAGTCTTTAAAAGGACAGACACAAGCGGTTAGTAAGTCCACTGCCTAGATGAGAACTTCCTTCTCCTGCTACCACGTCCTGATTTCTCATTCTCATCCACCTCAGATTTAACCCTCCCAAGTCCCTATCCTACTCTATCCAACCCTTCCATTTTGTCATCTGAAAACCTTTTTTATTGCTACTAAACTTCATTTCATCCTAAACTTACTCCTCTCATGTTTTTTCCTTCTTCTAGCACTTACAGAAACTTGGCTCTTCCAGAGAATGTTACATCTCATCTGTACTCTCTAGTACTGGCTGCATCTTTCTTTCATGTTCCCATTGCCCAAAAGCATTAAAATAAGTATTAGCCCTTTCCTCATTGACATTAGGCACAAGGTCATTCTCATTCCTTTCTCAAGGAGATCAGTGTGTGGTTCACAATCATCTCTCCGGACTTCAGCATATATGTGTGTGTGTGTATGTGTGTGTAAAATCAATGCCCCCTCAAACACTTTGACCTCTCAGTTCATCAACCTCTCATCACTTGTATTTCCTCTCCACCTCAACTACACAAAAGTAAGGACCTATAATGCCAATCATGGCAGCACACCCAAAGACTGCTGCTGTGAATAATTTTAAGGGTCTAATCTCATAGTATAATGAACTCTATCCAGCAATTAAATTAAACACTGTTCAATAAAGTAAAGTATAGCATTCACAGCAATATCCTTAAGCAAAACATATCATCTAATACATATATGTATCTTGTAGTACTCAGTTTGTCATACGGCACAAAGCATATATCACTACATCCCCAAAGTTAGGGGGTCCCAGCTTAGGGTTTTCCCTAGCATGACACATCCTTAAGGGGTAGCAGAAAATACCATGCCATCCACCTCTGGGTCATTGTAAGAACGTTCTCCTTAATCAATACACACTGTCAAAGTAAAGTCCTCTCTTATCTTGACTCAAGGCTGACTTCCGAACCCCACAGTCCATCTTCCAGCTCTTGACTGGGTTCACATTCAGGCAGCTCTCTGCTCCTGCTCCTTGTGTCAGTTCATGGGGACTATTCCACTCCAAACTCTTCCTGCTTCTACCTGAAAGCAGTCTCCAAAGGCTCCTGCCCACAGTTTGTTTCTAGGAAAACAAAGTTTAACAGAGCTATAACAATATTTATACACACTACAAGCACCATCATCTCAGTTCACTTTAGTAGCTCTTAAAAGGGGCTTAATCTACGCTTCCTTCCCATGGGCTGATCTTCACTCTTCAGCTCATTTCACTCATAAAGACCAACAGATGGGCCTTCTATCTAAGAAATTAACAGTTCAACAGACTGGACTTCTGCCTGACAAATCAACACAGATCAACAGACAGGGCTTCTGTTTAAGAAAGTAATGCAGATCAACAGAGGGACCGCCAACATCACAAACATTCTCTCTGTTAGACCTTCTCACAAGCAAATTCCCCTAGCCAACTCACACTCCCTTCTCTCTCTCAGCTCTGCTTCTTTCTCTACTCTCTACTCTCCCTCCAAGCAATACAATATATATACTGTTTCCAGTTCAAGACTCTTGATTCAATCCAAGACTCTTGATTCAGTCAAAGGCTCTTGATTCAGTCAAAGGCAAGACTCAATCAGAGGCACTTGATTGGCTAAAACTCAATCCAGAAAGATGGCAAAACATTCTACTTTGCTTGCTGCTACAGGGCCATTGAGTTTGTCATTACCCATTAGTGCTCTGTCTCCTTGACTCAGAATTCTGAAATCCCTTAATTGCCCACAATCCCTCTCTGTGCCTCATTCTTCCTAATATAAATCATACTCTTCAACCTGACCCTTAGCCACTTCATCACTATCTCTTCTTCAGTTTGTATCCTCTGCTTTGTCTTCCCTTTCCTCCATTTGCAACCTTGACACTATTATGAATTAGTTTAACAATATGTCTCCTTCTCTCAAACTCTGAAGCCCATGTTCTGTAACTGTTCATGTCATGGGAAGCTGAAGTCAGCAAATAACATGTAAGCAAGTTTGACTGAAAAGTAGAGTATGGGAACAGTAGTGATAGGAAATTAGTCCTGAAAGGCAGGCTGATTTTGAAAAACTTTAAATATCAAACTAAAGAATTAATATCTTATTCTAAAGACCATAATTGCTGATGGTTCCAGAACAGAGCAAACACATGGTTAGAGATGTGTGTTAGAAATATCCAACACATGTCTGTCCTTTTGAAGATTGGGATGAATCGTAGAGGAAAGGATTTGGAAAATGGGGAGGCCTATTTGGAGGATATTAAAATAACCCGCATGAGGGGTGATGACAGCTTGACCTAAAGGTGGTATTGTGTGAATGAAGAGGAAAGAACAGATGCAGATAAAGATAGAATGAATCTATGAGATGTGACTCCTGATTGGATTTGTGGGGTTATGAGTGAGAAGCGAAGAGGGTGACTTTGAGATTGTGAAACTGGTGTCCTGGAAGAAAGGCGGTGTGGTTAAAAGAAATGGAGGAGGAAAGGGTTTATGGCGGACACAATCATTATGGAATATGGGTTACAGAGTTTGAGAGAAGAAGACATATTGCTAAAGTAATTCATAACAATGTCGAGGTTGTAAATGGAGGAAAGGGAAGCCAAAGCAGAGGCCCTTTAGGATATGCTAAGTTTGACGTGCTTGTAGGACATTCCTTTGGAAATATCCAACAGTCATTTGGTGGTACAAGACTGAGGAGAGAAACCTGGGTCACAATACATATATATATATATATATATATATATATATATATATATATATATATATATACATACATACATACATATATATGTATGTATACATACACAGTTATATTTGTGTATAAATATATGTATATATATATTTGGGGGTTATCAGTATATAGATTTTACTCAGACCTATGAGAATTGAGAAGATCAACAAGAAAGAGGGTATAAAGAGAGGAGAGAAAAGGGTCCAGGATAGGAATATGGCCTACCCACATTTAAGGGTCAGAACATGGATAATATTCTAGATAAAGAGACTGAAAGATATTGACCAGACAGATAGGAGAGATTTGTCTTGAAAATGCATAGAAGAAAACATTTATTGGAGAAAAGTGTGGTCAATTGTCTTGCTTTTACTTGTATCCTTAATTCCTACATGCGCCTAGTAGGTAATAGACAAATGCTATATCTTTCCTTCATTTAATAATAATGTTAAATGTTGCAGAGAAGTAAAAAAAAAATTGAAGACTGAGAAAGGCTAAAATATTTCAACTGATTATTGAGGTTGGAAGCTTGACTGAAAACAGTTGAAATAAAAAGATTGTCCTGCAGATGAATTTGGATGATGTACATTTCTCACTTGTTCTCTGCTGTAAAACCTTTTTGATCAAATCTGCAAGCCTCCAAGTAAATATTTATTTCACTATATACATTAGAACCATTTAGTGCCTACTTCTCAATGTCGTTATGAAAACCAAATAAGATAGTATTTGTAAAGTGCTTAGCACAGTAGCTGGCATATAATAAACACAGTAAGATATATGGAGATATGACATATACACATATATATATTCATAAATATACATATATAAGTGTTAGCTATTGTCATTAATATGATCACAGATTCTAGTCCAGTACCCTTATTTTAGGAATGGGTAAACTGGGAACCAGAGAGGTTAGGGGCCAATCCAAGGCCACACAAGTAGTAATTGACAAGCAAAATTCAAACCTGGGTGCTGAGTCTGGGACTAGAAACTCTTAAAACAATGAGGAATGAGTTTTTTTATAATGGAAAACAAAATGATAAAGTAAACAAAGTAAAATTTAAAAATCAATAACTAGAAAAACAACTCTACAAACAATTTTTTAAATTGATGGTGCTCAGAAAGACAACTTGATAATTATAGGTCTCTCAAAAAAAATCTAAAGAGCAAAACACTCTAAATGCTATATTATAGGAAATTATAAATGAAAATTTCCCAGAATTCTTGATGAGACAGAATACATATTGACAGAATTGACAAGATATCAAAGAGAGATGAATATCAAGTTTAACTCACCCATCAAACCTCCAAATTTCAATTAATATATAAATTCCCAGATGTCTAGATCTGATAAGAAGCCAGGATATATCACATTTTTTAAAACAACCTAAATCATTAGAAATTTTTTTAATCAGGACAAGAAATTATAGTAAAAATTGAAATGTGATATCCATCCTCAAAAATCAATCATCCCTGTATCCAAAAAAAGAATCATCTCTGGTCCAGAAATCCACATCTTTTCCCCTCTATTTTAGTTGCCACTAATTAACTTATTATATCTGCCTTTATCTTCTGCGGACCCTAGGAGGAACTTTGGTGCGGGAGACAAATTCAGTTGTGCTGGAATTGACAAAAGATCAAAGAACATAGCAATGATAGAAGACAGCGTACCTCCCCAGAAAGTCTGGTCTTTCCTATCCCCCCACCCTACTAGATTTGAAAGGAAAGGAGGATATCAAGGAGGGTATGAAAGTGATGTGATCCTGTGGAATGGGGGTTTGGGCAGAGTGGTGCCATTATGTGGAGGACTACAACGTACTCAGGGACCAGAATTCCACAAAGAAGAAGCCTCATACTCCCTCAGATCCTAGCACTGTATAGCAAAGTTCCAACAACTTCATGATAGATATAGCTCTGGTATACTCCACCCTTCAATCAGCTTCAGTACTGAAAAGAAAGGAAGAAAATTCAAGAAAAAAGAAAATGACAAAAGGAAGAAGGTTGAAGTGTCTGTTAGTTCTTCAGTTTCTATCCCAGAATGCCATAATTCCTACCAATGCTTTCCCAAGTCTTTCTTATAATATCATTTGTTCCCAAATGAACTACCTGAAGTGGGTAATGATCATTAGCTTTGACAAGTTCCAATCATCTACACCAAACGTCACCTAAAGCATGAAGAATATGATGCTTAGCTATGATCTCTGTTTTTCATTTTGTTTTATCATACAACATACAATAAAATTTATTTTAGTGTCACAAAAAGCACAGAATGGCAAAGGCAACTTGAGACCATCTAGATCAATTTGTGGCCAAACGAGAATGTCCCTAGAGCATCTTTCTTCTTCTTTAAATAAAATTCAAAACAATATTCTTCCTACTTTTTTCTGAGAAATTATAAACCATGTACTCTAAAGTTCCTTGAAATCATTTATCCAAATCTCTTATGTGAACTCACAACTGCTTCTCCTGTGAAATTTGACACAAACCTGAATTTCATAGTGAGTAACATACTGTTTTCAAACTATGACACAGTATTTCCTAATGTGCAGTATTACCCTAGCTCAACACTCCTTTAAAAGTTGATTAAAAAAAAAAACAATATGAAGGCAGAATAGTATTTTTCTGTCAATACTAATCCATTTAGATGATAGTTTCTCAAGAGCTTATGTGGTGCCCTTCGTTTGCTCTGAAGAGCACTTCATACTTTTAGAAAGTTCTTAAGTAACAAGCAGTGATGTTTTGTAAGCCATAAGAAATGCATGTTTGCCTTGAAAGTCAATTCATTTATTCAATGAATATGTTCCAAAATTTGTTTCAAATCTGCTGGTGCTGTGGATAAAAAGACAAAAATGAAGAAACCTTTGCCCTCCAAAAGCTTATGGTCTATTGATAATAACTGATATTGATAAAAAATAATAATAGCTAACATTTTTATAACATTTTATAAGGGGCCTTACAAATATTATTTGATTCTCACAACAGCTATCTGAATCATGTTTGTTGTTGTTGAGTCATTTCAGTTGTGTCCAACTTTCTGTGACCCCATTTGGGGTTTTCTTGGTGAAGATCCTTGAGATGTTTTGTCATTTCCTTCTCCAGCTCATTTCACAGTTGAAGAAACTGTGGCAAACAGGTTTAGGTGACTTGCCCAGGGTCACACAGCTAGTAAGTGTCTGAGGTTAGATTGGAACTCATGAAAAGTCTTCCTGATTCCAAGTCCTGTGGTCTATCCACTGCACCACCCATCTGCCCCTAACTTCATTTTATAGATGAAGGAATTGAGACAAAAAGTTTAACTGACTTGCCCAGAGTCACATACTATTAAAGGTCTAAGGGAAGATTCAAACTTAGGCTTTTTAACTCTAAATCCAGCAATCTGTAGTATGCCACCTAGATGACTATGCACATAGAAAATTAAATACAAAACATGTAAAGTAACTTAAACAGGGCAGTACTAACAACTTGGGGTTAGGGGGAGGGACCAGGATAGATTTCTAATAGGAAGTGGTGCCTGAGAAGAACTTTGAAGAAAGCAGAGGATTCTGGGAGGCAGAGGCAGTGAAGGAATGCATTCCAGGCATGGAGCTGAGGATAGCCTATGGAAAAGCATAAAAAAAAGAAGAGGAAATGTCATATACAAGAAACAGCAAGTCAGCTAGCTTTTCTAGAGTGTAGAATGTAGCAGAGAGATAAACAATGAACTTTGGGGCAAGATGGAGCACTTAAAACTTCCTGAGCTTCAACGACATGGTCATTGGCAGTGGGGACATGGTCAGGTTTGTCCTTCAAGAATGCCAATATGGCTTCTGTGTAGAAAGGTATTAGTGTAGGTAGGTTTATGAAGTATTAGGTGGCATCACCCAGTTACAAATGCACCACAGTGAAGTAGCGAAAGTCTAAGCTAAAAAAAAAAAGGTGAAGGACAAGGCACCAATATTATCTTGGAATGAAAGCAGAATATTACTCTTAGGGTATGTGTGTGAATAGCATTCCGAAGAAGAATGAGCATTTTTGCTGTCAAGTATATGGCAGACACTGCATGAAAACCTGACTGATAAGAAACTTTGGCAAATACAAGTGCAGTTATCACTTGACTAAGTTACTGATGGTTCCATTTGTAAAAAAAAAAAAAAAAAAAAGAATTGAGCTTTCTCTAGGTCCTCTCGGGCACTTCTTTGAGCTAAAATGGAGTTACGGCTTGACAGGATATTGTCAGGAGCTCAGGATTAAAATGGAAGGTCTGCTTTTCGAAGTTATGCAGAATTATCAATTAATGACTTCATGAATTGTTTCTTTCTACCAGGGTGCAGCTGGAGAAGCATCAGCTCCAGAGGTATCCAGATTTCATTCTTCATTAATTCTATCTTCCACAGACAATTTCTGGGTCTCACTGTCCCTTTTCTCTGTTTGCTTTTGTGATCTGTGAAGCTGATAACTTCAATTAATAGGCTGATTAGTAAGATCTTTAGTTCTTCCCAAGTAACTTTGTTCATTATGGCAGATACATCAAATCCTCTGAGCAGGGCTATAAAGCATCCTGGTTTTTCATCTGTGATAACAAGATTTAGAAGGTTAACGCCAGTGTGCCCAACAGTGGGCAGACACGGGCTTCTGGGATGGTTCACAAGTCTTTAAAGTGGTCTTGCCAAGAGCAGCCGAACTACTACAAGGGAAGATAGGGTGACATGGTTCTAATAAAAGTCCCACCATGACATTAACATGTTAACCCACTTCAATGTACTATCAGCTTTCCACATAAGCTAAATATCAAACAGATCTTTTTGTTGCTAAAATCACTTAAATCCTTTTTTATAAAGAAATCATATGTGTAAAACACAGTATGATAATATAGAGTGTGTGATGGGAGGTCAGAGAGATGGAAGGAGAAAGTACATATTGGGACTTGGAGGAAAGGTAGATAGATGTTAAAATATGTATGGACCCAGGGTTTCACTTCACACTGACTTCCCCAAAGAAAATCCCTCATTTTCAAGGTGGATTTGAAATTAGCCTCATCTCAAAACCATAGCTCATGAGCCTGCAATGATTTTTTAATAGACCAACCATGAAACACAATTAATTTAAAGAATAGAAAATGAAAAATAAGGAAGATTCCTTTTTGAAAAGGTACTACCAGATAGATAGACAGACAGAGACAGACAGATGGAAAGATGGAAGGATGGATGGATAGATGGATGGATACATATATACGTAGATAAAATAAATGAATAAATAAATTTTTAGTATACTAATGACTTTTCACCCACATTAGGTAATATATTACCCTTTTAACAAGGACCATCTGGAGACATTACCTTCCTCAAAAGGATGACTCTGATTATTGAAATTTAAAGTACTATTGTCAAATTTGTCAAAATAGTATTCTGTGTATGTTTTTTAATTCCAGCTACAAAATTGTAGAAAAAGCTGTTTCTTTGATTCCTCTATTAGGTATATGCCCCCAAGGTAAGAAAGCCCTCATATTTACCAAATATTTATAGTCACACTTTGTGTGGTAGCAAAGAAATGGAAATAAGTAGGTATCCATCAGTTAAGAAATGGTTAAACAAATTGTGGCACATGAATGTAATGGAAAATTACTGTGTTGTATGAAATGGCAAATATGGCAAATACAAAGAAGCACAGAAAGATTTACATATGAGATGTGCAGTGAACATAGTCAAGAAAACAATATATACAAAGAATATAACAATGTAAATTGAAAGAATAACCACAAAATAATAAAAAATTGATGTTATAAAATTTAAAGGAATAAGTACGTTCCCAAAGAAGAGATATGAAAAGATGTACCCATTACACTTCTTTGCAAAGATGAAGTCTTTTTTGACGGATTGGGCAATATAACTGATTTTTCTTGCTCTTCCTCTTTTCCTTCTTTAAAAATATTAACTGTTATATGGGATAGTTTGATAGGAGGAGGAAAAGGAGGGATTCTAGAAGAAATTCCAGTGATGCACAAAAAAAATTATTTTTAAGAAAATTCTATCTGATACAACATGGGAAAGATGAGAACCATCGAGAATATTTCAGATTAATTTAGATATTTGTAAAAGTCTAAGGAATGATATTGTCAGCTTCTAGCATAAAAAATTTATATTATATCTTTAAAGTACCTTTACACATAGGAACTTATATGATCCTCACAATAGCCCTATGAAGTACCTGGTACAATATCATTATATCCATTTTAAAGATAAAGAAGCTGAGTCTCAAAGAAGTTAAATTACTTGCCCAAAGTCAGTCAATCATGAGTCAAAGATTAGTTCAGTGCTTTCTCCATTATACCACATTGCCTAACAAGGAAGAATTGTTCCAGAAGAAAGCCTATTAATTATCTTCAATTAGTAGATTTCACAATATAACCAATCAATCAATTAGGATTTAAGTATATCCTAGGTTCAAGGCTCTGCGCCAAATGCTAAAGCTACAAATACGAAGAACGAAACCAACTACTTTCAAGGACAGAGACAGGTGGCATAAGAGAGAGAGGACCAGGCTTGGAGTCAGGAAGACAATAGCTATGTGATCCTGTATAAGTCACTGAACCTCTGTCTCAGTTTCCTCAACTGTAAAATGTAAGTGATAATAACCGTGCTTATTTCCCGTTGTTGTGAAGAGGATTAAATGAGATAGTACTGAAAAAGCACTTAGCACCATGCCTGGCATATAGTAAACATCTAATGAAAGCTTCCTTCTTTCTCAAATATCTTACATTCTATCACATATCATTGTTATTAATAATAAAATATAATTCTTTTGAAATGTTACGAGTTTCCAGATCATACACATAAACACTAAACATTAAATTGCCAAAACAATTTCAAAGTCAAATCTATGTATATATGCTAATTATCAGCCTCAGTTTTTCCTTCATTGAACAGATACTTGTTTAATGTGTATTATGTATGAGGTACCATGAGCAATAGAAAGCAAGGGACAATACAGCCCTTGCCCCTTTAAAGAACTTACAGTTTCATAAATTTATACCAGGAATGTGGTCTTGAGTCTGCAGGTTCCCTCCCCCTGGTTTACACTTAAAAATATGACTAAATTTACAACACATCTTCCTTCCCTCTTGCAATCCAAATCCATTTCTTTCCATTTATTGTCCCTTCTTTGGTTTCCTTTCCTTCTTGAAGCACATTTCCATGAGAATAAACAAAAATTCTCTTCATGGGCACAAACGTGCTTTCACAATGTCTTCTATCTCACATGTCAGTACAGCAATATATATTTTGAATACTTCAGTACTTCAAGAAATCTAACCCCAGTCAACAGAAGTATTTAGTACCTCCTTCCTCTTTGCAACCCATTCCTGCCTTCTCCTGTGCAAATCTTACATAGTTTTCCCCCAAATCCTTCATCAAGGCTCTATTCAATGTGTTGACCTCCAAGCTTTCTTCCGGGTCTTTTGCTTTTATACATACCTCTTTGATACCCATCTCTCGTTCTTACTGTGTAATGAGCTTACCTCCCTTTCTACTCATGTATGCCTTAGATGATGTCCTTTTCAGCACTTCTTGCAAACAGTCATCCCTGGTCACATGCATCCTATTTGCATTAGAAATGCTCCTATCTCTACTTTGCCTTTGGAGGCCATCCACAGTTTTACTGCCCTGGAGATCATGGTGCTCCAGGATTTGTAACCACATATCATCGCTGGAAGAATATTAGTGCTAAAAAGATGAGGTTTCATGTCAAAGTGGTCTAGGATCATTGAAAGTGTTGGTCCATTTCTCCCATTTTGTTGACAAAGAAAAGATCAAATCTGAGCCTACGCAACAGAACAATAATAGGTTAAAAACAAAAAAAATCTGTCAGTTGTCCCATATCTACAAAAAAAGACCAAAAATTTATTCAGAAAGGCATCTTTGAATTACACCCTGATGATACTGCGAATTTAATTCACCAAGTTCCCATAGTGAGAGCAAAGGTAGAGTACAGCAGTGCATTGCCCTGAAATGGTAATGAAGTGCAGCCAAAATAGAGATAATTATTTTAATTAATGATTTTAACGGTTGAACATTTTAACTAATTAATTATGATTGATTGCTTGTTACTAATCAAGGAATGTGATTCAAAGTTGTAATTGAAAAACTGGGAGCAATAGGTTTAAAGAGAAGTTAATACATGGCTAGAGAAAGCATTCTTTTTTTGCCCAAAAATGTACATTTTGAAGAATTTTCATTCATTTATTTTTGTTTTAATATCTGCCCAAGGAAAAAAAATGAAAAGTCCTTTCTCTTGGCTTCTGTGATCAGGTTTCCACTGTCAGAAATGGGCATCAAAATGATGAATGAATCATCCTGAAGGAGATTTAGACATTTTGTGGTTGTCTACCATTATTCCCTGAAGTAATTAAGGATTTTTAGGATTTAAATCCGTGTTCTTCTAATACCAGAATAACCTGCATGATGTTGCCTCAGCCAAAGCTATTTTTCAATAATATTGTTAATACATCATAACCAGCAATAATAGTTAATGTTTATATAGTTATTTTAGGTTTACAAAGCTTTTTAATCTCATAGAATCCTCACAACAACCTCATGAGGGGGATAGAACAAATATTATCTCATTCTGCAAATGACACATTTGAAGCTAAGCTAAGTGGCAGAAGAGTAGCTAGGTATCTCGGTGAATAGATTGCCAGGCCTAGGGTCAGGAAGACCTGAGTTCAAATCCACTCTCAGACAACTACAAGCTGTGTGACCCTAGGCAAGTCACTTAGCCCTGTTGACCCCGGTTTCCTCATCTGTAAAATGAGCTGGAGAAGAAAATGAGAAATCATTCCAGTGTCTTCACAAGAAAACCCTAAATGGGGTCACTGAGAGTCAAGAATAGCTAAAAACAATTGGAGAACAACAAAAGTTAACTGACTTGCCCATGATCATATAGCTAATGAAATATTAGCAGCAGGATTTGAATTCAAGTCTTTTTAGACACTGAGTTCAGGGCTCTTCCCATTATGCCCTGTTACATATCATTGTGTTGCTTTCCCACCTAAAACATTGACCCTATAAAAACAAGTGACCCTGTACATTGTCTCTAATATCCTTTTTTACATAATCAGTTAAGGATGAGAGGAGAAATTCATGAATACTGATCACTGAATTACCTAAGTGTGCCAGAACTGTAGAGTCAGAATTCAAATTCCAAAGCAGATAAGTGATTATACAAGAGTGACAATCACTTTTTGATGGGCTAGCCTCCAAGTTTCGCAAACTAGATTTTCAAAGAAATATAAAATCACAGAATAGGAAGGTTGAAACAGATCTTAGAAGAAATCTAGTGCAACTAATACTTTTACAGAAAAGATTCTTAATGTGGCATCCACAGACTCCCTAAGGGGCCCAAGGATAGATTTCATGAATTTGGATGGAAAAAAATTATATCTTTATTTTCATCATCTTCTAATTGAAATTTAGCATTTCCTTTCATTATGAATAGTGATGATTATGGTAGTATTTATATAGCACTTTTTTTTTTTTACAAATACAATACGTTATCTCATTTAATTCTCACAGCAATTTAGGTAATTGGGAGTTAGGTACTATTATTAGCCCCATTTTTTACATACAGGGAAACTGAAACAAAGACTAAGTAACTTGCCCAGAATGTAGGCAACAAACCATTATTCTGAAGACAGAGGTCTATGAGCTTCATCAAATTGTCAAAAGTCTGTGACATAAAACATGCTTAAAAATCCTTGTTTTGAATTTTCTATGTGACATCTTTTTCTTCTTGTCCATCTTTCTTCCTCCTCTTCTTCCTCCTCTTCTTCTTCTCCTTCTTCTTATTCCTTTTCTTCTTTTCTTTCTTCTTCTTCTCCTCCTCCTCCTCCTCCTTCTCTGTCTTTCTGTGTCTCTAGGTGTCTCTATCTTTCTTTGTCTCTCTGTCTCTCCGTCTCTCTGTCTCTATATCTATATATAGATATGTTTCTGTTTCTTTTTAAAAATGCATCAAATTTTAACACATCCACTAATAAATTGCCCATTTATAGCCCTGCTTGTTGACTGACTAACAAGTATTTTTTTTAATTGGCAGATATATATGTGTAAGGCACAGTGCTAGGGGCCAGGGGCCAAAGACATAAGTGAAAAGCAGTCACTGCCTTCAAAAGATTCACATTCTATTTCTGTTTAAAATCTATGCTAGACGTCCTCCAGCATGGTGGCAGATACAGCATATGTCTCCTTGTTTTATGTCTCACTTGATAGCAGTTATAATAGGGTCATCACACCAAGTTATTTCTGCTGTCATATCTTTCAAGATATTTTGTAGGATTCTGACATATGCATGGGAGACACTTCTTTGGAAGGGGGAACAATTTGTTCTATAGGTAAAAATGCTTTTCTATAGCTATCAAACAATAAAGGCAGTAAGAGAATCACAAATAATAATCCATGCCTTTTACTCAACTGTATAGTGGCAAATGGGCAGCTAGGTATCACAGTGCATAGAGAGCCAAGTCCGAAGTCAGGAAGACTCATCTTCCTGAGTTCAGGTCTGACCTCAGGCACTTAATTAGCTGTGTGATCCTAGACAAGTCACTTAACCCTGTTTGCCTCAGTTTCCTCATCTGTAAAATGATCTGGAAAAGGAAATGCAAACCACTCCAGTATCTTTGCCAGGAGAACCCCAAACAGGGGTCATGAAGGATCAGACACAACTGAAAATGACTGAACTGAACCTGGCAGCAAACACAGAGTTGGCTACAAATTACCATTTGCAAAACACCACCTATTCCCTTTTCATACTTTCATCAAGGATGTTCTCAGCTATGTGTAGATTATTCTCATGAAAATTTCATAGAGATTTGAGGGTAGTAATGAATTTATATTTTATTTTATATTTATGCATATATATTATACATATTTTTATTTTATATTTTCTTTTTTGGTAATGAGGCAAATTTTCCTTGTATTCACTATCCTCTTCTCTTTCAAATATCTTAAATATCAGTCTGTCTACACCCACACAACTGTGTCGCCTCCAGTACAGGCCTGCTTTGTGCATGCTAGATCCAGTTCAGCTGCAGCCCATCTTTGTTTTCTCTAACTCCACCACTACATTCTATCTCCGATCTCTCAGCTTTCATCCAGTCTGTTCCTCATACAAAAATGCAATCCTTCCTCAGCTCTGCCAAGAATCATTCAAAGCTAAGATCAAGGGCCACCTACTCCAGGAAGGCCATACTAATTCCCAAAGCATACAGTAGATACCAGAGTCCTGCCCCTAGAAATGTTATTTTGTATCTATTTTGTATTTAATTTTCTATGCACTTTTTTTCCCTTTCTCTCAGTCCAATAAAATTTAAGCTCCTTTGCGAAAGAGATTGTTTCAGTTTTGCCCTCAGTGCCTAGTACAGTATCCATAATAGAAGCCTGATGAAAGCATGTTGAATTGAATTAAGTGCAACACATCTGGAACCACAATGTTAGGAACTAAATATGGTAACACCCATAACTGATGTTGAAAAGAGTTTGTTAGGGAAACCTTGACAGATCTTTTTCATTTTTTGTCTAGTTATTGTCCTTTCAGTTTAATACCTAAGTACCCTTGGGACAATCTGGCTTTGTTGGATATCTTGCTAAGCTTTCTGCTTATTTTATTTTATTCCCATACTATCTTCATGTTTTATGAGGTAATATAACTCAATTCCTTTGTATGATTTTTAAAATATTTTTCTATTTCTAATTTGGGGTTGCCCTTGGCTGCCGCTACCATATCCATTCATTTGGCATGCTGACTGAGGCATCTTCTAAGCTCTGCCTCCTCATTGAAGTGATTGCTTTATCATTGGTTAATCTTCTTTAGGAAGTGGTGTCCATGTTTACCTTTTTATCTCTTTGCCAATTTTTAATTCCTACAGTTTGTTTTAATAGATCAAATTAGAATTGCCTTGGTTGTATAACATATCCTCTTTTTATTTTTATTCAGTCTTCTAATTCAGCATTGATTCTGATCTTTCATCTAACAAGTCAATGTTACACTGTTAGAGGATTCAGAAATTACTCCCATATTCATCACTAACCCTTTTCTTTCTATTAAAATAGTCATCAATATGTTTTTTAAACATATGCCTTGTGCCAGACACTATGTTATGTATTATTGATACAAAGAAGGAAAAAAAACACTCCTGGATCTCAAAGAGCTCACAGTCCAGTGGGAGAGACAACATGCACACACTTATGTATTATATACAGGATAAATTGGAGATAAACTCAGAAGTCACTAGCATTAAGGAGGACCAGGAAAGGATCCTTGTAAAAAGTGGAACTTTATTGGAGACTTGAAAGAAAACAGCAACGCCAGGAGATACAGGTGAGGAGGAAAAGAATTCCAGGCACCATAGCTATCCAAAAACTTATGGGTGGAGTAAGGAAAAAGGGTGTGTTATAGGAGAAACAGCAAAGAAGCCCAAGTAATTTGGATCATAGAGCATGTGGAGGAGAGTATGAGGGCTTCTTTTGGTGTCTTATTTGGTGTTCTTCAGATCAAGCCTTTCATCTCCCAAATTTCTTTTTAAAGTATTCATAACATATAGACATAATACTTCGATACAACCTTCAAGTTTTGGGCCTCTTTTCTTCTTATTCCTGAATAATATTTCCAAAAGCATTTTTTGCAGTTTTCTTCATCTTTGTAGTGAGGTCACTAGTTATTAAAATACATGTTCACTTAGATTCTTTATCAGGGTCTTCCTAGAGTCTACCTTCTCATCCTCTACTGCAGATGTTACTGTGTAAAATGTATGAAAGACTATGTCTACCTTGTGAGGACTGACTAGGATATTATGAAGAGTTCATGACCAAATGGCTGACCATTTGCCATTTGGTGATGAATTCCTTGGTCATATCAACCCATGAAACAAAGAAAAATCTTAAATGATTTTCAGACCTGTGTAATAATACTCCTCTTCTTCATCAGGGATGATGGCCAGGTAGGAAGATGGAATAGAGAGCATAAAGAATCACACAGTTTTGAGAATAAAAATTTAGCTTAGCTATTGGCATTCTAAATGTGAATTCCTTGTTTAGTTACCAATAAGTGAACATTTTACTAGTGAAATCAAATCACATAAACCTTGACATCTTCATTATACGTTAAGCCAGAAGACAAAATGAAATTGAACCTAAATAAAAGATTGACTCACAGGTTTTCCTTCACATAAGTGACAAATAAGGGACTGGGCAGAACTGGTTTTATCATATGTAAAAGCCACCTATAAACATCATTACATGGGTAATTTGGCCATCATACATTATAGTGCTAATGATAAACATTTGGAAAAACACCACGATGGAAATGATTACATTTTACTCATAACATCTGCAGCAGAGGATGAGAAGATGAAGAGAAGGAAAATGAACAATGATAGCTATTTCTGACTTAAAATGAAAACTTATAATGGAGAAAAATGTGAAGCAACATTATTGATTCATAGCTTAGCTCTGTGGAGTGTTGATTTTAGTGCCTGTTCAAGAGAGGCTAAAATTTGAACCATTTTATTCAGTCTGGATCCAAAATTAACATTAACTTATGCTGGAAAACTTCTAATTATCTTTCCTACTCTGCCTCAAGCTTACATAATTTGGATATTTGTTCTATTAGTAATTAACTGAGTTTCAGAACACTGATAACTGAGCCATTTATCTTTCATCTTGTGCAAGTAGTTTATGGATAATCACAATAGCTGTTTTCCTTTAAAATGAGTGCTTGTATATGCAGCTAGATGTTCCAGTGGATAGAGGGCAGAGCTGGGAGTCAGCAAAACCCATCTTTCTGAGTTTAAATCTGGTCTCAGACACTTCCTAGCTGTGTGACCCTGGGAAAGTCACTTAAACCTGTTTACCTCAGTTCCTCATCTGTAAAATGAACTGGAGAAGGAAATGACCAGCCAGTTCAGTATATTTGCCAAGAAAACCCCAAATGGGATCACAGAGATTCAGATACAACTGAACAACCACAAATATTTTTCACTATTTTAAGCACTGGGGAGGGAGAAGGGAGGCAGAGGGGGTATTATAGGAGCTTAAAATATAATGAGGGAAGACTCACACAAAAGGAAGTTGGAAGGGGGAGTGAGGAATAGGTATGGGGGAGAAGTACAAAACTGGGTGAAAATGAAAAGAAGGTTGATGTGGGTCCCCTACTTAAATGAAGGTTTTAAAGTTCATGACGCCATGTCTTATCCAAATGGGTGAGTGTACTGATGAGGTATGAGTATCAAGACTGATTGAATCTTACAGGCCAGTCCTGGGGGCATGATGGAGAAGTTCAAAGAAGTCTAAAAGAGTAGAGAATCAGGTAAGAAATAAAGAGACAGCTGACCTAGGACCCATTTTTAAATGGAAGTTTTGGACCAATCCTTTATATACCTCCTAAAGGGTAAGGCTAAAAGAGATACTCAGAATTTATTATCTACATAAGCCAACAGGCGATACTCCAGGAAGGGGCCACAGCTCCCTTCCACTGTGCACGTGTGAGGAGCATCTAGGTTACAGACTTAATCAAGTGGTTCACTAACAACTATGTTCATATCACAGCCTCTCATAATTATTTTTCTTGAGTTTCTGTTTAGAGTTATTTTTTCTAAGAATATGATTTAATCTCATCAGAATTCATACCTAACTTGGCTTGTACCCCCATTCCTATGTGACTTCTCTCTCCTTCCCAACTTCACATGATCCCAAAGGATTGTTTGCTTTTGTGTAGATTTAGTGAACTCTGTAATATAAAGAAAGTATTATTAATAGTATTGGCTTTAAAACTCCACTATTCCTAATGAAGTTTGATAATTTAAATCCAGCCCCCCATTCTTTTGCTCCTGACATTTCCCAGGTGTGCCAAAAGACTCTACATTGGTAGGGGAACATCTCCTTGAGCAATTTATTCTCAAAAATGGTACATAGCAACTCATCATATTCTTTTCCATTCATCTGACTGGGCCTGTAATCGCCAACATTTTCCCCATTCATGGGCTCTTCAGTGTCCTAGCTGGCAGTTAAATGAAGTCCTGCTGGATACTTCACACAATAGACACCCAAGGACCTGGATTCAGATGCCATCTTGGGTGTTCTCCTAGAAGTGTCCAGAAGATTTCTCAAGTATCCTCCACTGATATCTTTTTGGCAAAGCACTGAACCACTGTTTTTAGATACTCCCTCCACAACACTGCATTAGAACAACTTCAGGCAACTGCTTTTATATTACTTGCCCCCAGGAAATCCACTGCCATCTCCTCCAGTACCCAGAAATGGTAGGAAAATGTAGAGAAAAAATATCCAAATGGAGTTTTCGTATATATGAATGGATAAACATATAGATATGTGCCTATGTACATATATAAGCATGCACACATATATGCATAAACATGCATAATGTGAACATAAACATGTTGATGTGATAGTTTTAGTTATTAACTGATAGCCTCCCACTCTTAAGATGATTTTATTCATTTTTCAAATCTAACCTGTATTTCTCTAGCAAAAGTTTTGCTCATCATAGGAAGAATAGGAGGCTATAAATTAATAACTAAATCTATGTATGCATAGATCACTCTCCTCTTCCTCCCCCAAGGTACTCTGTAGAAATAGAAAACCAAGGACAGTATCAATTATTCTCATGATTCAGCTTTATTGTATAATGAAATCTTAGAGTTTTCACCATTTCTCAAGGACACACTGGTATATGTATGGTATATGTATTTGTGGTATGTGTGGGTAACTAAAACAAAGCCACATATCTTTTCCCTGTGTTCCCTCACGCCTCCATGCCAAGGTAACTTAGAGGAGAAGGAACTCCCTGGCAAACTAAGGAATCTCACCTCCACCCAACCTGACCTCATTTCTAGATACTTCTAGAGTGCACCAGTATAGGCTGGAGTTCTCAGCATCTACATTCACGGACACATGCTTTCCCTGCTCTGATACCATTTTCCAAAATGCTCCCCTGCTCAAATCATGTCACCAAACAGAACCACACACTGACTCTTTTCTGATTCCCCTAAATGTACTCCCTTTCCAGTGAAATTATAATCTGAGGCAACTAGATAACATAATGGACCGAATGCTGACCTGGAACAAAAAAGATCATAGTTCACGTCCTAACTCAGACACTTACCAGCTGTGTAGCCTTGAGAAAGTCACGGAAATTTGGCTTGCCTCCATTTCCTCATAAATGAAATAATGACAATAATATATAACACCAGATACAACACCAGATACAACACCAGATGTAACACCAGATATAACACCAGGTAAAACACCAGATAATAACACCATATATAACACCAGATATAACACCAGAAATAACACCAGATATAACACCAGATATAACGCCAGATAATAACGCCAGACAATAACACCAGATATAACACCAGAAAATAACACCAGACAATAACACCAGACAATAACTCCAGACAATAACACCAGATGATAACACCAAACAACAACACCAGACATTGACACCAGACAATGACAACAGACAATGACACCAGATAATGACACCAGATAATGACACCAGATAAAACACCAGACAATAACACCAGATATAACACCAGACAATAAAAACAGATATAACACCAGATATAACACCAGACCATAACACCAGACAATAACACCAGACAGTAACACCAGACATTAACACCAGACAATAACACCAGACAATAACACCAGATAATAACACCAGATAATAACAGCAGATACAACAGCAGATATAACAGAAGATATAGCACCAGACAACGACACCAGACAATGACACCAGACAATGCAACAAGACAATGACACCAGACAATGTCACCAGACAATGACACCAGACAATGACACCAGACAATGACAGCACACAATGACACCAGACAATGACACTGGGCAATGACACCGGACAATGCCACCAGACAATGACACCGGACAATGACACCAGACAATGACAACAGACAATGACAGCAGACAATGCCACCAGATAATGAACCCAGACAAGGACACCAGACAATGACACCAGACAATGACACTGGGCAAGGACACCGGACAATGACAGCAGACAAGGACACCGGACAATGACACCGGACAATGACAGTGGACAATGACAGCGGACAATGACAGCGGACAATGACAGCGGACAATGACACCGGACAATGACAGCGGACAATGGACAATGACAGCGGACAATGTCAGCGGACAATGACAGCGGACAAAGACAGCGGACAATGACAGCGGACAATGACAGCGGACAATGACACCGGACAATCACAGCGGACAATGACAGCGGATAATGACAGAGGACAATGATAGCGGACAATGACACCTGACAATGACAACAGACAATGGCAGCGGACAATGACATCGGACAATGACAGCAGACAATAACACCGGACAATGATACTGGACAATGACAGCGGACAATGGACAATGACAACGGACAATGGCAGCGGAGAATGGACAATGACATCGGACAATGACTGCTGACAATGACAGCAGACAGTGACAGTGGAAAATGACAGCGGACAATGACAGCGGAAAATGACAACAGACAATGGCAGCGGACAATGACACAGGACAATGACAGCGGAAAATGGACAATGACAGCGGACAATGGAGAATGACAGCGGACTAAGACAGCGGCCAGGAGAGCGGACAATGACACCGGACAATGGACAATGACAGCGGACTAAGACAGCGGCCAGGAGAGCGGACAATGACACCGGACAATGGACAATGACAGAGGACAATGGACAATGACAACAGACAATGGCAGGGGACAATGACACAGGACAATGACAGCGGACAATGGACAATGACAGCGGACAATGGAGAATGACAGCGGACAATGACAGCGGACAATGGACAATGACAGTGGACTAAGACAGCGGACAAGGAGAGCGGACAATGACACCGGACAATGGACAATGACAGCGGACAATGGACAATGACAGCGGACAATGGACAATGACAGCGGACAATGACATCGGACAATGACAGCAGACAATGACAGCGGAATATGACAGCGGACAATGACAGCGGACAATGGAAAATAACAGCGGACAGTGACTGCGGACAATGACAGTGGACAAAGTCAGCGGAAAATGACAGCGGACAAGGGACAATGACAGCGGACAATGACACCGGAAAATGACAGCGGACAATGACAGAGGACAATGGACAATGACAGTGGACAATGACAGGGGACAATGACACGGGACAATGACAGCGGAAAATGACAGCGGAAAATGACTGCGGACAATAACACCGGACAATGGCACCGGACAATGACAGCAGACAATGACACCGGACAATGACACCGGACAATGACAGCGGACAATGGACAATGACACCGGACAATGGCAGCGGACAATGGACAATGACACTGGACAATGGCAGCAGACAATGGACAATGACACCGAACAATGACAGCTGACAATGACAATGGACCATGACACGGGCAAGGACAGTGGACAAAGAGAGTGGACAATGACAGCGGACAATGACAGCGGACAATGGACAATGACACCGGACAATGACAGCGGACAATGGCAGCGGAAAATGAAAGCGGACAATGACAACAGACAATGGCAGCTGACAATGACACCGGACAATGAGAGCGGACAATGGACAATGACACCGGACAAAGACAGCGGACAATGACAGAGGACAATGACAGCGGACAGTGACACCGGACAATGACACCAGACAATGACAGCGGACAATGGACAATGACACCGGACAATGACAGCGGAAAATGAAAGCGGACAATGACAGCGGACAATGACAACAGACAATGGCAGTGGAAAATGACAACAGACAATGACAGCGGACAATGGACAATGACACCAGACAATGACAGCGGATAATGACACCGGACAATGACAGCGGACAATGACACCGGACAATGAGACAGGACAATGAGACAGGACAATGACATCGGACAATGACAGCGGGCAATGGACAATGACAGCAGACAATGACAGCAGACAATGACAGCAGACAATGACAGCGGACAAAGACCATGGACAATGACAGCGGACAATGACAGCGGACAATGACACCGGACAATGACACCGGACAATGACAGTGGACAATGACAGCGGACAATGACAGCAGACAATTACAGCGGACAATGGACAATGACAACGGACAATGACAGCGGACAATGGACAATGACAGCGGACAATGTCAGCGGACAATGACAGCGGACAATGGACAATGACAGCGGACAATGACAGCGGACAATGAGAAGGGACAATGACAGCGGATAATGACAGAGGACCATGACAGCAGACAATGACAACTCACAATGACAGCTCACAATGACAGCAGACAATGACACCGGACAATGGCAGCGGACAATGACACCGGAAAACGACAGCAGACAATGACACCGGACAATGAAACCGGACAATGACACCGGACAATGACAGCGGACAATGGACAATGAC
>CM053773.1:20433886-20497117 GCA_028658325.1 Potorous gilbertii | reverse complement strand
CCAGATGTAACACCAGATGTAACACCAGACAATAACACCAGACAATAACACAAGATAATGACACGAGACAATGACACCAGACAATGACACCAGATATAACACCAGATATAACAGCAGATATCACACCAGATAGTAACACCAGACAGTAACACCAGTTAGTAACACCAGATAGTAACACCAGAGAGTAACACGAGACAATCACACCAGACAGTAACACCAGTCAATAACACCCGATATAACACCAGATAATAACAGCAGACAATAACACCAGACAGTAACACCACATATAACACCACACAATAACACCAGACAATAACACCAGACAATAACACTAGATATAACACCAGATAATAACACCAGAAAATAACACTAGACAATCACACCACACAACAACACCAGATGAAACACCAGACAATAACACCAGACAATAACACCAGATAATGACTCCAGACAATGACATCAGGCAATGACACCAGATATAACAGCAGATATCACACCAGATATAACACCAGACAATAACACCCGACAATGACACCAGACAATGACACCAGACAATGGCACCAGATAATGACACCTTAACACCAGATAATGACACCAGACAATGACACCAGACAATGACACCAGACAAGGACATCAGATATAACACCAGATATCACAACAGATATAACAGCAAATATCACACCAGATATAACACGAGCCAATAACACCCGACAATGACACCAGACAATGACACCAGACAATGACACCACATAATGACATCATAACACCAGATAATAACACGAGACAATGACACCAGACAATAACACCAGATATAACACCAGATAATAACACCAGACACTAACACCAGACAATAACACCAGATATAACACCAGATATTAACAAACGCCAGACAATAACACCAGACAATAACACCAGATATAACACCAGATATAACACCAGATAATAACACCAGACAATAACACCAGGCAATAATACCAGACAATCACACCAGACATTAACACCAGATATAACACCAGATAATAACACCAGACAATAACACCAGACAATCACACCAGAACATAAAACCAGATATAACACCAGACAATAACACCAGACAATAACATCAGATAATGACACCAGACAATGACACCAGATATAACACCAGATATAACAGCAGATATCACACCAGATACAACAGCAGATATCACACCAGACAATAACACCAGATAATAACACCAGACAATAACACCAGACAATAACACCAGATATAACACCAGATATAACACCAGACAATATCACCAGACATTGACACCAGACAATGACACCAGACAATGACACCAGATAATCACACCAGATAATCACACCAGACAATAACACCAGAAAACCAGATAATCACACCAGACAATAACACCAGAAAATAACACCAGACAATAACACCAGACAATAACACCAGATAATAACACCAGATATAACGCCAGATAATAACGCCAGACAATAACACCAGACAATAACACCAGATATAACACCAGACAATAACACCAGACAATGACACCAGACAATGACACCAGACAATGACACCAGATAATCACACCAGGCAATAACACCAGAAAACCAGATAATCACACCAGACAATAACACCAGACAGAACACCAGACAATAACACCAGACAATAACACCAGATATAACACCAGATAATAACACCAGACAATAACACCAGACAATAACACCAGATAATAACACCAGATAATAACACCAGATGTAATACCAGACTAGTAACACCAGATATATAACCAGATAATAACACCAGCTATAACACCACATAAAACACCAGAATAATAACACCAGAACTGTTATGAGGATACAATGATATATTTATAAAGCGCTTTACAATCCTATACAAATGCTAATGCCTATGTATGTGTAGCACACATAGCTTTCGTGTGTCTACATACATCTGTCTGTATATGCCTCAAAGGGAGAATAGATAGATATCTCTGGAGTCTCCTCCAACCACTCTTCTCCAAGGAAGACCGATTTCTGCAAAGAAGGGGAGCAAAAGGTTGTCAGGATGAGACTGGCCTCTCTGCTCTCCTCAGAGAAAGGGCACCAGGCTAGAAAGGGGGCACTCTTTCCACCTCTTGTTATGGAAATAGGAATCAATTTAATACTACCATTGCTTTGTTCTCAAAGAGGCCCAATGACATCATGAAAGTGATATGTTTACGTGTGTGGATTGGATGTAAGGGAGACAAAGCTGCACAAAGTCATTAGCCTCACTCTCTCCTCCAGAATAATTGAAAACCAGTATTAAGACAAAAGTCAAAATGGCTGGTGATGGTCCAGATGTCAGCTGACTGCCCCATAGCTCTACTCAACATCCCTGTGATCTAGACCAAAACAATCTTCCCAGAACACTACTCCCCTATCAGATGTGATGCTTCCCTTATTAGAATGTAAGCTCCTAAATGTTGCTTTGGTGTTTGTATCCTCAATACTTTGCATAGTGCCTGACAGACAGTAAATAATAAATACTTTTCACTTATTCATTCACTCATCTTCCAGCTAGAAATTTTTATTTATTTATTTTTATTATTTGACTCAACTGCAGTTTTGAATTACTTGTGCTACCAAACAATTTCATAGTTTTTAGAGCTAGAAGGGCACCTAGAAATCATCTAGTACAATCTCTTTCATTTTGTATATAAGAGAACTGGAGTTCACCAAGGTCACTAAACAGAACAAAATTATTTACTATAGGTACCAAAATGTGAACTTGAGTCCCTAATCACAGTGAAAATGATTGAGTACTGTGACATATGTGTGAGAGTTGGCTCTACTGCTGATAATATACAGAATTTATAAAATTTCCTTCCCTCGATTTTACTAATACATAACAGATGACTATCAACAGAGTATGTTTCAGGTACAGCTGGTGCAGCAGACATTTCTTCCCCTCAGAATTCCCTGAATATGCACTCTTTTCTTGTCCTTTCTTAAGGCTGGAGGAAGAAGTGCCAGGGAAAGCGTTAAAATGAGAGGAAGAGAAGAAATCACATTCATTTTATGTTATCTGAATATCAGACATTACAGACTCCCTTCTGCAGACAAAACATACCAGTCAACTGTTTGTTGGTTTGCGAGGTCTGGCAGTCTGTTTTGCCAGAATGGATTTTTCTAGCAAGCAACTCTGCTCTGTCGTGGATTTAGGCTCGAGTCATAGAAGGCAATAATATGCTACTGAATCTCATTTCTCCAAGTTTGAAGCTGCCTCCTAGCCATCATTCTGGAAAGGAACCAAGCAAGGCAAAGGAAAGAAAGGGGAAAATACAAGAGTATAATTTTCCTCTTGCTTAGGATTTGCCAAACCAAGACTCAGTATTGAATATTCAGTGCTGAATACTAAATATTCCATAGATTGTTGCTCTAGTTTGCTGAACCTAAAATGGCAATGACTGAACAAAGAATAAAAATGAGCACTGGGTAGTCTACCTATATATTTTAAGCAAACTGCTTAAAGTAGATGTTACTCTCTCTTCCCCCATACACCAAGAATCAAGTGCTCCTCATGAATTATGGCTTCCAGATGTGTTTTAAGCTAACCGTTCTATTATTGGGTCTTTAATGAGATCTTCAGGTTCTGGCTACAAAAACCAGAAAGAAACTGAAGATGCTTAGTAGAGAACAGCAGCAGTCCTCCACGTTGATGCCCTCATCACCAGGTTTGTTCCAGGGTGATGCATTTTTTTAAGCAGGAAGAACTCTAGAAGACAAAGTTCTAGAAAGACTGCAGTGTGTGTTGAGAGGATAGAGTGGTCATATTGAAAAAATAATAGAACTATGAATACTTATTACTCAAAAAGTAACCAAAGATGTTGAGCAAATACTTGCAAATACTTCCACACAAGGGAACATGAAACGTCTAAATAAATAGAGTTACCAAGAAAACATCAACCAATGAAATCACTTCTCTCGTTTCTAGGGAGGCTAGATAACATTACTATAGAAAAGAAAAGAAAGGAAAAGAAAAGAAAAGATCTGGGTCTAAATAAATAACAAAAAGGGAAATGAAAGGAAAGGAAAAGATAAGAAAAGAAAAGACAGGAAAAGAAAAGAAAAGATAAGATCTGGGTCTAAATAAATAGACAGAAGACAAAAGAATCCAAAGGAAAAGATTAAAAAGGAATATGAGCCAGAAGAAGAGAAGGCGAAATCACTCAAGAAGGGAGAGGGGAGGCAAGAGGAAGTAGAAGTGGAAAAGCAATGAAGCCAAAATATGAATAGAAGAAGGAATAGTCACTTCTCCCTCTTTCAACAAGCCTAGGTTAAGGGAAAAATTAGAAGAGTCAGATAAGAGCAATGAAAGGAAGAGGAGGACAGAAAGAGGGTGAAAAGCTAAAGTTTCAGTCATGTCTGACTTCTTTACCCCATTTGGGGTTTTCTTGGCAAAGATACTGGAAGGGTTTGCCATTTCCTTCTCCAGCTCATTTTGCAGATATGGAGTTTGAGGCAAACAGGGTTAAGTGACTTGCCCAAGGTCACACAGCTAGTAAGTGTCTGAGACCAGATTTGAACTCAGGAAGATTAGCCTTCCTGACTCCAGGCTCAGCACTATATCCACTGTGTCACCTCACTGCCTCAATCTTGCCCTACAAGGTGTAATTATTGGGATGCCATTGAAGTATACCCCCATGGAGGGAGTAAGTGACAGTGGCTGTTTCACTCATATAAGGTTTCATTTGGGGAAAATGTTTATACTAGGAGATCATATTTCCCAGTCTAGGGCCATGTTTCCCAGAGTTGCACAAGGAATTAGAGAGCCTGGGTGGTTCTACCACTTACTCCTACATGTGTGACTTTGGGTAAATCCCTTAGCCTTTCTGTGCCTCAGTTTCTTCATCTGTAAAATGAAGGTACCATTGGAGCACTCTGCCTAACCACAATCTCTTTTACCACATAACCAGTCTATCTTTTGTTTCTGTCATACAATTCCTCAAAGACAGTCCTTAATCTGTCCTACTTTAGAGTCCCTCTTTGGGTACATTACAGCCTGCTCACACCCACCATGTATGTTTCTATAACCCACTTTGTTTTATTCATCTTTAGTCTTTCTGTCATATAACAGCACCAGTAAGATGTTTATATGGAAAAGACCAGCCATTGCTGTAATGGGAAGTTTGAAGTCATTTTGAAGTGCTTTGAAATTTCCCCAAAATAACCTGGACTGTTCTTCTTCTCCTAGAAAAATAAGTATGGAAGGTTTGTGATCTACCATGCTGAAGGAAGTACCTACCCATCACAGAGAGAGTACATAGACCCATTAAATAAAGAAGAAAGTTATGGATGCTAAAAGAATCCTGGGGCCTAGATGTGCAGATATTTTTTAAAAAAGAAAAAAAGAACACTAGCTGGTTATTAATGTCATTCAACGATGCAACTTTCCCAATCCCACCCCCCCAACACACACACACACACACACACACACACACACACACACACACTTTGCTTGTTATAGATCTCTTGACTATCCCTCCTTCCTGGTTTCCCTGTCCAGGAAATCCCAGATGAAATCCCACCTTTACAGGAAAACTTTCCTTATCCCCTTAATGCTAATGTCTTCCCTCCGTTGATTATTTCCAATGCATCCTATTCATAGTTCATTTGTAATAGTTATTTGTATGTCCTCTCCTCCCCCTTAAACTAAGCTCCTTGATAACAGGGTCTATCTTTTGCCTTTCTTTTTATCACCAGAGTTTAGCACAATACCTGCTACTACATGTGGTAGCTGCTTAAAAAATGCTTATTGACTGACTGACTTCTTGTCAATCTGTCAGCTCTACCTCAGTAAAATCAGTCTCACCCTTCTAAAATATCCCCCCAACCACACACACGACAATATTCAAACATGACCAAAATTTCCCTTTAATTTCCATTACTCACTGACAGTCCTATCAAAGGGAAGGAGAAGAGAGTCAGACAGTGTTTTAACCTATTTGGACATGTTAATTGATCCAGAAAATGGGATAGAGTTTGAGATGCCTAGAACATAACAAACATATTTGACAGACCACCAAAAGTAACTGACTTGCAGAAATCAATCTTTCATTTAAAGCCCAAGAACATCATGTCAAATATTTTCTGGATTCTGCTATGCTTAGGATCAGTATCTCATGATCTATATATCTCCTTTGTCTAAGCATAACTGTATCCTTCAGTCATTATGATGAAAAGTTGAGGGGTGGGGGGGTAGTGAAGTGGGAGGGGTAAGGAAGTACTGCTCAGTGAATAGATGCCTGAATCAGGATGTTGCCTAACCCAGCTGATTTGCATTTACTAATGACTGTTATTCTTGCCACGCAATGGAGAAAAAATATAGTGAATGGGCAATATTAAAACCAACTCAGAAATGTGTTCTTGTCAGTAAAGGTTTCTTGTCAAGACACTTTCACAAAGCATATAGCAAATGAAGGTTGATGAAACTGAAATGTTTGGTTATGGTACTTTTGTGTGTGGTGGTAGAGGATTTCCACTGGTCATCTCTCTGTATCAAAAAGTAACAAAGTTACAAAAATTCCAAAAAAAAATAGTCCTTACAAATATTGTGTGTAAATTAAATTTTTGTAAGTCACATCTCATTTTAAATGCACTAGTAGAATTTTCTATTTAAAATGGCCCTTCTTTTGCAAAGAAAAGAATGCCCTCCTAAGTTATCTTTTAAATAAGTTCCTATTTTACTACAGGTAGAGTTAATGTTCATCCCTTGTTATCAGGGATTTGCTCAGACACACCTGGGTCAAGCTTTATAAAAGCCGGCTTATGCTGAGGCTGGGGAAGGTTGTCTTCCCATATCTGCTCTCTTTCCTCTCCTCTCCCCTCTTGTGTGATTTTTCTCTAGGCTATCATCACCCCTATCTTCTCTGAACAGAAGAAAAGGAAGACTGTTATTATTTTTATCTAGTTCTTAATAACATGGAAAATCTACTTCATTGCTTTATGGCAGTGAGTAACCTAGAATAAAGTATGAACTTGGAAACCTGTGGAGGGGTTGTAGGGAGTAAAAGTGGTGAGATGCTGCTATTTAAAAATGCTTCTGTCCTGTTAAGTCAGTGATGTGGACAGCAGTAGAAACACGTATAGCAGCCCCTCTAGGATCACTATCCCAACCTTCACAAACACTGGCAGGCTGAATCCCCAGAGCATGGCTGACTACTTCTCCCTTTTGATGTGCTTCCCACTGATCAGTAACCAGATACTTAAATAGTTTTCAGAAGGAATGTGTACTGAGCTACTTTAATAAGATCAATTGGTGCAAAACCATCCCTTTGCCTCCACACTAAAAATATCTCAAACACTCTCCCATTGCATTGATAAGGAATCTTGGGAGAGTCTACTCAAACACAGAGAACACGTGTGACCAAAGGTTAACTCACATGTCCTGGATATTGGAGATCCTTTCCTCCCTTTCTAGAGTCCTTGTGAAAGTCTCTTTTTGTGTAGCTCTCTGCTAGACTCCGAAGATCCATGGTCTTGTAGAGTCCTGAAGCTGTTTGTGCTCAATGTATCTGGTTTGTCCCTGGCATGTCTATAAGCTCCCAGTGTAGACATTTCCATCCTCCATTTAGACACTCGGGAAACAACTAGTATTTCTAGTACTAAGTCCAAATCTTCCAACCTTTCTGAAGGTCATGAGTTTTTCTTTTAGTCATGGGGATGGGGGAGGAGAAAGAGACTCTCCTTTCTCTCTCTCTCTCTCTCTCTCTCTCTCTCTCTCTCTCTCTCTCTCTCTCTCTCACCTTTCCTCCAAAACACAAGTAATTTTCTTTCAGGGGCTTGGCTGAGCTACTCCACCACTAACCTGTCTGCTTACAATGCCAAATTCCAAACTAATTTGTTGTTTTGTCAAAGCACCAAGAGCATGACTGATTCTCTTCAACAAAACACAGAATATTTCTTGTGTTTCCTCATCCACATTCATTCAATTTATACTTATTCCATACCTTTGATTGATGGATTGATTCAATAGAAGTGTCTAGAAATTGCTTACATCTAGCTTACACTTTTTGGTTACTTGATTCACCAAAAGTGCTTAAAAATTATTCCTACCCAGCTTATATACCTGATTAATTGACTCTCTTTCAAAAAGGTGTTCTTACATGATGTACTTATTAGGGAATCAAATACCTTATTAGTTAAGTTAATTAAGATTGAGGAGCGTGGAATACCCTTCTTGGGCTCTCCCCTCAGTTGAATATTTGCAGTCCTTAGCAAGTCAACTTGGAGGGCTTTTGGCAAAGTTCATAATCTTAGATACTGGATAGCTTTCTAGTGATTTGAGAAAGTTCTTCCTTAGTCTTTTTTCCAGAGCCTTATGCTAAAGAATCAAGATAAGTCCATGTGGTACAATTCCCAAATAGAAAAAATTAACGTTCTTCATATTTCCCAATACCTGGTAATACAGCGTAACAAATGTCATTTTTTATACTTTACATAGGTTGCTGTGTGTCTTCATGCCTGCAAAAGGCCTTCCTCAACCTAAAACAATAGATAAAAGAAAAAGGAAAGGAAATCAAGCCTTCCTTCTCCAAGAAAATCCTGGTCCCTCTGGAGTTTCTATAGTATGAGAGGTACTTGCCATAGGGATCAGAGACCTTCACTTTAACTAGAAGTAACCCTTCACCCTTAGGTGAAAATCTATACTATCCTGGGTGAAAACCTTTAATGATTCCTTCACATAGTGTCATACAGCTGGGCATATGAACAGAATCTCTAGGTGTCCTTTTCCACATGTGATACACCAAATTTTTTCTAGGGATTCCTGAAATCTCACTAAGACAAGCATGTTAACTTAAAAGAAAAACATCAAGAAAGCCCTCAAAGAAGTCTAGGGCTCCCCAAATGGGCATAGGCACTTGGATTTTATTACAAGGGGCTTCTAGGCCAGCAGGAAAGCCTCATATAAAGGACTTGAAGTCCAGAAGGATCTCAGACAATCTTCTACTCCTTGTCACAAATGAGGCAAGCAGTCTACAGCTGCTTGAAAGCCAAAAGAAACAAATATATATATATACATATATATACATATATGTATATATATAAATGAATAAACTTACATGGGAGAACATAGAACTTTTTGCTCTAGGATTTTAAGGATGCAGAAATCCATAATGCAAAATCCATACTCAAAAGTATACAATAATTCAATAGTCCTTGAGCATTCAAACAAGCAGAAGTTATCTTGAAGAAATTCATAGGGAAATACACCAGAGAAATGACAATTACCATCTAAAACCAAAAGGAGAAAAATGTCCCTTTTTCTTTAGTGGATCCGCTAACCTATGTATCTAATAACGAGCATCCTAGGTGGAGAATCTCTCCAGGTAGTCCTTACAAATTCAACAGGACCAACACTTATCCCAGAAGAGACCCCCGACAACGCAGCAGCTATTTGGGGCTCTCTCTTCCAAACCACACAACCACTGGCAAACTCTGCTTCCTCATAGATATCTAGGAATATCCCAGAGAAACACAAGCAGAGCGGATGAAAATGTTACAATTATGATAAATTTGTGCCAATCAAAGGATTTCCTAAGTTTCAATGCATAGTTTTTTCTTTGTATGTTTTGACCAAAATATATTTTTAAAAATCCTTACAAAATATGTCTGTTTCTCACACTGTATAGGCTGTCCTGTATCTGAGGAATGAGTGAGTATTTATTTATGCGTGAACCACAGCATGAGTCTCTGGAGTTACCAAAGGTGAGCCTGCTGACATAGAAGCAGAGCCATGGTACAATTGTACCCAGTAGTTTTCAATAGGCTTTCTCTCATTGCTCAGAAACCACTCCATGGAGCTGTAAGTGGGAATTCATATCATCTGCCAGACAACACCTCCAAGCCAAACACAATGTTATTGGAATCTTTTTAAAAGGTCTCAGAATTCATTTTTCTTAGTCCGGAAAAACTCCAATTAGTCAACTGGGTGAGACCATTATCCTCTTCAGGTTCAGGTCTGGCAGTTTTGAAATTCATTTGCATCAGCCTAGCATCGTTTTCATTCAAAAAACTCCATTAGAAAGGAATATTTGCAAAACAAAGGAGAAGTGGAAGGAAGAGAAAACTTATTCTGAAGAATGTGTTGAACTCTTTGACTATTTAATAGATAAGAATGAATACTGCTGTTTAACTAGATCCAGTCTCTGAAATATCTAATTAAAACTGATGTGCTTATTTAGTTTCCAATTCATCACAGGTGGGCCCACATTAATGTGAAAATGAAAGTAAATTACCAGCATTTGGCAATCTCACTGAATGTCATTCACATTATTAGCTCAAATCTCAAAATGCATTTTAAAATGCCGTTGGTAGGTAGCTCTCTCTCTCTCTCTCTCTCTCTCTCTCAACAATATTCACTATCAGATTATATTATTTTACTTTTGTATATAATCTCAGTAATGGACTGACTAATTAACACAGCTTAGGTGGAATACAAAACGAAGCACATTTTTCTAGACAGACATTCACCCTCTCTTTAATGTCACCCGGGAATAGTTGTTCCGATTGTCCCATTTCTTTTCCAATCTGTCTCCCATGAAAATGTCCATTCATTTAACTCAAGAGCAGGGTTCTTTTCTGATAGCCCATACTCAGGTTCAACAATTTGGGTGCATCTCCTGACTCCTACTTCTCCTGAGGCTGTGCTTTCCTCCTCTTACAGAATGAGACCTCCATGTAAAACACCTGTGATCATTTATATTACTTGAACTCCCTAAAGTATCAAAGTGGAATACACTTCAGAAATGCACATTCATTAAGGATAATACTACCTTTCCCATAAATATTGTGTACTATAAGCCCTGAATAATACCATTTCTGTTTTCCAATGAGTCTCCAAATCCTCTTAGAAGCTATTTCTTTCTCCTCCACCTCATGCATGTAATCTATTAACACTTAATAAGCACCTACTATGTGCCAGGCTCTAAAGATACAAAGACAAAAATGAAATAGTTCTTGTCCTTAGAGAGCTTTTATTTTAAAAGGCAAGAGAACATGATATAAAGAATATAGAGAGAAAATATCTATAAAATAAATGTAAGATAAAGTGCTAGTTTTGCACATTGGCAGAATAGGTAGCAACTTGATTTTGAAATATGTCATTTCATTGGTGTAAGTACTTCCTTGGGCATATTTCTCTATGGTTCCTCTATAGACAATACGCCACATACACTGAAGGCCTTCCTCTTATTCTTTAAATATTTGGGGGGCACCAATCTATCATTTCTCATTCTTAATATATGGTCAACCCACCTCTTTTTCTGAATGATTTATATATTCATTGATTCCCCTTTTTGCCATTTTTTACAGGTACTGGCAACATGTGGTTTGAAGTCTATATATGCCCATCATAGTCTTTGGAATATTTGTATTTGTGATTTTCTAGAGACTCTGGTACTCCATGTGGTGCCACCAGATGAATATCGATATTAAAGAGATCAGATTTTAACAGAAGCGAATAATTTGGACTCATTGAAAGAACAATGCAGTTTGTCAAACATGGTTGAACTTGATTATTTCCTACTATTCAATTCTGGATGCAATTTGTTATTCATCTTCAGTCCATATCTAAGATATACATCCAACTTAACTGGCTGCTCATTCAGCTGTATATATCCATATATGTGTATATACACATATATGTATGTATGCATTTGTATGCTCATTTTTCATCCACTCTGTTTTTCCTGTGGGATGGTTATAACAGCTCTTTACTATGAAATTTGATTGAGAAGGTTTTATAGTGTTCAAAGATTTAATGTAATTAATATTCTATAAATAGGGAAATTTAAATGATCTTGCTATCAGTAGAAAAAACTTTTTATTTGACATTGCAATCAACTCTGGCAAATACTCTCTATTTATCTGTCTTGAAATCTTGCATACAAATGAGACTCCATGTTTTGAGAAAGTCTTCAAGGCTTCATTTTGCTTTACCATGACCAATACTTTCTTTTTTAGAAATACATTTAATTAAGCTCTCATTTTTACATCACAGTAATTTCTCCCCTGTTTTGAATATCTCCTTGTAACAAATAAAACCAATTAAGAAAAACATTCAATAAAATAACTGCATTTGACAATACTCTATCCTAGTAGTCCCCTAACTCTCTGTCTTGAGGATTATGTTGTATGATATGCTGTTACATATTTAACAACCACCTCTCTTAAAAAAAAAAAACCTTGCCCATGACAAACTTTAAAATTTAGTCTGCATATGAATATTTTCTCCATCATTTTTTCTAGACAATCAGCAAAACAAGTCAAACCCTGATTTGTAGCATTTCCTAATTTCTACAGTGTAAATGTTCACACTGAAAATTTAGCAATCCACTCTTGTGAGCCAGTTCCCGCTGCCTCCTAAACTTCCCAATGGTTTGTTTAGTTTTCTATTCTCATAAACTTTCAGGAAACTCTAAGTGATTTTCCACTAACTCTTAATTTGACTTTCTCTTAGTGGTCTTCTCACATACATACATATATATATACACACACATCTGTATTTTCAATATTTATTGTTTTCTTGGTTCTGTTTACTTTATTCTGCATCAGTTCAGTTTCCTCATCCCCTCAGTGGTGATTAGTGCTGTCCCTCCTCAGATTATCTTGTATTTACTTATCTGTGTGCATATTGTACCGCCAAAGAGACTGTAAACTTTTTGTTGTTGCTTCAGTTTTTGACTTTACTTCTCTCTGAGACTCTAAATTGCAATTTTTGTTGTTGCTTCAGTTTTTGACTTTACTTCTCTCTGAGACTCTAAATTGCAAAGCTGATGCTGATTTTCCTTGGAAATAGAAATTTCATCTCTTGGTAGTTCCTTATGTCAGTGACATCATAGGCCTAATCCAAAAAGTCTCCAACCTCTAGAATAATCCTTCACACTCAGAAGGCTTCTAACAAACGCTTGTTGAATTAAATTGAATTGAATTGAACTGACTTGAACTGCGTGGCAACTCAGCCCTCTGGTAATACAATGCAGTTTCTACATTGAATAACCAGCTGGGGACTAGCTAAAGACCCAACTGTCCTGACGCACAGTAGATACCTGCCTATGAGCTGCCCAATAAGGCTAAGGAGTCAGATTCTGTTAAAGAGTGGTCTCCCTAAATGGAGGACAGGGTTGTATTTCAATGACAACAGTGCAATGAATTCTGGGGTCTATGCATTGTACCTAAACTCCAGCAAACCGAGGAAGGAAGAAAGATTCCCCTGACTACTAGCATTGACAGGGCACTGATTAAGGATTAAGCTTCCCTCAATACTGTCTCCACCCAACCACAGAGGGCCGTTTTGAAGAATCATTTGTGGTAAATGAAGGGAGAGGAGCTATAAGGCCTAGAAATTGGTAGAAAATAATAGGAAAGAAGTGGCGTAGTTTGATGAGGGTAATAACCTTTCTAAACTAGTGTCCTACTGCATTAGGTTTTCCATGAAATTATTTAAAACAGCAGGGAATCAAACATCCCCACGTTATTAACCTCTAGTGTGTGGTTATTGAAGAATATCTGAAGGAGATTTATGTGTCTCATGCAGCAGATGAACCCGACATGTCCCAGACTGTGGCAAAGGAAGCCTGGGAATTTTACCTTCAGCAAATGTCGATGGAGGGCTGGCCTGGTCCAGGCAAAAGGCATCCTTCAGTCCAGTGCTATAAGCAGTCTACCAGGCATCACAAACTATTTCCTCTGACTTATTCGAGAAAAGGAAACTACTGTTTCTAGCCCGGTTCTCATCCTCACCCCAGACCAGCTGACCAACCTTCAATTTATTTTGTATTTATCCTTTGTATACTTTTATTAAGGCAAAATTGGAACTAGAGTTTTCCTGGCTTAATGGCAGCTCTCATTCTCTTATGACAGGATGCTTCTCACTTGTCCTAGTTGTGTAACCCTGGACAAGTCACCTACCTAACTCCTCAGTGTTCCAGGCAACCTTCTAAGATTGAAGCGAAGCTTACAGGGAAGTTGCTGCTCTGCATTGATAGAAGTACTTCACTCCTCCAACAATACCCTACATCAATGGAATAATAGATACAATCACAAATCCCCTATATAAGTACATACTGTCACCCTATACATCCCATATTCCTGTTCAACAGGGGAAAGATCCTTGAAAGCAGGGATTGTTTCATTCTTTGTACATATAAACTCAGCATATAGCATGATTCCTGGCACATTGGCACTTACTCAATGATTGTTAAATTGATTGCTTGGTTGTTTTCAGTTATCATATAAAAAGGAAAAGCTTGGAAAGTTGAAAGTGGAAAAAAATCTAGGCTTTTGAGATGCTCCCTAGAAAAACACCATGACAAATAAAAGCCTCACACTCAGAAAGCCAGACTCAAGACATCATTATCACAATAAACTCTATCACTACAGACACTCACCAAACAAACAGCTAGAGTTCATTTCATTCAAGCAATAGTAAATCTGTCCTAATCCTGGTAACTGTAGCATCATTGGAATGAAAAAACATGCTGAATTATTGCTTTATCTTAGCATTAATTATAATGCCTCTGTTGTAATCACAGCTTCATCATTAAAATTGTAGTTTCATTACAGCATTTTGTTCTTTATTTGCAAGCTTAGGAAATTCCCAAACAGTCTTTTTAATCTAAGTTATAAAGTATAAAATGTGCAGATTAAAAGAAGAAAAATACTCCGATGGATGATAATTAAGAGATAGGAAGGTCTGATAAAAATTAAAACTGATTGGATTCCATACCCCCTATAAGTTAGAAGGCTTTACTTTTTCATTACATATATGTATAAATCATAGGTAGCTGTGAGTTCCAAAGCTATAAATATATTGGAAGGCTCTAGTGGCATCATACTGAACAGCTGTTTGCAAAGAAGATGCCTCCTCCAACACCCTGAGGAAGTCATGGGATGCTGAAATGTTGGCTGAACATTAAAATCTTCCAAAGATTAAATGCCTCTGAAAAACAGGACATTCAAATGACATTCATTGACCTGAAACTTGATATGTGATTCTATTGCTATCTCCTTTAAGAGTTGCTTCTAAAAGTCACCCTACAAAACCAGAATAATTTAAGGAAGCCTCAAGCTCTTAAATAAATAATTCACCAAATAAGAAGGAGACCTTTTTAAAGGCCTTCTCAAAAATCTGCCCCATCTTCATAATGGGAAAGCGTTCAGAGGATGATTATTTTCTAGAAACTCCTCTCTTCCCCCACCTCTACCTCCTGCAATTCCCTAAAAATAGGTCAAACTATTCAAATCCTCCTTTATTTCCATGTTCCATACTAAAGAAAGCAAGGTTCAAACTTCATATTGTTCTTCAGTTATTTCAAGTTGTATATGACTCTTTTTGAGCCCATTTGTGGTTTTCTTGGTAAAGATACTAGAGTGGGTTGCCATGTCATTCTCCAGCTCATTTTATAGATGAGGAAACTGAGATAAACAGAGGTAAGTGAATTTCCCAAGGTCACACAGCTAGCAAGTATCTAAGGCTGGATTTGAACTTGTTTCATCTGAGCACCAGGCCCAGCACTCTATTCACTGAGTCATCTAGCTACGAGGGGGAAGCACAAGTCATGAAGAGAGAACTGAAGCTGCTATTATCAAAGCCCTCAGTAGATCAGTTCTATGAGAGCAGGAACTAGATTTTATCTAAACAGTGTACCTCCCCTTTTAAGTGCTGAATGAATTAACGGAATGACAAGAAAGCAGCTTGTCACTTTTAATGAATCTGAATTTTCAGGTCTCAACTTTAAATCACAGAAAACATAATTATCCCTTCTGCATCACCAGGGTTAGGGGCACAGCACCCCTGAGATCTGGAAAATCCACATAAAATTTTTTGGCCTTCCCTTCATACCAGAGAATTCTGAATTATTATGGTAGTGAAAGATGAAATATGTTAATATTATACAATACCATACTTTATATTTTATGCATTGCTAAACTTTTTCTGTGTCATCTGCTAGCCTTCACATATCATCTGTGGCTTTCACACAACTCCCCAAAAATTCCCATTTCATTTCTTATGCCAATGCATGATATATCACAACCACAACTGGAAAGTCCCAGCGTGGAAAGGATAATGCATAGCCCTTTAGCAGGCAAACAGACCTCAGGCCATTTAGTTCAGTCTAGTGTACAAAATTTTCAACAAGTGATCATCTATTTTCTGCTCAGAGACTTCTACGACAGGAACATCAGTGCTTTCCTCTCTACTTTTGAACATCACCAAATGGCAACGATAACAAGAATAGTGGTGGTTAGCATTCACATAGCATTGTAATGTTTGCAAAGTGCTTTACAAATACTGACAGGTGTTATTATTACATTTTACAAATGAGGAATCTGAGGCAGAGGTTAAGTGACTTTTCAGGGTCAAACAGCTGGTAAATGTTTGAGAACAGAGTTGAACTCAAGCCTTCTCCATGCTGGGTCCTGAAGGCTCAGGACTGCAACCTAGCTGCTTTAGCTTCCAGGATACAATTCTTAGCTGAGGGAACATAGGGTGTTTAATCCAGACTTGAGAGCTATCTTCTTGAATTAGAACTATCATATGGAACAGATATTGGACTTATTTGAGCTTTGTATTCTGGGGACAAGACTAGAAGCAACAGATGAAAGTCTCAGAGAGGTATATTTTTGTCAAATAGAAGAGAAAAAATCTCAGAATTCAAGCGGTCTAAAAATTAAGCTGTATTGTGAATTAATGTTCATCTACAAAGGTTTACAAGCAGCAACTATATAACTATTTGACAGCCAGTTAATAAACATTTGTTAAGTACCTACTATGTACCAGATTGGGGCAGCTAGATGATGCAGTGGATAAAGTGCCAGGCCTGGAGTCAGGAAGACCTGAGTTCAAATTCAGATTCAGATAATTACTAGCTATGTGTCCCTGGTCAAGTCACTTAACCCTATTTTCCTCAATTTCCTCATCTGTCAATTAAGAAAGAGAAGGCAATGGCAAACTCCTCTAGTATGTTTACTAAGAAAACCCCAAAAGGGGTCATGTAAAGACAGAACACAAATGAAAACAACTAAACAACAATGTGTGGCAGATACTGTACTAAGTGCTGGGTATATAAAAACAAAGTCCCTGCCCTCAAGGAGCTTAAGATCCAGTATCACAGATAAAATAGAAACTTACAATCTAATATTACAGCTGAAACTCCTTCATTGGGTGGGGAGTCCAACTCAATAATCTCTTAGAAGGTCAATTTCAGTTTTAACATCTGTATCCAATGATGTAGAAGAGGAGTGCACTTGAATGGGAAACAGTTTGGAAGACACAGATTTCCAAATACTCCACAAGTCCCCATATTTTTTTTTTGTCAACTGTGACAGTCACAAACTTTCAGCAAATAGGGGACTTTGACCTCTACATATTCACAAGAATTGTGTGTAATTGAAGGTTGAGAGTTGGGAAAGGCCGCCATGGCTAACAGTGTAAAGTGAGCCCCATAAGGTTATTTTTTATTTTAATCACTCTTTTACTTTTTTTCTTTCCTTAACTGGAACCATGATGCCAACAGTGTAGGGAAGGCCTAGGAGAAAAACAAAAACCAAAACCTCTCCAGTGTTACAAATTAGCAACTGCTCTGCAACTGTCTCTTACTATCAGACCTTAAAGAAGTGGTGCAACCTCCCTTGTACACACAGAGATAATGCATTAAAAGAACATTAAGCATCTGGATTGCAAAGTGGTTAGAATACTAGCCTTGGGGTCAGGAAAACAGGAGTTCAAATACTTAACTAGCTCTGTGCCCATAGAGAAATCACTTAACCTTGTTTAACTTCCGTTTTCTCATCTGTAAAAAGGAGACAGTAACAGTGCCTACCACTCAGAATTTTGTGAGGACCTTTTGAGATATTTTGGAAACCTTAAAATACTATATAAATGCTTGCTTGTATTTATGATTGCTATTATCCAATCTATGTAGGTTGCATACAGAACCTCTCGATGCACTACAACACACCACTTCCAAACCATTATGGATAAACAATAGCTTGTGATATTAGAATAAACAGAACTAGTTATCTGGGAGACTAGCCTAGAACATTTCCAAATTGGGGACCCTCTCCACAAGTTTCCTATTGTCACTCCCCTCAGTGCCTAGACTGATATGATCACTCTAAATTGCTTCTTTCTGGGCACGTCTCACCTTGCCTCAGACACCTTGACAACAAATCTCTATGAAACTCCCTCCTTTTTTAGGGTATTTTTTTTCTTTTTTTGCTCTTTGACAAAATGTTTCTTCATCTTCTGCAGTGATGTATCAATATGGAGTGACAGTTTGACAATATGGTTCTCACTTTTCATAGTATAAATTTAAAGACAAATTGTGAACAAGTCAAATGAAACTTGTAATTCACAGCTGTGAGGTCACACTAGTGAATTATAAGCTTTTCATTATGTCAGAACTGTGAATTACAAAGATTTTTTTCTATATTTCTTGTCAAATAATTTATTAGGCTATCCCTGTAACCCAGCATCTTACAGCATGATGCCAAAACACAATGGTGAAGTGCCTGCCCTATACTAATTCCAGATTAATAAAAATGAAAAAGTGAACATATAATAATTATATCAAAAGCTTAAAAAAGCAGAACTAGAAATTATAATGGTGGGAATTTCTCTAGATTCAGACACATTCTTTGATAGGGTGGTGATGACTTGGTTTTGTCCCAAATGGACCCATTTTCACCTTGACTGGAATTAGACTTTTTTCTTCCTGCTTTCTCTTCCCCTGTACCAATGAATATTTCTAAAGAACTCACTGGCTGTAACTCTGTCCTTGGCACAATATCGTTTAAATGGCTCTGCATTTTGCACTCTTTGTATATGAAGATATTTGGTCTTTGGTTTGAAGAAGGGTTTGAAGATGCTACTACTAATATCCCTGTGTTTAAAGAGTTATCCTTGGTCTCGTGAGGATCGAATTTTAAGTCAGTAACCTGAATAAAGTCACAGTGACTGGAGTCTTCCATCCCCAGAGGTGTTCAAGCAAAGACTAGATACAGGTACTTACCAGTACAGCAGGAACAGCCTTAAGCCTTTTTTTATAGGGTATAGAACTAAACACACACACAGGGTCAGAGAGAGAAAGAGAGAGAGAGAGAGAGAGAGAGAAATATCCAGAGCAGATGATGTGAGTTAAACCTTGTCCACATATTTCTCACATGTGTGCCTCACCACTATCATGGTCTAAGTTTAAGCTTATTCTTCTCATGGATGCCGTATGTATTTGTGGGAAGGAGTAAACCAGGTTCTTAGAAGAAAGTTCTGTATTAACTGCCTTTACCATGTTATCTGAGAGTTGTAGTAGCTGCTCTCTGAGGATCCAATTCAGACAGAAGCTGAGATGCTAGTATAATTCTTTTCTTCTCCTTCTCCTTTTTTTGTATTTTTTTCAAAAAGCCGGGACAATTTACTTTCATCCTAAGCAGTTTTCATTTTTGAGTTCTTGAAATATAGCTCTGAAAAACAGGCTTTTAAAAAGTCTATTGTGTTGACTATGTCTTAAAACCTAGCTTTTATCATTTTTAGCATTCTGGCTTTTATTAAATGTCTAATAATAGTTCCAGCCCAAACCTTGGTGACTCATTGCTCAGGTTTTGATTGCTTAGAATGAGTATGAATAACAACTGTGTTCTGTTCTGACCAGAAACTCTGATGGTCCTTTGCCCTCAGATTGGGCCATCTTTTGTCTCAATTCTTACCTAGCCCTTATTCACTGAATGGACATGGCCTCAAACAAACTGAGACCTTGAAAAGTCTTTGATTTAGAAAGCCAAGATCACCCACTGCATCCTAGCAATGGCTACTCCTGCTGAGTTTTGTTTTGCCTCTGGACTGGGTGACTGGAGGAGAGAGAGCCAGTCTGATACTTCTGCCTCACTCAAATCCAGTTCACACACAAATCTGACATCACTCTTGTGATATCATTGGCCCTCTCCAAGAAGGAAGGGTCAATCACAACAACAGCTGAAAGGGATTTGGGGGAAGATCATGCGGAGTCCATCACCTTCATTTTACAGATGAATCTGAGGTCAGGACAGGTTAAGTGGCTTTCCCCAAGTAGTCTTAAGTAGCAAACCTGGAGTTTGAATCTAGGTCCTCTCTTTCCAAAGTCAATACTCTTACCTCAAACCTAAAATTCAGTGTGTCTCATTATTAAATATTCCAAACATTAATGTATTTTCTAATTATAAGGATCCCTTCCCCCATAAGATGCATTGGAAATATTTGTTCTTCTTTGTCCCATATACTAAACTTTTGAACATACTGAATAAAATTCCAACTATTACCGTTAGCATAAATTTTACTTGCTGTCCTGTTGGCTACCATATAGAACTTAAACAATGTCAATATTTGAGAATTATTTAGTTCTTGGGTCACTTTCAGTTGTGTCTGACTCTCTGTGACCCGATTTGGGGTTTTCTTGGAAAAGGCATTGAAGTAGTTTGCCATTTCCTTCTCCAGCTTGTTTTACAGATGAGGAAAGAGATTTGTCTCAAAATTAAGTGACTTGCCCAAAGTCACACAACTAGTAAATGGTTGATGCTGGGTTTGGACTCAGGAAGATGAATTTTCCTGACTCTAGGACCTGGGCACTCTATCCACGGTGCCACCTAGCTGCTCCACTATTTAGCATCTCATCCATCTAAATCTGATAGCACTTTGAACTATATAATGTAATTATAGGTAAATGAAACTCATCTTAAGGGCTTGAAGAGGGCTTTAAAATAATAGAGGTTTTTTAAGTGAATTCCAAGGTTTTGAAAGAAGTTGTTTTAGACAGATTAATAAAATGAAGCTTAAAATACAGTGACAGAATGAAATACAAATGACTTTTACAATAGAGATATTGAGTAAATTTTTAGTATTATCATATCTCCCATTTGACTGCAAGCTCCATGAAGCTTATCAAAAATCTCTCTCTCTCTTTTCAGTAGTCCTCACACCACAGTGTTAAACATGGAAGAGACCTGGGTTCAGGTCCTGCCAAAGATGCTCAATGCTAGTGTAATCACAGTCAAGTCACCTTACCTCTCTGAGTCTCAGTTTCCTCATCTGCAAAATATGGATAGCAGCACTTTCAATATCTACTTCTCAGGTGTAGATACATACTGAGGACGAGCATTATCACTGGTCCTTCCCCATGGAGGAAGTGAATTCAAGTTGTTTTTATATTTACTTTTTGGCAGCACTTCACTAGTTTTTCTTTTCCCAGATAGTATGAGTCTGTACTAAACCTGGCACCTAGGATCAGGAAAATAAGGTAAATGAAATTTTGGACCTAACTTACCCATTTACTGTCAAATTCTACCTCTGATATTTGCTAGCTGTATGACCCTGAGAAACTTACGTCATCTCCTTGAGGGTCTGTTTCCTTATCTCTAGATTGGAGATAAAAATAACTTCACCTTCCTAGAGATAAAAGGAAATAATGTATGTAAAGCACTTTGTGAAACTGTGAGCATCGTATTAATGGCAACTCTTATTATCTGAACAATGGAAATAATAAAAACTATAGATTTGTCATATGAGGATATAGGTAAAGTGGTAGGTTTCCATAATACTGTTCTCGCCTACTTTTTTTTCTCCTATTTATTTGACTGCTCCGCAGGCTTCTTTACTAGGTAGATCTTCATCCACATCACACCTGCTAACCATGAGGGTTTCCCTAGGGCTCTTCCCAGGGAGCTCTTCTCTTTCTAACTATACAATTTCACTTGTTGATCACATCAACTCCTGCGGATTCAACCATCATCTCTAAGCAGATACTCTCAGATCTGCTTGTTCAGCTGTAATCTATTTTCTGACCACTAGTCTTGTATCTCCAACTGCCTATTACACATCACAAACTGAATATATTGTACAACATCTTGAATTTAACATGTCCAGAGTTATCTTTCCTCCAAAACTCTGAATTTCCTATAACTGCCAAGAATGCCACCATCCTTCTGGCCACTCAGCCTCTAAACCTAGGTGTTATTCTCAACTTCTTGTGTTTTCTCACCTATTATAGTCAATCCATCATTGAATAAATATTTATCATGTACCTACTATGTGGTCTATTACGTTCTGGGGATACAAAGAAAGATAAAAGACAATCCATGATTCCAAAGGGGTTCATACCTAATAAATATTGTTTCTACCTTCATAATACCTCAAACATGCCCCTTTCTCTACCATACCAGCACCAGCCCAGCTCAAGTCCTCATCACCTCGCACCTACATTACTGAGATAGCCTGCCAGCTTCAAGTGTCTCCCCACTCCATCCTCTAGTCCATCCTCCAATTAGTTGTCAAGACAATTCTGACCATTTGAACCCTGCCCCTCATTAAATAATTCAATAATCTTAGCCCCTCATCATTCAATAACCTCCAGTGGCTCCCTATTACTTTCAATATCAAAAATAAATCCTCTTACTTGGCTTTGAAAGTGCTTCATACTGGAGCACCTGGGTGGTGCAATGAATAGAACAGCAGACCTGGAGTCAGGAGGACATGAGTTCAAATCCAGCCTCAGACACTTGATACTTACTAGCTGTATGACCTTGGGCAAGTCACTTTACCCCAATTGCCTTACCTTCTACCTATCTGGTCTTCCTGTATCTTACTCCCCTCCAAGAAATCTGTGATCCAACAATATAGTCCTCTTCACTGTTTCTCACACAAGACTCTTCATCTCCCAACGCCAGGCATTTTCTTGACTGTTCCCCCATGCTGGTATTTCCTTCCTCCTCATCTTTGCTTCCTGGAATCCCTGGCTTCAGTCTTTCTAAGTCTCCCCTAATCATAGTCAGTCATCTAGAATTTATGTGCCTACTATGTTCCAGGTACAGTGCTATGCACTGTGAAAGGGGGAGAAAAAAGAAGTCCTTGCTCTCAAGGAGCTTATGAAGGGGTGGTGAACCTGTGGCCTAAAGACCACATGTGGCCCTCTAGGTCCTCAAGTGAGGCTCTTTGACTAAATCCAAACCACAGAACAAGCCCCCTTAATAAAAGGATTTGTTCTGTAAAACTTGGACTCAGGCAAAAGGTTGCATGAAGGCACATGTAACCTCAAGTCCTCAGGTTCCCCACCCCTGGAGGGGGGGAGACAACATGCAAACAATTGTGTGCAAAGAAGATTTAGACAGAACAAATTATCTCAAAGGGAAAGCACAAAGATTTAGGAGGACTAGGAAACACTTCTTGTGGAAAGTGAGACTAGCTAAATCTTGAAGGAAGTCAGGAAAGCTAAGAGGGAGAGATGAAGAAGCAGTCTTCCAAGCACATGTCAATACTCAGAGTTGAAAGACTAAGTATCCAATGTGAGCATGGAGGTAAGTATCACTGGATCCCAAATCACATGGAGGAGATTAAGGTATAAGAAAAGTGGAAATGTAGGGAGGATTCATATTATAAAGTTCTTTAAAAGCTAAACAGTCACAGTAGCTTATCGAAGAGCAAGTTGGAGACCATGTGCTTAGAATGTAGGAGAGCCTAGAGGCAGGGAGATGAACCAAAAGATTATTGCTGTAATCCAGGTGTGAGATAGTTGAGGGTCAGTACTAGAGTGATGGCAGTACTAGAGGAGAGAAGAAGGCATATATGAGAGATGTTTCAAAGGTAGAAGAAAGAAAACTTGGCAAGAGATTGGATACATGATGTGAAAGGGGGTGAAGAGTCAAGGTTTGCAGGTCAGACTGCAAACCTGGGTGTACTAGAAGGATGGTGGTGTCCTTGATAGTATTAAAGAAATTAGGAAGAGGAAGGGGTTTGAGAGGAAAGAAGGGATTCAGTTTAGGGCATGGTAAGTTTACAAGTTCTACTGGACATCCAGTTTGCATGGTCGAATAGACAATTAGAGATGAGAGACTGGAGGTCAGGAGAGAGGTAAGGGCTGGACAAATAGATCTGAAAGTCATCCGCACAGAGATGATAATTGAATCCATGGGAGCTAATGAGATCACCATCATAGTATAGGAGAAGAGAGTCCAAGATAGAATATTGGGAGACCTCCATGATTATCATGCCTACTATAAATGAAGATCTATCAAAGGAGTCAAAGAGAGAGTGGTCGTATGGGTAGGAGGAGAATCAGAAAAGAGCAGCATCACAAAAACCTAAAGAGAAGAGAAGTTCAAGGAGAAGGGGTGATCAACATGGTCAACATCTGCAGAGAATTCAAGAAAAAATAAACACTGAGAAAAAAAGCAATTCTGTTTGGTAATTAAGAGATCATTAGTAACCTTGGAGAAAGCAGTTTCAGTTGAAAGATGAATTTGGAATTCAGACTACAAAGAGTTAGAACAAGAGGAAGAAGAAAGAAAGCGGAGGCATCTGATGTTAAAGGCTTACTTAAGGAGTTTAACAATGAAAGAGAGGAGAAATACAGGATAATATTGGAGCAGGACAGATCAAATGACAGTTATTTGAAGACTGGGGAGATTTGAGCATGATTGTGGGCAGCAGAAAATCAGACAATAGACCAGGAGTGATTGGATATATGTGACAGAGAAATGATGATAAACGGAACAATCTGAAGAGGCAAGGATGCCTTCCCTCTGAAATTACCCCCAATTTGTCCCCTATGTATCTTGAGTGCATATGGTTGTCGGCATGTTGTCCTCTCCCATTTCTCTGTGAGCTTCTTAAAGGCAGGAACTGATTTTTTGCTTTTCTCTATGTCCGCAGTACTTAATGGATTCCTTGGAACATAACATGTACTTAATAAATATTTTTTGATTGTTCACTTTAAAACACTATTTGCATATGTTATTAATGTATGTGCTCAAGACCTGCAGACTCATCTTAACATTAGCCTAAGCAAAGCATAATTAAGGATGTCAACTTACAGTCTCTCCTTATGCTTTTTCCCTTCTCCCTCAACCAAAATAAGGACTAATATAATATTCTAAAATGAAATAACTTTTAAATTATCTGATGCTTTATAAAATTGCCTTCTTGACTTTGTAAGAGTTGGTAAAGAGTTGACTCTATTTGCCAGGTTGCTAGAAATAGTGTCATAGAGCAGCATTCCCCTAAGGCTACAGAAATCAGAAGAGTTTGGGAATGCCATACTGCTAGTATTTGACTTGGACTCAGGAAGCTGTTGATTTACAATCCCTCAAATGAAAAAAAAAACCTTGCTTTGGAATCTCATAAGACAGAATGTTCTAAGAATCAGGAAGAAAATAAAAACTGAAGAAAGCCTTTGGAACGATGATAAGAGAAGAATGAAAATACTGGAAAGGATAGGAGAGAAAAAGACATCACCCACTGCCTTTGTTCCATCCAATTAATTATAATTAACATTTCAACATTGCTCTGACATTTTTCTGTGGCAAGTACAAAAATGACTCTCATGAGGAAGAATTTTGCAGTTTCCATTTCTGGCACTTTCAAAAATCTCTTTCTCTCTCTCTCTCTCTGTCTCTCTCTCTCTCTCTCTCTCTCTCTCTCTCTGTCTCTCTCTCTCTCTCTCTTTCTCTCCCTCTTTATTAAATAACATTGTGAAATAGTGGGCTTTTTCTTTCCTTTGTACAACATTTTTAATACTCAAACTTATAAATTCTATTTCTATCAGTTTCTTAGTTAAAACAAAAGAGAATTCATTTTTTGTGGTTCAAAATTTCAAAATCCTCAAGTATGTTTTATGTAATCTTATAGAGCCCTGGGAAGTTGTGTGTGTGTGTGTGTGTGTGTGTGTGTGTGTGTGTGTGTTTAAAAAGCAGAACAAATCATTTCTAGTCATTTCTGTAATTTTATGAATAATAAAAATAATTTAAACTTCCATTACATCTCAGAATTATAATTCAGGATATGGAAACTTCTTTTTACTCTAGAAAGATTCCAGGACATAATAGTTAGAAAACTGGGAGTCAGAGGCAGAGATGTGGATTCAAAATTCCCCTCAGGCACTTAGTAGGAAAATAATCAAGGATAAGTCATTAAACTTTTCAGAGTCTACATTTTCTCATCTATAAAATGATGACAATACATATTATTATATCAGGCTATACATGAGCCTGATATAATACTTAACACCACCTTACAGAATTGTTGTGAGGAAAACATTACATACATAATATTTTATCGTAGAATACTTTACTATTATTACCCAGTGTGTTATTGGAGAATATTTTATTGGTTGCACTTTCTATGACCATGATCCCTTAACAAGGCAAGCTTTTATTAAGTTCTTCTAATATTAAAACTATGGTGATGGAAAGGATAAAGAACTTTCCATAAAGAGAAATGTAATGACATCTGTTTTCTCTCTCCACCAAAGGAGCAACGAGGTGAGCAAAGGGGGAACAAAGGAGTGGACATGGATTAAATATCAGTCCTGAATAAGTAGGTTTTCTAACTTTGGGGTCTCACTAAATTTGAGCTATCTCTTTTCATACTATATGTCTAAAAGAGTGTATACTTTATGTATTATGTGCCTCAGGAATCTAAGAAAATGCAATATAGAATTGACCCCTTTTATGTTGCCCACTGAAAGCTACACCTAGATTCAATGTATTCTTTGGGTCCCATCTTTTCAAATTAAAGACTCACTAGCCATTATTCAGTGTTCCCTTTTCCCTGACAAAGCCATATAACTTCTGTAGTTATATATAGCAAGATATACGTGTGTGTGTGTGTGTGTGTGTGTGTGTGTGTGTGTGTATATAGCAAGATATATATCTAAAAATAAATTAAGCAGAAAATGCCCCAAACATTTTTATTCAAATTAGTGTCTCTCATACCCTAGAGGAAACTTTCCAGTCAACTACCTATTCCATATTCTCTGGGTCTTCCACACAGTGGGTTGATAATAAGAGTTGAAACTGTTGGTATTGGGCTAGAAAATGCTTCCCTTCATTCTTAACCTAGCAGAATTCACCCATATTGAACCATCCAGTTTATGGCCCAATTGATTATGTAAATAGATGCAGAAAAAGTCTTTAACAAAACACCTATAGTCATTCTTGTTAAGAAAACTAAAAAGCATAGAAAAAAGGACATTTCTTTAATTTGATCAAATGTGTGTATCTGTAAAAAAAAAAAAGAGTTAATATTATTTGTAATGGAAAAACAGTAGAAACTTTCCCAATGAAATCAGAGATAAATCAAGAATGATTTATCTCCAATGTCACCATTATTTTTTCCTGTAGGGCTTCAAATGCTAACTATAGCAATAAGAAAAAAAAGGCATTAATAAGCACAGAAAAGAGGAGGCCTAAATGCCTCCATTATGTACATTACTTTGAGAATCCCAGAGATTCAATGAAAAAATTTGATTGAAACAATAATAGCTTCAGTAAAATAATAGGATATAGAATATACTAATGAAAATCATTGGCTTTTGGAGGAAATAAAGAAAAATTCCAATAAAAATAACTATAATATTGAAAAATCTAGGTATTAACCTTCTAAGACACAACTCAGGTCTCATATAAACAAATTTTGAAATATCCTTTACATAAATAAGCAAAAATTTTAATGGTTGAAGAGATTCATTGTTAATTATTAGGCCATTCCAATAAAGTGATAATAAGACTTAAACTAATCTCTCCCGATTTAATGCTTTGCTCATCAAATTGTCTAGTTATATAATTAGACTAAAATTCATCTAAAGAAACAAAAAGTCAATAATTGCAAAGGAAATCATAAAAAAAATTGAAATGAAGGGGACCTATAATGACCAAATTTCAAACTTTATTATATACCTTAAGGGTGTTCCAATTTATTGATATTAAGATAAGTGCAAATTAAAACAACTGCAGTTTCATCTCATATCCATCAGATTAGCAAAGTAGATAAAAGATTAAAATGGTAAATATTAAAAGAGCTATTAAAAGAGTTATACTAATGTATTGTTGGTGGAGTTATGAACTGATCCAACCATTTTGGAAAACAATTTGGAAATATACCAGATAAGACATTAAATGAACATTTTTAATGGAAAGAGAATTGATTGATTTACAGAGATATACACATACATACACATATATATGTTTGTGTTTGTCCACATATACATGAGTGAGATATATAATAACACTTTATATAATTATACATGGTGCTCCAAAAATCTCAGTGCTGTTTTAAGCTTAATGACATAATTGGCTTTGTAGCAAATATATGTGTGTATTCACATATATATGTATTTTCACACACGTATAATATATATGTATATATAAAAATTCCATCCATATATGTGTTATATAACACCATATATAGCTATATATATATATATATATGTGTATATTTATATATATATATATGTGTGTGTATGTATACGTATATATACTATAATATGTAAATAATACATAAAACATTATAATGTGTCTCTAGCAAAAACTAGAAGCAATGAATACCATCAGTTGAGGAATAGCTAAACAAATTTTTGGATACAACTGTAATAAATAGAGTTTTATATACTGCAAAAAAGGTAATGAATGTAAAGTATTCATGAAAATTTGGAAAGACTTTTGTGAACTAATGAAATGTACATACACCAGAGAACAATTGGCATGATAGCCATAATAATGTAAAAGAAAACAAGATATCAGAATTCTGATCAATTCGTAAGCAATCTTGACTTCAAAGGACTATGGAATGAGGCATATGTTGATTCGTTGTTGTTCAGTCATTTCAGTCATGTCCAACTTTTTGTGACCCCATCTGGAGTTTTCTTGGCAGAGATTTGGGAGTAGTTTGCCATTTTCTTCTGCAGTTCATTTTATACATGAGGAAACTGAAACGAATTGGGTCACACAGTTAGGAAGTATATGAGGCAAGATTTGAACTCACAATGATGAGTCTTCCTGATTTCCAGCCAACTGCACCACCTAGTTGCCCATCATTCTTGGCTTCAGAGGACTGTAAAATGAAGTACATGGACAATATATTGGTTTTCATTTGCTCAGTCATTACATGAGAGGGTTCAGTGTTGAAAGTGGATGAAATAATGCTGAGAAGGGTTATTCTCTAATAAAGAGAAAAATGCAAAGCCAAGCAATTCTGAGATTTTACCTCCTATTCAGCAAATTGTCAAAGATGACAAAAAATGGGAATAGGCAACATTTGAGGGATAGAGATGCAAAGAAAGACAAAAGATAAATTTCTACCCTCAACATCCAAAGTCACACAGATAATAAAGATCATCTTCAGTCTTGCATGAGAGCATGGTACAATCACCTTTCTCTGCCCTCAGGTGTAGTAAGTGTCAGTCAGGATTTGAATTCAAATCCTCTGACTCCAACACCAATGCTATTCCCACTGTACCTCATTATAGCCTCTCAGTTTGGGGCTTTTTACTGCACTCCCTGGGACCCCAAATCTGAATCATATTAGGTCACATTAAACTCAAATGTGATGTTTAAAAAGTTCAAGAAACACAATTTCTGGGTAATTTAACTATTTTATTAATATCAGCATGCTTATTAATAAAAAGATGGTTATTTGGACATCTCTCTCTTAAACCAAAGACAATCATAGAGGTGGTTTCATGGTTTATATGACAATTGGAAGAGGGGTGTCTCCAAAGGTGGCAAGCAACTCTGATTGGTTAATAATTAACAAGAGAATGAATATTACAATAAAGGGCTGAACCTATTCAAATGACCTTTGACTGTAGCATTTACTTCTAAGTTACCTCCAGTCTTGGGCAATCTAAACAAAGAATTTATCCCTGACACAATCCTGAGCAGAAGGGAGTTTCACCTTAGATTAGACGTCTGATCTAGTTGAATAAAATGGCAAAAACCAGTATGAGGAAAATGTCAATCCTGTCTTCCATCAGCCCTATTCTTGAAAGACTGGACAAAGAAACAGGACAGGCTCCCCAATTTTAATAATTGTCTATTAATATGAGAGAGAAGTAATCATTCCTCTCACAGCCCACTAGCTAACAGTTGGGAAAATATTCTGTTTTCCAAGACCAAATGACTCTTCCTTACCTCAACCCAAAAACTAACTAATAATAAGAGCTTACATTTATAAACTTTTTAAGGCTTACAACAGGCTTTATATGAGTGATTTTATTTGATCCTCGTGATGTCCCATAAGATAAGTAGCACAAGAACTATTATCTGCATTTCATAGGTAAAGAAACTCAAATTCAAAGAGATTAAGTGTAAGATCAGTGTCAGAGTCAGAACTTGAACTCAAGTCTTCTCATTCCTAGTCTAGTGCTTGACTGCACTGATTTATACCAACTTTTAAAGCTCCTTCCAGCATTAAATTTATGATTTAGCTTAAAATACTATAGTTATCTCTTTTGCTCATATTAGTAAAAAGCAGCTTAGTAAATTAGTAAAAACAACTTAAGGTTTTATTATTTGACCCTTACAACAACCCTAGGAAGTAGATGCTATCATCATTTCTATTTGATAGATGAGGAAACCGAGATACAATGCTATGGAAACTCATCTGGTTTGCTCAGCTTCACACAGCTAGTAAGTGTCTAGGCTGGATATGAACTCAGGGTCTTCCTGACCCCAAAGTCATCGTCCTAAGCACTGAAATACCTAGCTGCCCATATATACAACATTGCCTGCTACTTAGGCAGCCTGATCAGACCAGACCAACATTGAGTTTGTGCTACATATTTTCATGGCTGTTTCTCTCTGCCTGATTTGCTCTCTTTCTTAACCTGAACTCCCAAGTAACACCAGGTCACAATGACAGACATTCCCAGGGAACCTTAGACACTTTTCCCATCTACTCACCTAGTAACTTAATCACAGTATATAGCCCAGGCAATATTCACAGCACTGAGGGCAACTATGAATATGTCCATCGGTTTGGAATCACGCAGTATAACAGATTCTCCATATAGAAGGAAGAAGAAAAACATTTATTCAGATATCAGAAAGCCAGATCGCTAAACGAGAAGCCAGATCCATCATAGTAACCAAGAAGTCAATACACGTTATCCCTGGAGGGGAAAAAGCCATTCCCAAGCCCTCCCACCCTTGCTAGGGCCTTCCCACAAACAAACACTTATGAGCATAGGTCTACTTGCCTGTATCCTCTCCCTTTGCCCTGACTGCTCTCAATATCTTCCTCTCAGTTCTGCTCTACCCTTCCTGTTCCACCCATTCAGCAAGCTCCTCCCACCACATACGACTTAGGCTTCCATGCGATTTAAGCCAGTCACACGGGTCTATTAATGAATGGGAAAGATCTTCCCACTTAAATTACCATTACATTTAGCCCCAAGACCTTTCATATTCATTAATATGTTGGTGGGGCAACTGGTGTCAACAGAATTGTAACAGGGATAACAGAAAATAAGCATATAAAATAATATCTCAGGCAGCTGGTGTCAACAGAATTTTACAACAATATAATAGGGATCACACAAAATAAGCACATAAAATAATATCTTAGGGTGGAGCTTGAGCACAAGCATCCCATCATTCCCCTCTTGAATGAATGGGGCCTAAAATCTTGGGGTAAGCAGCAAAGGTCTCTTCTTCCATAACTACTTCCTACTGAAATTGGATGTAGAGCTGTCCCTGCCCCAAGAGACCTCATCTGAAAGGTCACTTCTTTAGCTGGCATCTGGAGCTTGGTTGACACCAGGTCCATCTGGTTTAAGCAATCAGGTATCTGCAGGTGGAGTGTACCTCCAAACAAACCTAGTAAGCAGGTTTAACAGTGAAAAAAAGAAAAGAAACAAGGAGACAACAACCAGAAGTAGGGTAGATATAGGATTAACTGTGCTTTTGGAGTCCAGGAATCCCCTTTCATAGCCTCATTCACAGTAGAATACATGAGTTAGGGGTATAATTTGGTAATCATCTTCTGCTGAATAAACAACAGTTATGGTATTATCCTTCTCATGTGCTATAATTTCTGCAGCCTTTGGAACGTGGCTTCCATTTTATCCATATTCTGGCTCCCAGTCTTATTCTATCATCCTTTGGTTCCTCTGCTAGTTATTTTAGAAGGAAGGTCAGTTTCCACAAAGGGTGTTGTTTCACAAGAAATAATAATCACTTGAACTATTCTATCATTTTCACAAAACTATATGGGTTCTTCATCTAAATTTTGGAATGTCACAATAACTTCTCCTTGATAATTAGAATCTATCACTCCAGTCAACATATGTATTCCTCGAGTTGCTAGTTTAGATTTAGGCAATATCTGTCCAAAATGATTTTTAGAGTTTCTCATACATATTCCAGTAGAGATTTTTCTTATTTCTTTTCTATCCAGCCTAAAGACTTCTAAACAATGTAAATCATATCCTGACAAACCAGGCATCACTTGATATGGTGCTGAGACATCTGACATCACAATCCAATACTCAATATTTAGGATCTTATGTGTTTGTTGTTTTCTAATTTGCAGATGTGGGGTCATCATTCTGGCTAGAGGTGTACTTCCTTCTAATGATCTATTATTCAAATTACACAAAACAGTGAACAAATTATCTTTCCAATGTTGATAAGAATTATTAGAACTTAACTTCCTTAACTATTCTTTCAATAATTCATTCATTCTTTCAATTAACCCAGACGCTTGTGGATAATATGGAATATGTTATATCCATTCTATGTTGTTTGATACACAATATGTCTTCATTTCATGACCTTTGAAATGTGATTCATTGTCCCTTTGGATCTGCATTGGGGTTCCATAATATAAACTTAAGATATCTAGAGGTTTACAGGTGTTTTTCTGTGTTGCATTCTTATACCAACAAGCCACTAGTACACCTGAAGAGGTGTCAACACAAGTACATACAAATTTGCATCTTTAGTCTTGGAGTGGGGGTCCAGTATAATCTATTTGCCAAATTTGGGCCAGTACTTTTCCCCTTCCTATCTCTCTGGTTAATACCTGAGGAGCAGTTCATTTCTTTTCAAAAGGACCTATATGGCATTCCTCTGTTACTTGTTTTAACAACGAATGATACTTGGATACAATGTTTCAGGAGGATCTGTAAGAACAGTTCTTACTTCTCTATTCCATCTAGTATCAAGCCCCTTTTCTTGGTACATCCTGTATGCATAGTTCATTAGTTGGAATATCATCTATGCTTCCAAAATCTACCCCTGCTCTCAAGAGAACAGCAAACAATTCTTTTCTTGTCGATTTGTTCTGACTTTGAATCCACTGGATATTTGCTCTTCTTTTCCCCACTCCCCTAAGTCACTTAACTGTGAAACTTGTCCAGCCCCTCTGAAAGAGGGTGCCCTATTTCCCCAATTATTAGAGTCAAAAGTAGGTGTTTGTAAGCAAGAGGAGCCATCTTCACTATTCCCATGGGAAACTGCAAAGGGGGTATCATAACATGCACCTGCTTTTCCCATCATTATAGCAGTCTTCATTACCTCCTCCTTTAACTTTCTTATACAGTCCCTAAGTGAATACCAGGGTCTATCTCCACTAGGCCACATAGTGCCAGTAGGATACTGTTTACCGCAGCCTTCTGCAGCCAAAGCTAACAGATTGGTCGTATTGCTACATCCTTGCATATTGCAATCTCTAAAGGCTGGCTAGACAAAAGAATTCTGACTGATACCTATAAATTTCAAGCAATCCATACCATCTATTGATACTCCCCCAGTTCCTTCATCACTGAATTTTACCATTCAACATATTAAAAATTCTCCCATCCTTTGGGGGAACTGACTCAAAATATCTGTGACCTCCTGCTGAGTAAAATCCTTGTCTCCCTAAACACCATGCTCCCTGCTTGATTGTCTTGTTTTCTCCTTAGTATGGGCAAGCTTTAGCTTTAGAAGTCTCTCCTTGTAACATTGTTACATTTTCCAACTCTGACTAAGTTACCCTTTCTGCCCATGCACTGTCCCAGCAGTCATCATCATGGCAACTAGTCTAGGTCTATACAAAGGTTGTATGTGCACTTTTTTTTTGCCAGGCTTCCACTTCTTAGCTAGATGAACAGTGTTTTTTTCCACCTGAGACCCCCACCCCCACCCCGCCAGCTTGCTCATTTCCATGCAAACTAGCTAACTCTCTTTCCATCTGAATTTTTTCCTTCAGCTGACCTCTGCTTTCACATATAATACAGTAACACGTTAATAAAATCCAGCCTACCCCTGAGAGCTCTTTCCCTAGTCTTACTGGTATTCTTTGCAGACATCTTTCCAAGGCTCCAGGTTCCCCCTGCTGTAACCTCACTTCTAAGTTTCCACAGGGTCTAGTGCTTTTAGCCCATTGCCTTGCTTGGGAGGAACATGGTAAATCTTCCTATCCTGGGATGTTCAGTTCTTCCTCTGAATCCTTTCTGCCTCCAAATAGAGATTTTTACACCCTGCAATCTTGTTTGTGAAACCAAATATATCAGTCAGGCAACATTCACAGCACTAAGGGCACTATGAATATGCCAATATAGTCTGGAATCGCAAAGTATAACAGAATCTCCACATAGAAGGCAGAAGAAAACACTTATGAGACACCAGAAAGTTAGATCCCCAAACCAGAAAGCCAAATCTGTCATAGTAGCCAAAAAGTCAATACATGTTATCACCTCATGGGACAAAACCATTCCCAAGCTTCTCCCCCCTGCTGGGGCCTTCCCACAAACAAACACTCATGAGCATAGGTCTGCTTGCCTGTGTCCTCTCTCTCCCTTCTCTCTAACTACTCTCAATAACTTCCAGTTCTACTCCACCCTTCTTATTCCATCCATTCAGCAAATTTCTATTACTACATGTGACTGAGGCTTCCATGTGTTTTAAGCAGGTTACATGGGCCTATTACTGAATGGGAAAGATTTTCCCATTTAAATAACCATTACACTTCCCCAACTTAACTTCATGAGATTTCCTATAAAACTCAATTACAATCATTACAACGACAAAAAATTGATTGGATATACATGCTCATTAAAATCCTCTCTCCTTATTCTATCACAGACTGCTTTGAAAAAAAGAATCATCCACAAAATTGCCCTTCTTTGTATCCCCAGTGATTAATTACTGCTGTCCTTGGTATACAGCAGACACTTAATATATGTTTATTGACTAACTGATGGAATACAATTGAATTGGCCTATCATATTTATAAACCCAGGACTTAATTACTGAGCTGAGCATATAGTAGCTTAATTTTGATTACTACCCTATGGAAAACTTTCCATTACTTTAGCAATCAGATTATAGCCTCATAGGCTTTACTGTGATGATCCAATTTCCTTCCATGTCCTTTATTCCTTTTCTCCTTTTGCTTTTTCTCTGTTTCCCAATCTCTCCCAATTATCATGGGGCTTCTACAGGACCAAATGTGAAAGAGACCCAGAAGGTAGAAAGAAGCTCTATTTCTGGACCTAAGAGTGCTCTTCTCTTCTCCCTCATTTGCTCCTCGTTAAACTAAAGATTTTTTTGCCCATCCCTAATTATTTCATTTCATACAGGAAACCCAGCTGACATAAATGGCTCTACCTCCCCAGTGATGGGCACATTGTGTGAGGAATATCACTTCTAGACTTAAAAAATCCAATAATGAAATGATTGAAAGTGTCATGCTCTAGGTGTAGAATTCACATTCCTATAATTAAACATCCAGAGCAGATTGTCTGATTATTTATGTTACCTAGAATTATCTAGGCTACATTTCAGGGCAGATAAACCAATTTGTCAAAATATGCCAACAAAATTCTACGTTCTTTCTTTTCCTTCTTCTCCACATGGAACTTGTGGTTAGGATTGTTTGGTTTTAAAAGTTGGCATTAATTCTCTAAGCAGGAAAAGATTTCAGGTGAATATTTTTTAAAAGGGAAAACCTAGATCTGTAACTGATCAAGAAAAATAACCAAAACTAAAATTTGCCCATAACAAACATATCAATCTTCTGAAATTATAGGGTTATTTTCCATCTCCTCTGAATCTGTCTTTCATGTACAAGGTTGTTTGCAGGATACACAAATTAGAAAGTGAGCTCCCTGAGAACAGGGATTGTTCCTCATCATTTTTTGTATCCCCACAACATCACAGAGTTCAGAACACAATAAGGACTTAATAAATGTTGGTTGAGTGACTGAATAAGTGGATTGTCAGTGCTTTTTGTCAGCCCAATTAACACATGAAAATGGTAAATCCAGAGTGGCACATACCTTTTAGAGACCTAAAATTCCTTAGAAAAGGAAAGAATATTGTCTCCTGAAAAACTGCAGTCTCTAGATTCCTGATTCTAGTCCTTCTGGTTCATAGGACTGGAAGTGAAAGAGCCCTTGTTCCCTGGTCAAGTCTACGTGCTGGCAGTTACTACAGTACCCTCCCAGTGCAACTTGACAACATGCAGAACAAGTCTAACCTTACATGAAGGCAGAGATGCTATACGCCTTGCTGAAAGCATATGAGGAAAGTCCTCTACTCAACATATCTTTCCCCAAAATTTTCACACTATTTTGGCACATTTCAAATTTCCAACAAGAAAAGACTGATTTGAGCTAAGAAGTGTCCTTTTTAAAAATTCAAATGCTCCTAGAATATTTAAGGGATTGCAGCTGAGTGGCAAAGTAGAGAGTGCCTTGGCCTTGGCATCAAAAAGACAAGACTCTGAATCCAGCCTCGGACATTTACTAGCTAGTTGACCCTGGACAAGTCATTTAACCTCTCCCAGCCTTAGTGTTCCCATGTATAAAATGGGGATAATAGTACTTTTTCACAGGATTATGATGAGGATCAAAGTAAATAATATATTACCTATTATTAAGAAGAAAAAGAAAAATTAGACTATCAGATTAAAGTTCTGATGGGTAAGTTCTTATCTTGCCAGGTCTGCCTCTCCACACCACTTCTCAGTCATTTCCACCCCATGCTGCCCTATCTCTAGCAATCATTCTTACCTTGTTCCTACCATGGAACTTTGGGCTTCACTTTTGAGTTCCCTGACCCGGATAAGTGATCTATTACTGTATTTTGCCAGGACCCTAGACCTTCTACTCTACTTCCTGTTATCTTTAGGTTATATATGGTCCTATTACTGCTACCCTTTTATGTGATGTCTTCCTTCATTACAATCTAAGCTACTTGAGGGTAGGAACTGTCTTGTTTTCCTGTATTTGTATCTCTAGTGCTTAGCACAGTGCCTGGGTGACACTGGAAAAGCAAAACTGAAAAGAGAAAACATTACTTCTGTAACAAAAAAGCATTGTCAAGCCAAACATAGTCATCCGTTTTATCTCTCTAACTCATTGTTCTTTAGAGTGCCTTCCTACTTACCTCAAGTTGGCCCCAGGGAAAATTTCCTAGTGGACCAAGTTACTTTTTGGAATATTTTGCCTCTGTTTCTATGCTCAAGTCACATTTTCAGCTATCCTCTTTTCCTTTACTCCAAGCAGATGGCGTCCTGATGAAGAGGACTGATGGTTTAGATATATCTCCCTGTTGTAGCATCTCACTTAGGCTTGCACTCCCTTGAGCTATCCATTCTTCCCCTTTCTCCATTACTCCATTTTTTCCATCCTGTAATCCATTGTATCTTTTTAGTCATGAACTTCCCTAATTCATTGATCTAAAATGTAATTTCTTCCCTGTTCCTCTAATTTACTTATTTATGTGACCTTTTATATCTAATTCCTTTAAGCAGCTAAAGTGCCATCCTACCCAGATATCTCTCTTACTCCTTATTCTGTGTCTCTAGGGCTCCTTCCTACTTACTTTAGGTTGGCCCTAGGGAAAATTTCCTAGTGGAACAAGTTAATTTTTGGAATATTCTTGCCTCTGTTTCTATGCCCAAGTCACATTCCCAGTTATCTTCTCCTCCTTTACTCCAAGTAGACAGTGTCATGAAGAGGACTGATGGTTTAGATTTATCTCCCTATTTGTACATTTAAAGCTTATCTTTAAAGTTTATCGTCTATGTGGTGTGAAGTGTTCATTTAAGCCTAATTTCTCCAAGACTGCAATACAGTTTACCCAGCAGTTTTTGTCCAATGGTGTGTCTTTACTCCTTAGCTGAAGTCTTTGGTTTTGATAACTGCTAAGCCATGAGGTTCATTTGCTTCATATATTGTGTATCTTAAATGTCATGCTGATCAACCTCTTTTTTTGTGTCTTTACCAAACCATTTTGATAATTGCTGCTATGCAGTATAATTTGAGATCTGATACAGATGGGCTCTCTTACTGTTCACTTTTTTTTCATATGTCTCTTGGAACTCTTGACCTTTTGTTCTTCTGGATGAATTTTATTATAATTTTGCTAATTTTCTAAAGTAATCTTCCAGTAATTTAATTGGTCTATATAAGTTATTAATTTAGATAATTGTCATTTTTATTCTGTTGATCAGGGCTATCCAGGAGCAATTAACATTTCTCTAGTTACTTATGTCTCTATTTCTTTAATGTTTTGTAATTTTATTCAAAATTCCTGTTTGTATCTTGGTAGGTAAACTCATCTCAAATACTTTATATATTCGTTAATTTTTAAAAATTACTTTTAAATAAGTTTTTATTGATATTTTCCACTTTTTTTATATGATCATAGCTATCCCAGGCATCCTTCCCCACCCTCCACAAGAGCCATCTCATATAACAAATATTATTCTTTAAAGCCAAAAAAGTAAGAAAGAAAATAAAGAGGAAAAAATCAGCACAACTGATCAATTCATTGAAAAAGTCCAAAAACATGCAATGGTTAACACTTGGACCTCACACCTCCACAAAGGGGTGGGTTGGGGTTGTCCTCTCAAATCTCTTCATTGAAGTCATGCTTGATCTTTATAATTTTGTTACATTCACTCTTGCTTTTTTGGTGTGTAGTTGTTTGTTCCATTTACATTATTGTACTTATTTGTGTCTGTCTCTTTCTTAGTTTTGTTTACTTCACTTAGTATCAATTCATGCAGATCTTTCCATGTTTCTCTGATACCTTATTCCTTACAGCCTAGTAGTACTCCATTACATTTTTGTATTATGATTTGTTTAACCATTCATTCCCCAACTGATAAACATGTACTCTTGTTTCCAATTCTTTGCTATCACAAAAAGTTCTGCTATAAATATTTTGGTGTATATGGGACTTTCTTCTTGTCAATAGTTTCCTTGGTGTATAAGTCTAATAATGGAGGTTCCAAGGATATGGACATTTTAGTCACTTTGTCTAATTTCAAATTGCTTTCCAAAATAGTTGTACCATTTTACAACTCCACCAACACTGTGTGCTTATCCTTCCACAAACCCTCCAGCATTAACTGTGGGCATTTTTTTGTCATCTTTGCCAATTGGTAGGATATGAATAAAATCAAAGGGTTGTTTTGATTTGGATTTCTCTCATTATTAAATTATTTGGAAGATTCTTTCATGTGGTTGTGAGCAACACAAGAAATAATTCTTTTTTTGAGAACTGTTTGCTTATGTCCTTTAACCCTTACCTATTGAGGAATGGCAATTATACATACATATATATGTATGTGTGTGTGTGTGAGTATACGTGTGTGTATACATATATATATATATATATATACATGTGTGTATGTGTGTATGTAATGAATTGTTTATATATGTTGGAGACTAAACCCTTATCAGAGAAATCTGACACAAAAGTGATTTGTTTTTTGTTCAACCATTTCTCTTCTAATTCTTCATACATTAATTGTATCTTTGTAGAAACCTTTCCATTTCATGTAATCAAAATTATCTTATATTTTGCAATTTATGCTATCTTTTGTTCAATTAAGAATACATCTACCCATTATCTGAGTATTTATTTATTTATATGATGATCTTCGTTATGAAGATCTAATATCCATTTAAAATTTATTGTGAAATATGGTTCAGGGTGTTGGTCTATGCTTAATTTCTACCAGACTTCTTTCCAGTTTTCCCAAAAAGTTTTTATTTAAAAAGATTTTTCCATAATTTATATTTTTCTTTTTATAAACACTGGGTTCCTGAGTTTCCGATTCTCCTTTGTCTAGTCTATTCCATTTATCTACCTCCGTATTCTTAACTAATAACAGATGGTTTTGATAATTACTGCCTTATAGTTTGAGTTCTGAAAGAGCTATTCCCTTTTTCTCCCTATATATTCTCATAATTTCCCCTGCTATTCTAGAGTTTTTACTTTGCCAAATGAATTTTGTTATCATTTGATCCAGTCCTGTAAAGTATTCCCTTGGTACTTTGATTTGTATAGCATTAAAAGAGTTAATTCAATTCATTAGTATTATCATTTTTGATATATTGATGTGACCTAACCCTGAGCACTAAATTTCTCTCCTGCTATTTAAGTTGTTTTTTATTTCTTTAAACAGCACTTTGCATTGAATTTATACATCTTTTTTATGCTTTGGTAAGTAGAACTTCAGATATTTTTTGAATCATGTAGGTATTGGAACAAAATTTCCCTATTTTTGTATCTTGAATTGTATTGTTAATATATATGGAAATGCTGTTTATTTTTTAGGTTTATTTTTTAACTTGCAGCTTTGCTGAAGTCGTTAATTGTCTCAGTTAATACATTTGCTGATTCCATAGGATATTTCAGGTATACCACAATGTTATCAGCAAACAGGGATAGTTTGATTACCTTGTTTTCTATGTTTATGCCTTTAATTTTTTTCTCTTGTGTTATTGCTAGTATTTCCAGAATTCTATCAAATAATAGCAGGGAAATTGGGCATCCTTGCTTCACTCTTGTATTTATTTAATAAGGTTTTAGTGTATCCTCGTGGTAAATGGTTGCTTTTGATTTTAGATGATTTTTATGATGTTAAGAAAAGGTCCTTCCAAGCATATAATTTGCAGGAATTTTAGTAAATTAATGTTGTTTTTCAGGTATGTCAAACCTATAGCTACTGCAGCCAACAGCACTCTTAAAATATATCAGTTATACTATAATTTTAATTTGGCTTGGGCTGTAATATAGCCCAAGCCAAATTAAAATGCAATTGGGAAATATTTAACAAAATAAATAAATATGCAATAGAAGACAAATAATGTCAAAATATAATTTTCTAAGTCAAAACTATCTTTTTGGATAGTTTAGTCTCCCTGTTTCTGTCTGAATGTGACACCACTGTTATATTCTGTCAAAGGCTTTTTCCATATCTGTTTGAAATATCATGTGATTTTAGATGTTTTGCTTTTTAACATGATTAATTATGTTGATTATTTTCCTAATGTTGAATCATCCTTGCAATCCTGGTATAAATCCAATTAATCATAATGAATGATATCTTGGACAAATTGTTGTAATCTGACAGTATTTTGTTTAAAAATTTTGAGTCAATATTCATTTATAATATTTGGCCTATTTTTTCCTTCTGTGTTTTACCCTTCTCTTTTTTTAGATATTAGGACTATATTTGTCATATGAAAGTATTCTGGTAGGGTGCTTCTCAACTTTTGGAAATAATTAATAAAGCATGGGTACTAATTGTTATTTAAGGTTTCATAGAATTCACTGGTAAATCCATCAGGACCAGGAGTTTTATTCTTTGGTAGTGCCTGTGCAGCAAGTTTTATTGCCTTTCTGAGATTGAATTATTTCAGAGCTCTATCTAGACTGCAAATAATTTGACTCTTATATTTTTGAAAGTATTCCTCTATGTCTTTTGTGGCCTTAGTTTTGTTAGCATATAACTACACAATATATTCTGATTTTTTAAAATTTCTAACAGTTTTGTTGCAATTTGGACTGCTCATTTGCTATTTTATTAATTTGATTTTCTCACCTCTTTTTAATCAGATTAGCCAAAGCTTTATCCACTGTACTCTCAACCTGGTTTAGCCTTTCTACCAAGAGGGCTTTACGAAGGTGTGGCTGCTGTGCTTTCTACAGCTTCTTGGAGCTAAAGAGTAAGAGTGGATACCAAAGGTAGATGAGAAACCCTTGAAAGGGTTCAGCAAGCCCTCATTTCAGAAATATTAGTCTTCCCTCAATACTCCATGGCACTCAAACTTGTCGTTGAGTTAGGGGGATGCCTACCTCAAGCATATGAAGACTTGTCCCAGCAGAATGGGTGGATGAGAACAATTTATTCCCATGACCATTATAGCAGCTGACGTAGGTGTTGTGGAACACTTAGGGCTTGGTCAGACATCAAAGACAACAAAGGCTATCCACTGCATCCCAAGACATTGCCAGTTGTCCAGACTTTTTTTTTGCCACAGGATTTCAATAACTCTGGAAAAGTGTGAGGATAACAACTTTGTGCAACTGTGCCTCGCTGAAATCCAATTCACAAGCAAGTCAAGAAATCACCCCATAATGTCATTAGCCCTCTTCCAGATGAAATATAAACAACAATGTCAATTGTATTAGGTCTTATGACAAAGAATAAGCTTTTAGTTTTAATTGTCATTTATGGATTTTTGTTTCCACTTTGTCTATTTCTCCTCTGTTTTTTAATATTTCCTCTTTTGCACTTATTTATCTGGTTTATTTATTTGATGACTTCCTAATTTTTAAGTATATATTCAGTCTTTTAGTTCCCTCTTTCTCAATATTGTTAATGTATATTTGTAGAGGTATGATTTCCCTCACCCCTCGCACCCCAGGACTGCTTTAGCTACATAGAAATTTGGATATGTTGTTGCATCATTATTTTCTTCTTCATAATTATTCACTTTTCTATGATTTCTTCTTTAACCTACTCATTATTTAGGATTTTAATGTCTCCATTTGGGTCTGGGTCTTTTGCCTGTGGTCCCTGAACCAATGACTGTTTTATTTTGTTATGGTCTGTAAAGGATGCATTAACTCTTTCTCCCTTTTTACAATATCTCTATGCCTTATTGCATACTCATTTTAGGTAAAAATTGCATGTAACCTTTAGAAATATATATATATATATATATTTTCTTTTGTATTCTCATTTAGACTATGTCATATAGCTCTAGTTTCTCCAGCGATTTGTTAAGTATCATATTTTCCCTTTTATTACTTTTTCTGTTGGATGTATTCAAAACTAAGAGAAGGAAAATGAAGTGTCCTCTTAATTATTGTGTTTCTGTCTATGTCTTCTTGTAGCTCATTTAATGTTTCCTTTATGAATTTGGATGCTAATGCATTTGGCGTATATGTTTATTACTGCTATTGACTTGTTGTCTATTGTTTCTTTCAATATAATGTAGTTTTCTTGTTTATTCCTTTTTATTTTTTAAAGGTGTTTTTGCTTTGTCAGATTAGCATGACTGAAATTCTGGGTTTTTTGGATTTACTTGATACCTAGTAAATTTTTTCTCATTTTCTTCTGTTTTATTTTGCATGTCTTTGTTTTTTAAATGAATTTTTGTAAGCAAGAAATTGTCATCTTGTCCTTTTTTTTGCTTTATTGGATTTTAAATCCATTTATATTTAAAGTTATGAGAATTCAGTTTACATATTTCTCAATTTGCTATAATATTTTAAAGCTATTTTCTCCCTTCTACTATAAACAATGAACAATGTCTTTTCAGTTACTTTCTTTAATAGGTAATAGTGAAGAGGCATATTTTTTAAGGCAACTCCATTCCCATTGTCTCTCTTCCCTTCCCTTTGAGTCCCCCCTCCCATTTGTTGCCCCTTTCCCTTTGGAGTTTTGCATATTAATTTATTAGTTCCTTTTTCTGGCTTTTATCTGGTTATTTAATTCATCTGTTTCTTATTTCCTCTCAGTCAATCAATTTTCCTTCACTCGGTCCTAGTTTTCTAAATCCCATTTTTGTAACTGTTTTCAGAAAGAATTCCTCTCACTTATTTTCTTAATTATCTATCCTCTCTTTCTATCTGCTCTAGACCCTCTTTCTCTAGTTCATGACTCCCACACTTAGTCTCTTCTCTGAATTCTTCATACAGCCCAAACTTCCAAGATATCGAATCTGAGTTCCCCCCTCTAAACAATTTCTCCCACTGCCTTGTACAGCTTGCCTGACAGATTCCTCCTATGCCTTACTCCCCCCAAAATACCAATACCTGCAGGTGACCAAAAGGGCACTGCCCCACAGGAGGCCCCACTGTCTCTGATGATGCAGCCCATTTCTGAGGCACAATCTCCTCCTGATCCCCTTCCTTCACAATTTGCCTCAAATCTCCTTCCTGAATCATGTCCTCCTGCTCCCCTAGGTTGCCCAGAAAGCACGTGGTTCCCATATCTCCTCACATCTCTCTTCACCCATAGAAGTGTGTGTGTGTATTCGTCCTTCGTTGCCGAAGAAGACCATACCATCAGAGAAATGATGACATGACTTGCACTTGGCTTTGTTTTGAGTGAGGGATGGCTGTGCAGGTCACCAGCCCCACTTCTCCTCCAGAGGCATCTGAATCCAATGACCGGATATTCATTAGGATGACTGGAGATGACCTAGGATGAGGCAATTGGGGTTAAGTGACTTGCCCAAGGTCTCACAGCTAGTGAGTGTCAAGTGTCTGAGGTGAGATTTGAACTCAAGTCCTCCTGACTCCTGCACTAGTGCTCTATCCACTGCACCTAGCTGCCTCACCCATAGAAGTATTCCTCAATGGAACACCTTCCCATTACCAACACAAAACCTTTTCCATCCCTCCCCTCTTGCCTACTTATCTATACCTCTTCTCTTCCTCAGAGACCACAAGATCACTTTCCCCTCATTGCTAGCCCTTGATTTAACCCAGGCATATTACACACTTCCCTCTATCTACTTCCTCCCTTACTTCTTTACATGCACTTTCCCATTCCCACAAAAGACATTGATTCATCCACAGGCAGGGTGTCACAAGGTTCTATCTATAATGTCTCAGGCCTGCCTCTCCACTATTAACTCTACCTGACTTCCACCTTCAACTTTATCTCCTCTTTGAGATTGGAAAGAATGTCTTGTTTCTCTACTGCCCAGTACTGCTATTACTGTGCTTAGCTACCACATTTGTTCACCCCTTCTGCATTTCTGTTGTCTGGAATGTTTCAGAAGTAAATAATTTCTTCCGTCTGGTTTTCTTTCCAAGAATGTTTTGAATGCCTATTTATTATGCAACATCCATCTTTTTTCATTTATATTATGCTCAGATTTGCACAGTAAGTCACCCTGGGTTGTATCCTGAGTTAAAATGTTCTTTGAAACACAATGTTTCATTCTCTTCTGCATTTTCTGATGGATACAGAATGATCTTGGATTACTAAAATGTCCTTTCCTTTGAATTTGAAGATCTTTCTCATGATAACTTACATAATCTGTTGTTTCTGAGTTGAATCATTAAATTTAATTAGATATGTCTTAACTATCTAATCAAGGTCTTGGTTTTTTTCCCCTTCAGGTGACAATCTATGTATTCTTTCAATTGGAATGCCCTTTTTACAAATACAGAAGTTCTGAACTATTTTCTTGTATTTTTTTTCTTCCTTTATGGTGTTCAGGTTTTTTGACTTGTATATTTCTTGAATATATATGATCATTTTGGGGTTTTTTCCTATGCATTCCACCTTCCAGATCAATATATTTTTCTTGCATTAAGAATATATTTTCTTTTTTAAATTTATGTAACAAAACAAACATTTCCATAACTTGGTACAATAAAAAATGATTGCCTATGAAACTGCAAATCTGCTATGTACAACTTGCTATTCCTTTCAAATATGCAAAAAAAAATTATGTAGATTTCTTTTCTTCTGTCCTCTTCCACCCATCCCCTCCCACAGAGATGACTACCATTATACACTAATAGGCATGTGTTGAAAGTTATTCTATACATACTTCTATTTATCAGTTCCTTCTCTGCATGCTGATAACAACTGTTACACTTACAAGAGAGTATATTTTCCTTTAAGGTTATTGCTTTTGGGTTTTTTTCCCCTAGATTATCCTTCACTTATATGTATTTGCATTCACAATCTATTGTTTTCTCTTTTGTTTCTTTGGGGAGATTTGATATCACAGATTCAAGTTTTTCTATTCTACCAATTATTTCTGCTGTGCAGGACATAAATTCTGTTCTCATAATCATTTCTTTTTTTAATCACACAGAGACAGCATATTGATTATAGTGCTATGTTATCCTCGAATTCCACAGGTCATCTCTCATGAAGTATTAAATCATTTCTCTTTGTCTTTTGCTCTCAATGTTTTTTCTGCTTATGATTAAGGTCTTTGAGTGTTCTTCCTCCTTAGAGCTTTGGTAGTTTCAGTCTTTTTTTTCTCTTTTATTTTTCCCTGTTGCTCACTTTTTTACTCTCCACCCTCAGATAACAGTTTTTCTGGGGGTCAGATCTCATAATGTTTCGCTCTCCTCCCATACTGAGCAATTCACAATTCACCAGCATACAGACTCACCAAGAGACTTTTTGGGGTGACAAAATTGACCCCAACTGGATATTGGACTCTTTCCTAAAGGCTTAGTAGAGTATTACACTTTTCTGCACAGCCTTCCCTATGCTGTCCTAGTTTTTTTTTTATTTTATTTTGTGCTCTTGATGTCCTAGACCATGAAATTGGTGAAGCTGCTTTATCTTGAGCATAAACTTTCTTCTGTTTTGGAGAAGTTTGAGAGTCTTGAGGTTCAGAGAAAATGTCTATGCCTCATTCTGTAGTTATTTTAAATGGAATTTTGGTTTCTTTTTCTTCCTCCTGGGCTTGTTGAAGAGTATACAGAAATACTGGTGAATCATTGGGATTTCTTTTATATCCCAGAACTTGTCTGATTACTACTAATTCATTCAGTTAATTTTTAATGGAATCTCTAGGAGTTCTGAAATACACTATCATATCATCTGCAAAAGTGAAACTTTTGTTCTTTCTTTATCTATGCAATCTCAATTTCCCTTTCTTATCTTATTGCTAACATTTCTGACATTGCTTCAAATAGTGCTCATGACAATGATCACCCTTGTTTTACCTCTGATCTTACTGGAAACTTTAAAGGAAGATGGGAACCCTATGAAGTAGAACTAAGGAAGGTGTGCATTTCAGGCATGGTTGATAGTCCAAAAGCAAGGAGACAAGAGATAGATATGCCAACACACTTATGAAAAAATGCATATATAGGTATTTAAACATACATATATATATGTATATATGTATGAATCACATGCATGTCCATCACAATTCCTTTGGATGCTGTTTTATTATATAATGCTTCATTTTAAGTCCCATTGGACATGCCTAAAACATAAGCTTCCCTGAATTTTACAATGTTTTGTTAGTCCTTTAAAAAAATGATATTCTGGCACTTAATGCCCAGGATAAGCCAGTTCTATCCCCATCAAAATGTCACTGGTTTAAAAAAAAAAAAGCAATAGTAAATCCTAAGAAAAAAAGAGATTCCCCCACTACAAAATAGAAGCCGAAGACATAACAGACCATATGAAATAACAGATGCACGTTGCAAACAGGGCTGGGGTCCAAAGGACTCAGAGGCTCAATGATAGACTACCTCCAAATGACAAGTGTACACCCATAGTTCTGTGAGCAAAATTTTGCAGACCAAAAGACCATGTGTCTGTTATATAAACTAGCTGACTTATACATGATTAATTCTTATTTAATGATAATGATAAGTAATAAAAAAATAGAACAATATAAAATTTGAAAAAAGTGGTAAAAGGTGACATAGTCTTAGTAAGCTTTCCTATTAGCCTGATCCAAACTGAAAATCTGCCAAGCATTTTTCTACCAATCCATCTAAAACTCACTTTTTTTCTCAAAGTCTTTCATAATTAGCCAAAACTCTCTCTGACTATTTATTTTCCAAGTTTCTTTATTTCTCTTTTTACTCAGGTTGGACAATATTAATAAATATCACATAATATTTCTAATATTATCTTCTAATAAAATCACAAAATTTTGGAGTTGAATGGGCTCTCAGAAGTCATTTCATTCAAACTCTCCCCAGTTCTAAAATTCTGCATATAGTATCTCTGAAAAACTAGCCTCTACTAGAAGAGCTCCATTGAAGTGGAATTCACTATTTTCATGCCTACATGTGGCTTGCAACCAGTGATCTTAGCTTTACTCTCTAAGGCAAGATAGAGAGGGGCGAGATCCTCTCCCACATGACCACCTTTCAAATAAACCAACAAAGGGCAGCTATGTGACCCAGTAGATAGAGCACTAGTCCCGGAGTCAGGAGGACCTGAGTTTAAATCTGACCTCCAACACTTGACAGTGTGTGACCCTGGGCAAGCCACAATTGCCACACCTAGATAGATGAATGAATAAATAAATTAGCCAGGAAGCATTTAATAAGTACCTACTATAGACCAAGCACAATTCTACCTACTAGAAATACAAAAATAAAAACAAAATAGTCCTTATCTTTAAGAAGCTTATAGTATATAAGGGACTGGGGAGGAGGGAAATATAAGTACATATAAAATATATACAAATGCAAATGTAAAAATAAATATAACATAAATTGAGGAGCAGGAAGCACTAATAGCTAAGGGAAAGCAGGGTGAGAGGGAATCAAGAAAGGCTTTATGTAGAAAATAGAATTTGAACTAAGCTTTCAAGGTAGATTAGCATTCCAAGAGGTAGAAGTAAAGAAGAACCATATTCTAGAAGTGGAAAACTACCTGAGCAAAAGCTCAGAGTTGGGAAATGGAATGTTGTGTATAAGGAACACTAAGCAGGCCTCTGTGGCTGAACTGCACTCAGGTGTCATATGCCTTAAGACATCTCTTTTCTACACTAAATGCCATTCCACTTCCTGCATTTTGACTATTTTATGTTGTTTTCAGATATATATAGGCTAGGTCTACCCAACTAGACTATAATTTCTCCAAGGAAAATGTCCTTGAGTTCATGTCACTCACTGCTGTGGTGCCTTATATGAATGTTAGGAGCACTTAGATTCAATAAACATACAGGAGAAGTGTAATATGTGAGCAATTATTATACAAAGAAACTTTAGTAGTGCACAAGTCTACAGAGTGTGCAAATCTTTTTATTTGTATTTTGAGTGCAGTAAGAATTTTATAAATTTTGTTAAATGAGTGACATTGAGAAACCTCAATGATGACCTCTAACCTAAGGTTCCTTTCAGCTTTAAATTTTATGCTCCTATAAATGAATGAATGAATCAGATTTAGCAGGATCATATTACATTTGGGGGATACATCTTGAATAGTATCAATAATAAAGGAGGTCATTGTCATTACCCATACAGGTAGTTCCTAATTGCATTGGTTATATTCCAAAAGGTTTTTTTAATTTTTTGACAGTATTTTTTTTTGGAGAGTGGCAAGGTTGGTAAGTTGGTTGCTTAGAATGTGGAAAGCATATTCCCATAGAAACAATGTTATAAATAGTGATTAGGTTCCCAAATCGGCCTGCAAAAGCCTATTTATCCCATAAAATGTCTGAAATATGGTACTCATCTTACTATTTCAGCTACAATTGACCACCATTTACAGCACACTATCTTCTACGACCAACTTTGGCCACCTCAACAGCATAGGTATTAGGAACACACTGTGGGTTCTGGACAAAGAAAAGGAAAGGATTGGGGTTAAGAGGTCCTTGAGGGAATAGAATATACACTTGGGTACCAATAACACGATCACTCTTTACATTTGCATAAGAGAAGATAGCTCTCTAGGTCAATCACTCCCCCAAGTTCCTGATGAGGCAGCTGCTTCCAAATGGACTCCCCTATAGCCTACTCATTTGTGTAAGTCATTGGTAAGTCGATTGTTCATAAGCAGAGGACTACCTTTATTGCACTCCCTAATGCACAGTCATTGTATGTTAATATTCCTAGTATTTTTCAGTGAACATATATATCCTTTCAAAACATTCTAGATTAAATTACTTTCCTATGATCACACAAAGAGTAAGCATTTAAGTCAAGATTAGAGCCCAGATCTTTGCATTATTCTATGTGGCCTCTGATTTTCTCTTTTAAAGTAGCTAGGCATCAGCTCTAGGAAAAACAAAAAGTACCCATATTCAGTTTTAATTATTCTCCACCAATGAAGCCATTTCTCTTCTGTTGAATAATTGGTTTAATAGGTCACAGCAAAGAAATGCTGTGGAAACAGGTACTGTGTTAACTTGGAAGAAAATGAAATATTAAGTTCCCTGTTTAACTATAGATATCTCCCAAACCAAATGAAACTCAGCATCAACACCACCCCCCCATTACATCATTAATACCATGATCATTAACAATTACTGCCTAGTTTATCCCCTTGTTCTGTCTTCTGGATAGCATGTGCAGCAGTGATGCTTCTAACCACATAGGTCAGGTCTGTATTCTCTCAGTACCCAGTCATCCAGTTTATTACCATAATTGACAGTTTTTGCCAGAAGCACATTTGTTAAGAGCAACGCGAATGCCATGAGGCCTGTGTGGAAAAGAGAAAGGAAATTTGTCGGCAATCTTTCCTCATCTCCCCACTGCCAAGTATAATTAGCTGCTTGGGCTTCTTTGTAATCAACTGGAATCTGGAATTAATAAAGATCTTTACAACTAATCACTAGAGGTAATCAGGGCCTTTGTCAACTTGAAGTCCAAATCCAATAAATAAGCTTAGCAACTTTAGAGGTTCCTGTATGTGAGACTAAGCCAATTTTATTTTAATAGGATAGGCTTCACAGGAACACAGTGTATTCATCATCAAGGGATCACAAACAGAATTTGTGGTGCTATCCCCATGAGCAAGCGTGGAAGAGAAGAGCCATCATGAGCTTTTCCTCCCTATTGTTTGTTACCTAGCCTAGCACTTGTTCCTCCTCCTTTATTCTTGCTTCATAAATCAGATTCCCCCCTTATTGAGTGCTGGGGATTGGGGTCACAGCACCTAAGGGGTTAACCTTCAGAAAAGTGCTTCAAGAAGCCTCCAGGGAGGTGATGAGAGCCAGGGACAGGCTGGAAGCAGCTGCATTAAGTTATTAAATAATCAACATTTTTTAAATGTTTCTTAGACGCAAGGCCTTATTTTAGACCTGGGCATACAAAAGGCAGAACTGAATCAGGCCCTGCCCTCAAGGAACTTATCTCCTATCTAAGGAGACTACAATAATTTTATGTAAAATAAATGCAAGATATTGGGGTGAGTGAGTGTGGGGGAGGAACTAGGAGCTGCAGGAATCAAGAAGGGATTAATTTATAACAGGGGTCTCTCATCTTTTTTTTTTTTCCTATGCCACTTGACTTTTAGTAAACCTTCCTATACCCCTAATTCAACATGGAAGGAAATGAATTCTGCAGTCTACCATAGATATTCATATAAGAAACAAAATAGATTAATTGTAATATGATAATATAGTTATTTTCCAAATCTTCCCCATACTCCCTCAATAAGGTAATTGTACTACTAGGGCTATATACACCCCATATTGGAAACCCCTGATGTAGAAGGTACCAAATGAGATGTTATTTCAGGGAACCCAGGTTTCTGCAAATAACATTAAGTGGTCTGCCAGGTCAGTGGATGTCTGAACCTGATGCCTTCAGATCTAGTCTCAGTTCCATCTAAGTAAGGGAATATCTCAGGAACACAATCTAAAAGAGAAATTAAACAACACCAACTCTGCTTACAGCACACAAGGATAGGACAGCACATGAGAAAAGCCAGAGAAAGACAAAAAAGAATGAGGAGTCTGGGTGCCAGGATGGATAAAGAAAGGAAAGATAGAAGCAGAAAAGAAAGAAGCCTTCAGAACAGTTAAAGAATACCAGGGAGGATGCTGACCTTGCACAGCCCTCCCTCACTCCAATCCAAGTCAACTTGGAGTCATCATACCCTGATGTCATGGTCCTCTTCAAGAATGAAGGACAAACACAACAACCTGTGAGTCATGGCACTTGAACCCAAATCCCCGGCTTTACCACTTACTCCTTGTGTGTAAACCCACTTACTTAGGTGCTGATCAGAGAGAAAAACCTTGCTGCTGGAACAGCTGATTGGAGGACAAGTTGCTGCTTAAAGAACTGATTGCAGGAAAAGTTGTGATGCTTGGAAGATCTCAGTTGATCTCCAAGGAGATGCAGAGGTGACCTGGACTTTGTTCCTTGCTCCAGCAGGAGATACAGAAATGACTGAGCCAAAAGTTGCTTGAATTCCAGGGTCTTCTGGTCTCTGGTCCCTTGCGCTTGCTGTCCTAATCACTTACTGGGTTTCTCATTAAGTGCCTTACTTTGACCTCTGACACATGGGTTAAATGAAACTCAGGAGTTAAAAAAAAAAAGAGTACCAGTTAGTGAATACTGAGGTCAAGTCAAAGACATATGCATTGGGAAGATGGAGAAGTTCTTAGATCAAAAGAGCCAAAATCTAAAGCTGAGGTCAGAAAACCAGTCAGGGAAGTTACTTCAACGAGGTTGCATCCTTCTTCCTATTTTTGACATATTGACATTCCCCAGATAGTCTCCATGGCCCCTACTTAAAGGGCCCTTAACTAGTGGAAATGAGTGGGTCAGAATATCCATGGTCACTCTATCACAGGTCTTGCCAGCTTTTAAGTATCAGCCAAGTCCTTGGATTCTCATGCCAATTATATGCAAATATATAAGGAATTTTTGCCTAATTATTATATGTTATTGGATGATAATTTTACTGAGGAGTTTTTCAGACCATATACTGTTGGTTGCATGTATGACATCTTTGGTTTAGATGACTCCTCTAGAACTTTCAAGCTCTAAATCTGTGATCCCATGAATCATGTTAGAGACAGACTCAGGAAAGTAACCTTTGGCGTATTACTGTGACCCATTATACATTCTGTACAGTATATATTCGTTCCATGAAAGGTCAAAAGCCTTTACAAAAAGTATATCCAGTTTAGAGCCCTGATTTCCTATTTGACAAGCAGGGAATCTACTGAAATAAAAGAAATAATGGTGAATACTGAGCATTGGCCAGAAATTTGCAACTATTAGGAAGAATGTGGTAGCAACAACCTGGTGTATGCCAATGAAAAGACCAGTATGGTACCATTGACATACTTTCCTCATGTTCATGGAGAGGTGGCATAAGTGTGATGCAAAGGGCCTTGGATTTGGAGTCAGTAGACCTGGGTTTGAGTCCTACTCCATCACTAATCATTGCAAGTTATGTAATGATAGCATTTAACCTCTCAGGCTCAATTTCCTTAATATTTGTATTGCCCACTTTACAGAATGATTGTGGCTATCACATGAAAGATGATATAAGTGAAAGCTTTATGGAGCCATAAAATATTATCTAAATATAAGGTATGATATACCTATAATACTATAAAATGATGACAAATCTTCCAGAATAACTATAAATAATGACATCAAGGAAATTCATAATTAGAAAGAAAGGTGGGGAGATTGTGTTATAAAAGTGGAGGATTACCAATAAATAGCCTCAATGCTGCACTGGTACCCATGAAACATTAAAAGGCATAGAGGAAGGACTCTAGCATGTTGGGTAAATAAGTCAGTGCTATGTGAAGATCTTTCAGGAGGACATAAATTTTGAAGTATTTGTGGATCAAAAGCATATCAAATGGATGGGCAATGATCTATAGCAATGGAAGGCTTCGGTGGGCTGCAAGTTAAATGAGTTAACAATACAAAATGGCAGTCAAAAAAAGTTCATAGACTGCATGAAAACAGGCTTAGCAATCCATAATTACACTCTATTATATTCTATACTATACCTTGATGAGATCACATTTGGAGAATTGTTTTAGGCTCTAAGTTCTGCATTTTAGAGAGAAAGAGTATTAAAAAGTTGGATAGAGAAGACGAAAATTAGGTTGGTAGAGTGAGGATCTGTTGATGTACCTAGAGATGCTTGAGAAGACTCATATGAGAATTGTCTTCAAGTTCTGTCTTCACATTCAAGAGCTATTAAGTTAAAGAGGGGTTATATATGTTCTGATTCACCACAGAGAGCACAACTGGAAGCAGGGGCTAGAAATTGAAGGGGCAGGTTGAGGTTTTATGTTTGACATATGAAAAATCTTTCTAAAAATTACCTCTTCGTAAGTGGAATGGGAAGTCTCAAGAGGTCATAGATTTGCCCCTAATAATGGCCTCCCAAACAAAGGCTGCAGGGCAATTGTTTATGATGTAGAAGAGGTATTTCTACAGTACGGTTTAAACTCAGTGACTTCTGATGTTCCTTTAACTATGAGATTTCTCTGAAGCAGTTAAGACTTGTTTGAAAGATCAGTGCAAAAAGACAGCACTGAGGACATCTACTCGGGCAATGACCATGGGAGGGGTGAGGGGGGAATGATGGAATATATATGAGAGATATCTGGAATAAGCAATTAAAAAGACTTAGGAAATTATTAGATGTGAGTGTTTAGAGAAGAGGGAACAGCCAATGACAACGTCAAGGTTTTGAATGGGGGACACTGGGTAAATGAATGTGACAGTGAGAGAAACTATAAGAAGAAAGAGCAGATTGGGGAGGGGGAATAATAAGCTCAGTTTTGGACTTGTTGAGAAAGAAAAGAAGACAACAAGAAGAGACTGGCAAAAGAATGATCTAAAAACATCAATGGGAAGCAAGGAGGATATAAATAAACCCTTCCTTCTGACCCTGGAAGTGTAAGTCAGACAGAAGTGACAATAGAAAGAGTGGTCTCCAATGGCAAAATTTGCAAGGTTATAATACAAAATAGAAGTATTCTTAAGTGCAGATTCTCTACTCCTTTTTTACACACTGGACATATCACCCTGGACAAAAAATAGAATCTCAGTAAACGTTCACTGACGCTGTACAGACTCTTTTGACATTTCATAAATCTCCCTAGTGACTGGGAGTCTTCAAACAGTCGTCAAGCCCATAGACTTCCATCTGACTCACAAGACTTGTCTTGGCCCCACGTTCACAGGTCAAAGACACCCCTTTTCAATTCTCTTCCTTAACTGTTTCCTCTAATTACTTTGATGTGTACAGCAGCTTGCAGACACATTTCCATCAGAGCAGCTTATTCTTGCCCTCACAAACTGACATTCTGAACCAAGGTTTTCAAAAAATCTTTTATAGAGAACTTAACTGATGAACTGCCTCTTTTTCTATTTCATGGTTTCCTGTGCATCACTGGTGACACCCATCTCCTATTCATCACTTTCTTTTTTTGTTTTGTTTTGTATAGATATAATAATTTATTAAAATAAGAGAAGGCTTTTGTGTATATGGGGAGTGGAGGGAGTGCTAAACACAGGAAGAGTTAATGGGTAATGATTTTCATGCAAAAAGAAATAAAAGACCACTAATGAAAAAATTTTTGATCGTACAACAGAGTAGAAGTCCAAAAGAAACACTGAGAAACAGGGCATTATTTTAAATTAAATATCATTTTTTTGGCTTTATGTTTGAACACTTTATTTTTTATATAATTAATTTATTTGTTTTCAGTTTTCAACAATCATTTTCATAAGCTTTAAATTTTTTCCCCTCCCTCCTCCTCTTTTCCCAAAATGGCATGCAGTTTTATATGGGTTCTACATATACATTCTTATCAAACACATTTTCACATTAGTCATGTTGCATAGAAGTTATTCATCACTTTTACCATATCATTTGCCTATCTTCTTTTCCAATCTCATATTGTTTATGCCACTTCTTGTACCTGTCATTTCCTATATCCTTAGTTAATTCACTATGAGTGAACATTCTCAAAAGTCTACCCAAATACTACAAAAAATAAAACCAAAAATCAATACTTGTTTAGTTCAAGACTTAGCAACCATCTCTAATGTTGATAGGGTGGAGTCTCAGATAGATGCTTTGCCAGAATGGCAGCAATAGGCTGTCCCTGCTAACTCACCTAATAGCAGCAATCTATCGACCAAAATAGCATTGACTAAAAGAGTAGTTAATCTATTAGTTATAACAATGTTCATGGTGGCAATTTCTTAATAAATAAATTTAATATCCCTAACAGAGATATTCAACAGAGGCAGGATGAAGCATGTCAACAAATGGATAAAATGCAATATTGTAAAGATGTAGTATGCTGAGTATTGATGTAGCCTTCAGGATAATTTTAAAAACTCAACTCCATGAAAACATGGTGAAGTAACATCAATCACCAACTTACTTATAGTAGCAAGCATCCCAGCATACAGAGGTTGGCCTGCTACGCAGGTTCTCAGATCTTCTTTTCTAAAAGGAAAGCAACATTTGAGGGGTCAACAACCTTCTTCAATCACATATACCAACAGAGAAAATACAGGCAGAGTATTAGAGATCAATAGACAAGGCTTCTAATTGTCTGACTATATGCAGTACATACATCAGAGATCAACAGACAGATCCAACTGTCTGACCATTATATACATATGTACATCTATCTGAAACTCCACCCTATCAACATTAGAGGTGGTTGCTAAGTCTTGAACTAAACAAGTATTGATTTTTGGTTTTATTTTTTTGTAGTATTTGGGTAGACTTTTGAGATTTGAAGGAAGTTAGGGAAGCTAGTAGGGAGAACATTTCAGAACGCGTAAAATGCAGAGTTCATGAGAAAATTGTCTTGGGTGAGGAACAGAAAGGTGGCCAGTTTCACTGGTTCCTAGTGAGTATTGGAGGGGAGCAAAGTTTGAGAAAACAAAGTATTAAGAAGATTCTATGTTACGAATGGCTTTAGAAGTCCAACAGAGGATTTCATATTTTATCCTAGAGATCATAGGGAGCAACTGGATGTTTTAAGTAGGAGGCCTGAACAGACTTGCACCTTTGGAAGATCACCTCAGTAGTTGAGAGGAGGGTAGATTGTAGTAAAGAGAGACTTGAGGCAAGGAAAAGGATACTGGAATAGTCCAGGCATGAACTGAAGATGGCTTACACCAGGGTGGTGGCAGCATCAGAGAAGAGAAGGGGACATATACAATAAATATTGCAAAAGTAGGTAAAACCAAAGGAAAGGATGGGGGAGGGGAAGCTGTGAGAATTGATTGGAGGATGACACCTAGGTTAAGCCTAGATGCCTGGCAGGATAAGAGTAACCTCAACAGTTGTAGTGAAATTTTGGAAGAGGGAAGGGTTTGAAGGGAAAGATAATGAATTCAGTTAATGAACAGAAGATCATCCAAGAGAAAAAAGTGTTAGCTTGGATTCAAAAGCCACTACCACAAGCCTTCATTGGTATTCATCCCACGTGACAAGCATGGTATAATTGTTGTTTTATTGTGAGTTCATATGCACATGTCTTTTCAGGTCCCTGACCTGGATTAGGGATTTGAAGGTGGGTACATACCAGTTAAGATACAGGAAACCTAAAGGAGTTTCCAAATCAAGACTGTATACATGGTATAATATGCTAAACTTCCCAAATAATATGGTGTTTTAGCCGACAGACAATACTTTAGCCCAAACTAATGATTCCTTTCCTTTGAAGCTTTAATGTATCTGTGATTTCATTGATGTGGTACTCCCTCCAATGGTACAGATTGTTGAACCATTCACCCTTCTTATCCTGGATAACTCTTTTTGATGTTCTTTGTTCTAAACGTTCTTAACAGGGGGCCCACCCAATATTCTGAGAGCTTTTCCTCATGTCTCTTAATATTATATGAGGGTTGTCCCTTGCTCTTGCATTTATAAACACCTAGTATGTTTAGGGCACTATACTAGGGGCTGGGAATACTAAAATATGAAACAATCCCAGCCCTCATAGAATGTATGAATCTATCTGTCTAGCACACAGTGTGGTTTTATTTTCTAATATGACACAGCCTGTTTCAACCACCATTTTTCTTCCTTCAGGTAACCTGAAATTATGACCCATCAGAAACTGTGATATATAACAGAAAGCACACTGACATAGACAGGAGAGCCTGCTGTACAGGTTCTTAGATCTCCTTTTCTAAATGAAAGCAACTTTTGAGGGGTCAGCAATCACCTTAATTAAACACATGTATTATTCTTTAGTTCAGGGGGGAAAGTCAGTACCCTTAATTTCAAAGAAAATACAGAGAAATCAGAATCAACAAACAGGCTTCCTACTGTCTGACATAACATCACAGATCCGCAGCTAATTGTCTGACCATAACTACCAGAGAGAGAAGCACCAACATCTGGGTTTTTTCAAAGCCAGGGGGCTCCTTAGAGGCTGCCCACAGTCTCATCTGGCCAAACACTTCCAATTAGTAAGTTCCAAAGTAAAAACCTCACTTCAGAGTCTTTATACACTTTTTAGAGCCGGATGACATCACAACCATTGAGAACCAATGGCTCATTAGAAAACTAACCAAAGTGTGGACCTTTCTACAGATCTTCCCAGGTCCATTAATGGGTGGGGAAGATCTTATTCAATCACATAATTCAATCAGAGGCACCTGATTATACTAAAACAAAAAATGCATTATCAATACATGACATTATATGATTCACAGACATAACATCACCAGAGGAACATTGGCATTCAAAAGATAGGGCTATGTTTTAGGGAGCATCATATAATTGTTGAGAAAATTGTCCAATTTCCAAGTGTAATCTAACACTCTCTTCCTCCTTTTCAATTCTCAGCCCGGTTTCTTGTGTGCCTGTCATGTTTATTCAACATAAACTTACTGAAGGTCCAATTCACTGTTATCCAACTGTATATCATAGCCTGAAGCTATTTTAATTGCTTGCCTTATCTTCTCATCTTTATCCTTTCTTTGAATTTTGTATTGACTGATCTTTACTCTATCAAGTCAAAGGTTTGGCTTTGTGTGTCATTCATTTTTAAGTGCCTTCTATGTTCCAGAAACTGTCTTAAGAGCAGGTGACAGACAAAGCTAAAAATAGTCCATGCCCTCAAAAAGCTTACATTCTCTATAAGCAACTGATTCAGAAGTGACTCCTGCCTCAGTAGACATAGTCAGTCTCCTTTTAGGGGCCATTGCCCTGAATTCACCATATCCAACACCTTCTGGTACTTTAATGGTAGAAACTTCAAGCAGTGGATAAGGCGGACCTTTCAATGCCTCTTAGATAATACCACCTAAGAGCTGCAGGCACAGCACTATCCCTCACTGCAGTACTATTGGCATTGTGTCCAGAAATCAGTTGCCAAGAACACCTCAAGCAGCTCAGTTTGATACATTCAACACTGTTGGAAAAATGTCCCAGAAGCCAGATATCTGACAATCACAGGGAGCCATCAAGGCGTCTGACTCACTTTTCCTTTGGTAATGTTAACTGTTGTATGGCTGAGAGACAGGGAAGTCTCTGAAGAATTGAAAATGAGTATCACACACAGGGCAATAGAGAGGAGGGAGGTGGGTGTGAGCAGGCTGCTACATATTACAAACAAGGAATTATGAAAGAGAACTAGAATAAAAGATTTCCTCAAAGAAATGAATGAGTGGAAAAGAAAATGGTCTGGTTCTCTGGAAAGATTTAGGGATAACTAATAGACAGTCTCCATGTTCCACTGGTAACCTCTTGATGGAGAGAGAAAGGAAGAAAGGTCAGCAGAATGGATGCTGCCCCACCCCTCTTATACTGATATGACAGAACATAGACGTGTCACATAGCATGGACAGTCACGGATGGGTTGCATTCTGCCTTATAATACCCACATCAATGAGATGTAAATACCCTGAAATGTTTGAGAATAACTATTCCTGTTAAAGTGAAGGAAGGAGCTTACAACACTAGCTCTCTGTAAAAGCTGGATGCCTAGGTGTCAGATGACAGCTAACATCTGAACCCCTAAAATGTGAAGAAGCAAAAGCAGAAGCCCTAATCAACTTCTCTTGTTATTTCTTTGTTTATGTTTTTAATCATATCACAATTAAATGAAGAACTCCAAGTGTAGGGGCAGATTTGACTTTTAAAAACCAGATGTCTGATGTTTTGCCATCCCCCTTTTAAATTAACAGAGGCAAACAGTGTTATCTCTGTGTTAACAAAGGAAACAAATTCCTTCCTCCCTCTTGTGTCTCTTCTGGAGCCTTTGGGCTAATGAAGGCAGCACATGGGCCACGGGCACAGTTGCCCAGGACAGAACCCAATGCCAATTCTGCCAGCTCTTTTATGGGAGATGACATTACAGCAGCAGTGCCGAGATCTCGGGGTAAGCTCCACATATTGTACAGGCAGCTCAGAAGTCGCCTTTGGATCTGTCAGATGGTGCACACAGCTGCTGACAGCCAGTATGAACTGCTCTGACCTCCTCTATGTGCCATTTCCCTTTGGCTGCCTGAGGACTTCAGGAGGAATGTTAGCCTCCCTCCTCACCCCATCCCGACCACCCCCCACCTCCCCCTCCACATTAATGAGCTGCTCTTGCAGAACACACAAGTCCTAGTCTGTTTGGAAAGAATAACTGGCTTTCAGGGCCGCAAGGAGCACTACTCTGATCGCCATGAGGGAAATGCTGTACAGCATCTTAGACATCTTGGATATGTGGGTTCCACATTTCTTCCCCCAATCTAAAAAATTCTCTTTCTCCTTCCCTCTCTCTTTCTCTCCTTTCCTTTCTCTTTCCTCTTTCTCTCTCCTTTTCTCCCCCTCTTCATCTTTCTCTTGTCTGTCTTCCCTCCTCTCTTCTTGCTTTGCCTTTCCTCACTTCTGTTCCTCTCTCTTCTCTTCCACATTCTCCCTTATTGCTCACCCTCTCCCCTTTCTCTACTCTCTCTTTTCTCTCCTTATCCTCTTACCTCTCCCTCTGCCTCCCTTTCTCTTTCTGCACTGTCTCCAGTTCTATGATTAGCACTGATAGAGTCTGGAGAAGTTCCATCACTTGTCCTGATGATTTAAGGTGGCTTTCATCTCAGTTTCATATTGTTCAAACCCAGAAAACCTGCCCACAAAGGAAATCTCTCACCTTTGCTTGGAAAGGCGATTTCAGTACATTATGAGTAGACTTCAGAGAGAAGTAGAACGAACAGAACGAGGCTTCTATTTTCCAATTACAAAGAGCAGGCCTAACAGAGAAGGGGGGTTAACTTGCACAAAGTTATTTTATACTGTACCATCTTGCAGCAGATTTTCTGAGGACTTTGTGTGGGTTTGATAGGAAAGTAAAAATTGGGTCAGAATAGTTTCACACTCTACTAGTGTTCTTTAAGGGGATTTTTTTATAGCCTTCAGTTTTAGCAAATTATATTCCTCTTTCATTTTTAATTTACAAAACAATGTAACAAAGATGTTTTAGCTAGTAGAAAATTTTAGATTTTTAACCAAGACTTCTTTTTCCCCAATTTATTACCATAATACATTTACCAAATCTTTAGCCTTAAAAACTTTATGTAGTTACTCCATCAAAAATTATTTCTGTCATTCATGTGGGCCACAACCCTTTTCCAAAGGGAAACAGAGAGTGCACTCAAGAATTAGCACACCTGCCATGATAAGGTTTTCTCCTCCAAGATAGCTTTCAACAGTGGCTGAGCAATATCTGTACACAAAATGGAAGTAGATTGAAAATACTTTGAGGTCAGGGATTATTTTTTTATTCTGACTTTGCATCCTTCACAATCCAATGTCTTTCACACCTGAGGTCCTCATTGTGTGTTCATCCTTCATTGCTGAAGAAGACCATACCATCAGAGAAATGACGACATGACTTGCACTTGACTCTGTTTTGAGGGAGGGAGGGCTGTGCAGGTCACCAGCCTCACTTCTCCTCCAGAGTCATCTGAATCCAATGACCAGATATTTAACAGGATGACTGGAGATGACCCAGGATGAGGCAACTGGGGCTAAGTGACTTGCCCAAGGTGACACAGCTAGTGAGTGTCAAGTGTCTGAGGTGAAATTTGAACTCAGATCCTCCTGACTTCTGCACTGGTGCTCTATCCACTGCACCACCTAGCTGCCCAAGGTCCTCATTAAATGTTTGGTGAATGAATAGATGAGTGAATGAATGAATAAAGAAAGAAAAGACTACCCTGACTAATAGTATGGAGACATCAAGCAAATAATAAAGTCCTCAACTGATTAATGTTACTATCAGCGGTGATGGAGAGTAAAATTTTCTTAAAGCAGATGGAAGGATAAGGAGAAGAAAATGTAATACTGGTGTGAGTTTGATAGAACATAGCAGAACAAGTACTGGATAAGGTGTCAAGAGACTTGGCATTCTGATTTATAAAATTAAAGGGTTGAAAAGGATGATCTCTACGGCCTCCTCCAGCCTAACATTCTACAATCCTATGACAGCAATGTATTACACTGGCTACAGTAGGCCAACTCATGAGTTTTTTGATGGCTCTATCCTACAGGGAAGGTTTTATAATCTGTGGGATCTCCTTGCAAAAGAGAGTCATTGCACAATCATATATTCTGTTCAAATAATATCCTTCCTCAGTGAAGTTCAAACAATTTTCATTGGATTTAGCTATCAACCTCACATTTCCAAAGAAAGAAGTAGCTGGGAGAGAGCCAGTCACTATGGTACAATCTGAGTGACTGAGGTAGACGTCCTGCTCTTCCACTAAGTTTAAACATCATACTCAATGAGTTATTTTATTTCCTCGTACACTCAATGATTTATTTGATTTCTTTGTACTCTCCTCTGAAGGGGGCAATTAGGTGGTGCAGTGGATAGAGCACCAGTGCACAACCCCAGTTGCCTCATTCTGGGTCATCTCCAGTCATCCTGATAAATATCTGGTCATTGGATTCAGATAACTCTGGAGGAGAAGTGAGGCTGGTAACCTGCACAGCCCTCACTCAAAATAAAGTCAAGTGCAAGTCGTCATGGCATGGTCTTCTTTGGCAATGAAGAACAAACATACTCTCCTCTGATAACATCCCTCATGTTACTCTTCCAACCTTTGTAACATGCTACATCCTGTTCATACCCACCAATAGCCTCTCTATTGTCCTTTGGGTGACTCTTGATTTTAATTCTTTGGTGACTGTAGTGTTCCATGAAAGAGCCATATAAAATAACTGGAATACTATTGCTGTTAAACACATGTGGTTTTGTTTCAGAGAAAAGCTTTGAGTCAATAAAAGATTTGTTCCATTTCCCAAATTTAGCATATAGAAACAATAGCTTCTTTGTCTTCTGAGCAAGGTTATAAATGTGATTGTTCAATTATATCCCCTTTGTGTGGCTAGTTCCTATACCCATTACATACTTCTTGATGGATATAGTCATGCTTTTCAGTCTCTTGTTTGCTCCTTGTATTTCTGTTCTTGTTCTTAGATGGTACTTGGCCCCTGAAATTTACCTTCTTTTTAGTGGGTTTTTTTTAAATTTTGGACTAAAAAATGCTGAGCTTGATAAGATAGGTTCAGTTCACTTTAGTTCATCAATTGGCCTTAAGGAGAGCAGGAGGAAGGGAGAGAATGAAGAAGAGTTACTTTTTTTCTTTCATTAAAGCAAAACATAGAAGTCTCATATTACTGTTGTTAATCTTTTCTTCTTTGACTTGAACCTTCTGTTGCAGTATTCCAACATTGCTCAGAGGACTGAGAAT
>CM053773.1:20428886-20431386 GCA_028658325.1 Potorous gilbertii | reverse complement strand
AATAAGTCTTATAAAGCAAACTTTCTCTAAGTTGGGGCAATTGTCTTGTACCTCACAAATTCTAGATCAGAGAGACCAGTTTCACTCCCCTCTTTTCAATCACTTTCTCAACTTAAGGTCCTACTTTTCTCCCTTCCAAAAGACCATATTCAGCCCACAAGTTTTTCTTTTCCATGTTTTTTAAATGAAGAAGTGGTATTGGGAAAATGAAATTGAGTTGTAGAAAGGATGAATTTAAAAATACTATCACATATAGTAGGTAGATCCCCTTAACAAATTTAATTCCTACTTAACAAGGTAGTCAGAGAAAGGCCTTAATTCAGGAATTAGTAATGTTTCTTTAATAAGGTGGGAATTCATCTTTTTCTGGATATCTGAAGCTACAAGGTCAAAAATATAGCAGTTACCGCTGTATAAGGAGCTCATATTCTATTGGGGAAAGAAAAACCCAATTCATTCATTTGTACATTGAACAAAGATAATAGAAATTTCACTGGCACTTGCCCCCAAACAGTTCATTGCTGATGTGTGCTTGTCCTTCGTTGCCAAAGAAGACCATGCCATCAGAAATAATGACAAGACCTGCACTTCACTTTGTTTTGAGTGAGGAAAGGCTGAACAGATCACCAGTCTCACTTCTCCTCCAGAGCCATAATGAATCCCAGTGTTTCTGGCAGCACTTGCCCATGTTGTATCAATGTGTGTGTGTATCCATCCTTCATTGCTGAAGAAGACCATGCCATCAGAGAAATAATGACATGACTTGCACTTGACTTTGTTTTGAGTGAGGGAGGTCACCTGTGCAGGTCACCAGCCTCACTTCTCCTCCAGAGCCATCTGAATCCAGTGACCAGATATTCATCAGGATGACTGGAGATGACTCAGGATGAAGCAATTGGAGCTAAGTGACTTGCCCAGTCACACAGCTAGTGAGTGTCAAGTGTCTGAGGTAAGATTTAAACTCACGTCCTCCTGATTCCTGCACTGGTGCTATATCCACTGCACCACCTAGCTGCCCCCATTGCTGATGAAATTATACCTGAGCTACCTTTTTACCTGACCTCTAAAAAGGACCAAGCAAATTTCAGATCTAAGAAGCAGGAAATGCCAAGAGCCATGCCATGAAGAAGCAAATTCAGATCTTCACTTTCAGTTCTACTCCAGAGTTATATAGAATCTGGGGGTCCAGAGAGAGAAATTAATTTTCCAAAGACCATCAGTGATTTTTCCTTTATAAGGAATCTCCAATCATAGTGTAGTACTTTAAATCTGGAGGATTTTGTCCCAAAATAAGATGAGGGCATCCTGGAGAAGGTAGAACAATTGCCTCATTTGTTTATGGACTTAGATGCTCTTTGTGTGCTCACATTTTTTGCTGAGTAAAATAAAGCTCAGGGGGAGGAGCCAAGATGGCGGAGTAGAAAGATTCATATATGCTAGCTCCAAACCCACAGCCCATGGATTTCTTGTAAAAAGAACTCCCAACAAATTCTGGATCAGTGGAAGCCACAGAGCAACAGAGTGAAAGAGATTTCCGTTCTAGAGAACCCTGAAAAACTGATTCCAAAGGTCTGTTGCACACCGGACGGGAGCGGAGCCCTCCCCTGCCCTGGCCGCACAGCACGGAGAGTAGCACATCCAAGCAGGCTTCAGGGACAGAATCTCCGGCAACTGTGAAGGTCCCTCCATCCACAGGAGCTACAGGTCAGTGAGAGAGACTTCTGGACTGGCTGAGAGGGGAGCGGGGTGTCTCCATAACCCAGGCCCCCTCAGGAGGCAGCAGCAGAGGCAGCGGGCGGTCAGAAGCTCCCAGAGCAGGCAGGAGCTCAGCAGGAGCTCCATTACAGAAAGTCTCTGCATAAACCCCCTGAGGAAACTGAGCCTGGGAAATGGCCCTACCCCCACCTGAGCACCAGAACTTAAGTTTACATTGAATAGCAGCTAGGCCTGCCACTGAAAACCCTGAGGCTGGGGAGCAGCATTTGAATCTCAGACCCCAAGCAGTAGCTGGGCACATCTGGGATGGGGTGGAGAAGAATCTCAGAAGTCAAGTAGCTGGCTGTGAAAATGCCCACAAAAGGTAAAAAAAAAAAATAAGACCATAGAAGGTTACTTTCTTGGTGACCAGATGTTTCCGCCCTTCCTTTCTGATGAGGAAGAACAATGTTTACCATCAGGGAAAGAAATAGGAGTCAAGGCCTCTGTATCCCAAACATCTGAAATCGATATCCCATGGGCTCAGGCCATGGAAGAGCTCAAAAAGGATTTTGAAAATCAAGTTAGACAAGTGGAGGAAAAACTGGAAAGAGAAATGAGAGAGATGCAAGAAAAGCATGAAAAACGAGTCAATACCTTAATAAAGGAGGCCCAAAAAAATGCTGAAGAAAATAGCACCTTGAAAAATAGGCTAACTCAATTGGCAAAAGAGGTTCAAAAAGCCAATGAGGAGAAGAATGCTTTCAAAAGCAGAGTTAGCCAAGTGGAAAAAGAGGTGCAAAAG
>CM053773.1:20392406-20428386 GCA_028658325.1 Potorous gilbertii | reverse complement strand
CACACTCATTTTGGTATGAAAACCTATCTTACAATACAGGAAAGTGGGGGAGAAGGAGATAAGCAGGGTGGGGGGGATGATGGAGTGGGAGGAGGGAGCAATTTGAAGTCAACAGTCGGGAAGGGACAGGATCAAAAGAGAGAATAGAAACAATGGGGGGCAGGATAGGATGGAGGGAAATACAGTTAGTCTTACACAACATGACTATTATGGAAGTCATTTGCAAAACTACACAGATATGGCCTATATTGAATTGCCTGCCTTCCCAAAGGGAATGGGTGGAGAGGGAGGGATGAGAAGAAGTTGGAACTCAAAGTTTTAGTAACAACTGTCGAGTATTGTTCTTGCTACTAAGAAATAAGAAATATAGGTAATGGGGAATAGAAAGGTATCTGGCCCTACAGGACAAAGAGATGATGGGGACAAGAGAAGGGAGGGATGATAGAAGAAAGGGCATATTGGTGATAGGGGAAATTAGAAGGCTCAGTGTATTGGGGTGGGGGGAGGAGATAAATGGGGAGAAAATTTGGAACCCAAAATTTTGTGAAAATGAATGTAAAAAGTCAAATAATTTTATGTATAAAAAAATAAAGCTCAATCTATATTTGGTGTATTATTAGGCAAAGTGCACACAGGGGAGGTGAGCATCTTTAATCTTTTGTGGAGACCTAGACAAGAATTAAATGTTGATGCTTTCAGGGAAAATACTGGATGGAGACAAAAATAAGCCAAATTCTAATGTTATCATGGGAAAACAAAGGGAGGGTCAGGAAATCCAAAGAGAGAAATGAGAAGCTTTCCAAGACTCAATCTGGTTTATCTCAACATGATACTTGCATTCTTGACCACAAGTCAATTGAACTTAATCTCAGAATATTGAGACTGGTGAGGAATGCTAAAGTCACAAAGACATTCTTGGTAGATATTTGAAAGCAATCAGAATATCAATGAAAGGATAGATAGAATTACTTCTTAAAGACTGTTGAGACAGTGATCAGGAGAACAGTAAGTAGACAAAGTAATTCAACCTTTATTTTTTTTTTCATTTTCTCCTCTAAGGAAAAAAGTTCTTTGTACTGAAAAAGATATATAAAATAAAAATGATTAACAGGGAATTGAAAACCAAAAAAAAGTGGAGAGTAAGAAAGTATCCAGGTATCCAACAAGGAGTTCAGATTACCGGAGCTTGGAAGATGTGATTGTTAGGTCACTGTAGGTAATCTTTGAAAGATCATGGAGGTGAGTCACATGGCCAACAAAATGGTAGTCTGAACCTTTCCTCAGTCACCAATAACTTTCCAAAGGTGCCCAAAAGAGAAAGTATGTGCCAGATGTTGAACAGCTGAATCCATAGGATGGGAGAAGTGAAAAGCCTAAAAAAGAAAAAATCCTCATGAATTAACACTTGAAGAACACTATCTACTCACTCTCACCCTTCTGAAATCAGTCTCTGTGTTCAGGCAGAGACATACAAACCCCACCAGCTTGTGCCTGAGATTCACACAGGGATTACCCTACTGCTAGAGATAATTGGTAGGTACCTCTCATCCTATAACCTTCCTCTAACCCATTGAAAGAAATAGCAGACACAGGTTCTGCCCAGATAGAAGAGAAAGAGAAATCTGTCTACCTCCAGCCTGGGGAGGAACACAAAAAAGCCCAACAAAGGAATAAATAAGGATATAAACCATGATTCAAAGAATAATTCAGGATAAATAGAAAGGGATGGAAATTAATGAAGAGAAAAAATAAAAAAAATTTTTTTGGAAGAGAGTGCAATCAAGGAGGAGAAAAGGAGGGATTTTGAACTAACCATTAACTGAGAGGGAAGAAAAATGAAGAAAAAGAAGGAAAGTATTAGATATCTTAATAAAAGAAAGAGAAGAAATCATTAATTTAAGAGACCCTCCAAAACCGGGAAAAAAGTTGACAAACAGAAAAGGGAACAGAGGGAGAGCATCTGTGAGATTAGGGCTGTATCATAGTAATTTAAGCACAACCAATTGTAGAGACAAAGAACTGATTTAAAAAGGAAATGAGAACCAAAAGAATCCTTAAAACAGTACTAGAGACACAATTGGAGGAAAATATAATACTGACTTGCTAAATATTGACTAAATATGAATAGATTAAGTAATTCAATAAAACTAAAGAGTAGCAAAATGGATAATAAAGCAGAGCTCCTTCAATCTTTTGCTTACAAGAAACATGTCTAAAAAGCAATGGTATACATACATAGACTCAAAATGAGAGTCTGAAAAAAAATTTACTGTGTATTAGTAAAATTTTTAAAAAGCAGAAGTTTCAATCTTGTTCTCAGTCAAAGAAAAAAAATTTCACAATATAAACAGATAAATAAGGAGGATACATTGTGTTTACATCAAAAACTGTCCATGAACCAATATCAATATTACACTTCTATGCTCCAAATGGTATAGCACCTAAGTTCATAAAGGAAAAAATAACTGAATTATAAATTCTTAGACAGTAACATAATATTAGTAGGAGACTTTAATGTTCCTCTCTCAGAGTTGAACAAATCTAGCAGAAAGATAACCAAGAAAGAACATTTAGAATTAAACAACTGTTGGAGATTTTAAATATAAATGATTTATGTCACTTTTTGTATGGAGCAGCTTAAAAATATGTATATTTTAAAGCATCACATGACACACACACACACCCCAGACCTAAATGGGGAAAATTAATAATAAAGTTCTAAATATAATTAGATAAAAATAAATCATAGACTTTATGAAATACAGTGATAGTTATGAAATAACGTAGCAAAATTTCCAGGATGCAGTCTCAAGGGGGCAAATATATAGCTGTAAAAGCATTAATTAACAAGACAGAGAGAAGAAATTAATGAACTGAATTTTTTAAATTAAAAGACTAAAAGCAAACGAACTCAAAATAAGTACAAAAAATGAAATCCTGAAAATTAAAAGAAGAAATAGATGGATTGACAACCAAAGAGACTATAGAATTAATATATGAAACTAAAAGCTCTTTATTTTAAAAGACTAACAAAATTGATCAACTTTTAGCTTATTTGATTTAAGAGTAAAATGAAATCTTTAAAATAACAAGGTGAAATTACAACAAAACAGAAGAAATTAAAAGAATCATCAAAACTTATGATTCAGTTATATGGCAACAAAATTGACAATACAATAGATGTAGAGAACAAACCTCAAAATATATAAAATACTCAAACTGACAGAATATCAAATGGAGATTTTAAATGAGTCGTTGTCAGAAAAGGAAATGGAACTAACTTCAAAGAACTACCAAATTAAAAAGTCCTCGTCCAGATAGGATTACAAGAGACTTCTATCACATTTTAAAGAATAATTAATACTGATGCTAAACTAATTACTCTCAAAAATTGAGAAAGAATTCTACTAAACTCCTTTTGTAAGACAAATATTATCTTACTACGTAAACCAAGAATAGAAAAAGGAAAGAAATACTACCTTAGGCTAATTTCATTAATGAATATCAATTTCAAATTTTAAAATAAAATTCTTGCCAAAAAGTCATAGTCATTTAATCCAAAACTCATTCATGATGATCAAGTTGAAATTATTACATAGAAGCAAGGATGCTTACATATTAGGAACACAATTCACATAACATACTTAGCATAGAATGGAATCTTTAAAAAAAATCCAACTCTATCAATTTATACATTGTGAAGTGAAGAAGTCATTGTTTTAAAAGATGCTATTTTTTTCAGGAACTCTGCTAGTACTTTCTCACTTCTTTGAGACTCCTCTCCACATTCCCCTTAAATCTTCAGTTCTGATGAATACATTATCCAATGATTTAATTTGAGTTTTCAACATTTTCACAAGCAGAGAAAATATGGCACTTTTTTTGGCTGAGGTAGGATGGAAAGATAAATATTGTCAAGAATCCTGTTGTCTGAGTCTTGAAGAATGTCTTAGTTTCCTTAAGACTTGTTTGGAAAACCAGACAGTAAGAAAATAACCTATCTTGCTGACTGTGTGACCATTGACAAGCCATTTAACTTCTCTGAGCCTCAGTTTCCTCACCTGTAATATAAGGCTAATAACAACTACAGTACTTACCTAAGAATTGTTGCAAGATACAAAGAAGGTAATGTATGTAACACAGTTGGATCTTTTTAAATCATTTAATTAATGCCACCTTGGATCATAGGATCATGAAATTTCAGAGCTAGAAGAGATATCAGAAGTCAGGTAGTCCCACCCATACCAAAAAAAAAACCACTCTAGCATATCCAAAAATGATCACCCACCCTCTTCTTGGAAACCTCTAAGAAGCAGGGAGTCCCTGTTTCTCTACACAGCTCATTCCATTTCAGACACTTCTATTCATTAGGAAGATTTTTTCTTCTAACTTAACAGTGCTCCTGGTTCTTCCCTCGAGGCCCAAACAGAACAAATCTAATCTCTCCTCTATATGACAGCCCTTAAAATAACTGAAGAAAATGATCACATCCCCCTAAGTCTTCATTCCCAGTTCCTTTAAGTGATCCTCATATAACATTGACTAAAGGTTCAAACCACAAGATCATATATTTAGAACTGGAAGAAATCTAAAATACCATCTCATCCAATCCTTTCATTTTATCTGAGGTACAGATAGGTTAAATGACTTTCCTAAGGTCACATAGGAAGCAAGAGGCAATGCCAAGGTGCAAACCCAGGCTCCCAATTTCAAATCCAGTAATCTTTCCATCACTAATATTATTATTTTCTTTGTGAAGTCAATACTGAAATGAAAATATGTGTGAGAGAGATAGAGAAAATGAAAGATATTTGTGCCTCTTCATTAAGATAAAGGTGATCCTCTATGGGGCCACAGAGATTTGAACAGTCATAAATACAGCTTTAACTTTTATACTACAATTCTGTAGCTTCAGTAATATAGTGTCCCTGCTAACTCCATTAGCTTGATTCTTCTTTGTTTTTTGTTTGGTTGGGTTTTTTTTTAGAAATTCTCAGATACTTGTCCATATTTCTAGCAAACAGTTGAATTATTAGGCAAGAGGATGCTAGAACTCTAGGTGGATGATGAAGTGGTCCCAAACTGAAAGAACAAAAGCTACTTTCTCATTTAATCTTTCAAGACAGGTTAGGATAGTAACGAGGTCACAATGAGCTCTGTCCACACAAGTTATCCTCTAATTTGGCTTCTTCTCCAGTCCATATCCAGATGTGTAGCCAAGAGTTAAGCCTGAAGGAATGAATGAGCATTTATTAAGCACTTAATATGTGCCAGGCTCTGTGCTAAGCTTTGGAAACACAAATGCTTTAAAATAATAATAGTAATCTCAATGCTTGCCCTCAAGGAGTTTACATTTTAATGAAGGGTAGATAGGGAGGGGTGTTTTGATTTGGGAAGTCAGAGGGATGGTGAGTGGAATCGTTGGACAATTGATGGATATATTTTCTCCAGAACTGGTGGTTTTGGTTTGATTACTGCTCCCTGAATAAGACAGGGAAGTGGGACTGAGTGGGGTGGGAGACACATAGTAGGAAGATGGCCACTGTGATGGATCTGGAGGTAACTCGATAGTGATGATCTCTTATCAATCAGGAGCTAGAATGCCTGGTCAAAGGCAGAGAATAGAATGCAGCAGCATGGCATAAAGATGGTCAAAGTAGTAGTATGATGAGAGGAATGGCTACTGTCAGTTTCAAAGGAATGTAATTGTCCCAGCCTAGTCATTCAGACTCTTTTTCAGCTTGTATGGTTTTCCAAGGTAGATGTGGTCAACCAGTTTCATGTTGCCCACATTCATCGGGATCAGTATCCCCTAAAGTTAAGCTTTGTTTCTAACACGGGAAAAAAAAGGATATCATTAAATTTAGAATCTTAAAAACTTAATTCCTAAGCTTAGAATAAAACTTGAGATACTTGGAACTTGTGTTCCATTGGCTCTGGAAAATGTGACTTTGGAACTGTTGCAGTTTTTCTGATTTTTCATCCCTAGGAAGTCTTTGAGACAGAATAAGTGAAGACTATATTACTGGTGCAATATGGAGTCTGCAGTGTAGCTTTTGTAATACCTGCACTACATGAGACCTCAGGGTGGAATTACTCAGCACTAACTCAGTTTGCAGCAACCATTTAATGTTTTTTTTTTCCCTATTAGTAGATGAATTGTAAGGTGACTAGCCTTAAATTTCTGAGAACAATTATCATATAAAACCATCAATCCTTGTTTGCTTTGCCAAACCAAAGAATGTAATTCTACTTTTCTTGAAATTTTTAAGAAAAGTGACAGGAAATGTCTCTGAATTTTCAGGCTACTATTTAAAACAATACATACACACATGCTTTGGTGAACACGCAGAGACACAGATACACATACACCCCTCCAAGCAGGGAAAAATGTGTCTGACAACTGCAGTGGAAAGGAGAGCACTGGAGAGTGGAGCCATGTGCCCTGTTGGACTCTCCTTGGCTAGGAGGGTCTGGTCTGTGCTTGCAAACCACATGCTGTAAATGAGGAAGTCCACTGTGGAGTTGACAGGTAAGATACAGTAAGTGCCTATCAGAAGCCGACTCACAAAAGCAAGCCTTTGACAACACACTGTGATACTCAGTGGGAAACACAAAATTTGCCAGCTGGCCCAGCAACAAGGAGAGCTACATCCAGGAGGCTCAGCTTCCTCTCTCCCATGGAAAAGGGGCAGCCCCTTTTGATTTTAGGTTGACAAGCAGAAGGGAAGAGAAAAGGAGACAAAGAATGCTTATGATCAAAAGACTGGGATGAGGAAAGAAATCAAATGAATGAAAAGTCACCCAGTTGCTCACCCTTCTCCTAAACCCTCATCAAGATGATATGAATGTGGTAGACAGAGTTCAGAACTTGTGGACTATAGGGAGAAGGGTCCAGATCTATGGACAATAAAATTTGGTTTGTAAAATGTTTGGCTTTTATTTATTTTAAGCAAAGATTTCCTTCCATTTAGCAGACTCATCCCAAAAAGCAATCTCCACCTGGTGTTCTTCAAAGCAGATGGAAGGGTAAATTATTTAAATACATGATCTTCCATTAGCTGTTTTGCTTAAGTGCTTCAAAAAAAAAGGAATGAAAGAAAGAAAGAAAGAGAGAAAGAAAGAAAAAGTGCTTTCCAGGATTACAGAAAGCACTTGCATTAAGATAGATAAACATATTTTCAAGACACAACTCCTCAATGCGAGAATGCATTTTTTGGTTTTAAAAATACAGTTGGCATTAACATCTAAGTAATTATGACTTTTGAAAAAGAGTGTTTATACTGTAAAAGTAAAATTAGGGGTTTTCCCACATGACATTGTTTCATAAGATTCCACACATCACTTTGGAAAAAGTCTACATAATATGATCCACTTTGGATCCTTTCCCCCTTTCACAAATATGAGGGTTAACACAGGTTGATTTAAAAACAAATATTTCAAGAGAGCTTTTTTTAATGTTTCCTTAAAGAGAAAGAAACTCAATACTCAGATTCAATAATCAGGATAGATGGATAAGTTACAATAATGAAGAGATTTCGTTCATTTACAAGCTTCAAAAAAACTGTAATTACTTTTTTTAAAAAATCACAAGGAAAAAATTCCCCAGGAAACTCTCAAAAAATCCTGGAATATTAGAAATAGAAGGGATTTTAGAGATGATGTAGCCCACTACCCATTATCTTCTTGTTATGTAGTTGTTTTCAATTGTGTCTGCCTCTTCATGACCCCTTTTGGGGTTTTCCATTTCATTTCCATCTCATTTTTAAAATGACGAAACTGAATTAAGTGACTTGCTCAGGGTAACATAGCTAGCAAGTGTCTGAGGCTAAATTTGAACTCAGACCTCCCATTACTCCAGACTTGGTACACTATCCACTCTGCCACCTAGCTGCCTGAATTATCTTACACTCAGAAAATGTAATGTCCTGGTGGTCGAAGTAAATGGTTCAAGGTAATACAACAAGTTAATGACGAATTAATTGGAACTAGAACCCACGTCTCCTTGTTTAAGCTTATATTCTTTCCACATTGTCTTCTGTTTTTCAATTTGATTGACAAAGTAAAGGCAAAAATTATAAACACTATAACATACACCTTTGTGAAATTTTATACTTTTCTAACTTCCGAGAAGAAATTCCTACAATGACAATATTGGCAAGGACCAAAACTGGCCTGCCATTGTACCAACCATGAGTTAAAAATGGGTCATAGAAAATTGGGAGCTGTGTTGATCCTCAGGCCATAGTTTTCCTGAGGGCACTAATGCTTCTATGAGATCAAAATTTTTTTTTGACCCAGTCTTAATGTAACTACCTTGACCTTTTAAGATAACTTCTTTGCCTTTGCCTCTTAGAGTATTTCAGGAAGACCTCATACCTTTGAGGCTGCTTCGTGATATCATGGTAGAACATGGCATGAAGAAGAACTAAATTCAAATTTTGACTCAGCTATTTTCTAGCTGTGTAACTTTAGACAAGTCACTCAATCTTTCTCAGCCTCAGTGTCCTCATGTATAAAATGAGGATGATGTTATCCTTGGGGCTGCTGGGTGGTACAGTGGATAGAGTGCTGGGCTTAGAGTCAGGAAGACTCACCTTCCTGAGTTCCAATCAGCCTCAGACACTCACTAGCTGTGTGTCCCTGGGCAAGTCAATTAGTCTAGTTTGCTCAGTTTTCTCATCTGTAAAATGAGCTGGAGAAGGAAATTGCAAACCAACTAAAATACCTTAGTTAAGAAAATTCCAGATGGGGTCACAAGGAGTTGGGCATGACTGAAAAGTGACCAAACAACCAAAATAACATACCCTACTTCACAGGGTTGTTCAGAGAAGCAGGTAAAACAAATTTTGCAAACACTAAAGTACAATATAAATGCTTACTACTACTATACCTATATTCCCTATTCTCTCAGACCATCTTAGTTACTCTCAGTTTAATTCAACCAATAGTATCTGGATGTGCTTAAAGTATTTACTGTGTGCCGACACTCCCTCAGCTGAAATCTTAACCTCATGCCTCATGGTCTTGTGGAGAGGACTGGGTTTTTTCACACCAAGCCTGAGTAGCACTGACTGGCAAGTCCTGCCAAGCTGGAAAGGCTTTGAATACTGGTCAGGGTGGACTGTGCATCTGCCTAAGCATCAGGCTGACTAATTCAGAGTTCAGAGATTCATAACAAGTTTGACCACTTGGGAAGTGATTTTTTTTTTAACTACAATATGTAATAAGAGGAAGTGTTCATGTCTACAGAATCCCAAATTTCTCAATTATAAAATCCATTTGCAGAGCACCATGCTATGTGCTAGAAAAAAAAAGATATATAGTTTAGGGAAGATAATCTTCTTTCCCTCATGAAACTATTCTTTTCTCCCTCCCTTTATTCTATCAAACTCTCCCTTCAGTTCTATACCTATGATTGTACTCCTTATCGTACATGGCTTTGATTCTTTGAATGAGAAGCTTCTTGAAAACAGATCAAAAACTTATTTACCTTTGTATCCATCACAGTACATGATCTTACAGTATTTTGCACATAATAATTATATGTTAAAGTGAATTGTTTCTTTTTTTATATCCTTCTTTATCTCTTTCCATCACATCATGACACCCTAGAAGGGAAGGACATTCCCAGTTTTCTAATATTCTGTCTTACAATTATTTTTGGCTCAAAAATTAGCTTAATATCCAAATTCCTTCATCAACATCTTTGTCCAAACAATAGTGGCTGATTTAGACCAGTCTTTAAGAACAATGTTATTTTTTGCAATGAAGATGATATTTTTTTTGTTCAATTGTTTTTCAATCATGTCCAACTCTCCATAACTTCATTTGAGGTTTCCTTGGCAAGGATGTTGAGTAGTTTGCCATTTCCTTCTGAAGCTCATTTTATAAATGAGTAAACTGAGGCAAATTGGGTTAAAGGATTTACCCAGGGTCACACAACTAGTAAGTGCCTGAGGCTGACTTTAAACTCAAGAAGAGGAGATCTTCCTAGTTCCCAGTCCAGTATTCTATCTACTCTATCCATTTGAACACCTAGCTGCCCAATAAGGATGATAAGTATTCCAAATCTAGAGCTGATAGGGATTTGAGAGTATTTTATCCAATATCTCATATCATAGACAAGGGACCCTCTAGTCCTAGGGAAGCTGTGACTTACCCAAGGTCACAGAGGGAGAAAACCTCAGAGCAGGACATTTGAACCCAAGTCTACTGACTCTACAGCCAGTGTTCTTTCATCTATGCTTAACTATCTTCTTACATTTCTCATTGCATTTAATTACATTGATGAATACATGGTAGATGTTTTAGCATAGTGAGTGTAAGTAACCTATGTAATATATTGCCAGTGATAATATGTGTAGGAAAAGTGGTATCTAAGCTATCACTGAGGATGGATATCCCTAAAAATGGAGGTGAGCCAGTCATGCAGTAAAAATGAAAGACACAATGGATAGTGACCTGAGTAGTACATTGGAATCCTCAAAATATTGAAAGAATCAAATACAGATAGCAGTACATTGAGTAGGTCCTCTGAAGATTTTGTAGCAGATTAAGGACAATAATGGTCCAGGATGATGAAGTACAATGGGATTGTGTCCTACTTTTGTGGGCAGAATTTTCACACCTAAAAGTTCCTTTTATAAAATAAAACCTTAAGGAAGGTATTTGGCAGATTTTGTGAATTCTTGCTCAACCTACTATAGAAAAATAATCTTCCTTACCTCTTGAAAGTCTCCCAAACTTTTCCATTTGTCCATAAGCATTTATTATGCACCTACTTTGCACAGGGAATTGCATGTACTACTAGATGGGTAGTAATCCTTGTCCACAAGAAGCTTATAGTCTAGTTGGGGAAATAAGACAATGTCTTGAAAAGATTAATAACAACAAAATATTTAAATGATAATGACAATAAATGACAATAGCTAACATTTATATAGTGCTTATTATATGCCAGGTGTACTGTGCTAAGTGGTCTAAAACAAGAAGAAAGGCAGAAGATACAGAGCCCTCACTTAAAGTCAGAAACACTTGAGATCCAATCCTGCATCTGATACGTACTGACTATGCAACCATGGACAAGTGGCCTAATCTCTCAGAGCTTCTGGCAGCTCTCTAAAATTATAAATTGCAAAGGAGGGTGTTAACTCCCTTGGAATTCCCTGTATCAAGCCCTATACTTGTCCAGTCCTAAAAAAGGAAGAAAAATAGATAATAGAAGAGAGAGCAAAATGAAAATTTAGAGATGCTCTAATCCAACTTCTTTGTTTACAAATGAGGAAACTGAGACCTAGAGAAAACTTAAGTCACTTGCCCTGGACCTGAGACCTGAGTTCAAATCTGCCCTCAGACTCTTACTAGCTTATGGGACTCTGAGCAAGTGGCTTTATCTTTGTTTGCCTCAGTTTTCCCAAGTGTAAAATGGGATAAAAATATCACCTATCTTCCATAGTTGTTGTAAGGATCAAATGAGATAATATTTGAAAAGTGCTTAGTAAGTACCCGGCACATAGTAGGCTTATTTTCTTACTTACTCTCCCTCTTCCACATAGTAGTACCAGATCCAAATCTGAACCAAATCCAGTACACTATGTTGCTAAGATGGTCCCCTAATTTTAAAATCCCTTCAGAAAATTTAGTCATTAAAGATTCATTTCTTTTTGCAAATAAGCTCTTCTGTTAAAATGCAGCTGTTCAAGGGGGGTTAACATTAAATAGATCAGTCATTTGCAGCCTAGTGAAAATTCTTTTTATCATAAGCTTTCTTTCTAACAACTAACTAAAGAAAAAATATTAGGGAATATAAGAGGAGGAGAGAATAATCTGGAGGAGGGAGCACAGCCCAGCAGATAGAGGAGGGGGGAGGAAGAGATCTGGAAAACCAGAGAAAACTGAGGACATTGGGTACCAAGGGGGCTTGAGCTGGAGGTCTGCAGAGAATCAGAGAAAGAAAGATGGAAGGGAGCTAAAGACAGCCTTCTCTGCTTCACAATCTTGCCTTGTTTGGCCCTTTTCCAAACAGAAAGTTCTTATATACACTGAATTTATATGAGAATAAAAGGTAGAAGCCTACATTACTCAAGTAGAGGCTAAAATGAAGTTCCCCACCTAACCTCCAAATCTGAACTCTTCTCAAATTGTCCAACAATAATATTGTACAGTAGCTAGCATTTATATAGTGCTTTATATAATATATATATATATATATATATATAAAATTTATATATATATTTATATAGGCACAATGCTAAACCCTTTTACGGATAGGTGCTATTGTTATTGCTATTTTACAGTTTAAGGAAACAGGCAAACAAAGGTTAAATGACTTGCCCAGGGTCACATAGTAAGTGTCAGAGGCCAAACTTGAACTCAGGTCTTCCTGGCTCCAGGCTGGGTGTTCTAATCATTGTGCCACCTAGCTTCTTCTCCCAACTCTGCATTTTCACTGGCTGGCCCCAATGCCTGGAATTCTCTCCTTCCTCTTCTATGTCTTCTGACTTCCCTAGTTCCCTTTATTTAAGTCTGCCAAAATTCCACCTTGCAGAAGAAGTCTTCCCAGTCCTCCTTAATCTTAGTGCCTTTTCCACTGAGATTATCCCCAGTTTATCCTGTGCATGTGTTCTTTGTACATAGTTGCCATTTGCAAGTTTTCTCTCCAGTTAGAGCTCCTTGAGATCAAGGATTGCTTTGCTTTGGATTTCAATAGGTTTGGTTTTTTTTTTTTTAATTTTGGGGTAGGGAGGGTTTTGGTTTTAGGTGGTTTGTTTTGATAGGTTTTTTGCCTCTTTTTTTGTATCTCCAGGGCTTAGCAGAATGCCTGAAACAGTAAACACTTAATAAATGCTTGTGGACTGATTGGCTGATGATGTAATACATGAGGTTAACCATGGTAATTCTTCCCATGATTCCCCATCCCTGTCTTTCTCACTAATTAGGCATATGACCTTCAATTTATATATATGTATATACACATATATAATATATACATATGTATCTATGTGTATATATATCTATCTATCTATACATATATATGTATGTATGTGTGTGTATGGTATAATTAATTATATATAGTACATGTTATGTGCCAGGCCCTGTCCTAGGCACAAGAGATATAAAGAAAAAAAAAATGAAAGTAGTCCTTGATCAATCAAGGAGTTTACTTTGGAGGACAGAGAAGTACCTAGATAAATGTAAAGTAATTTCAGGAGGAGGGAAACGTTAACAACTGGAGATACCAGGAAAAATTCCATGTAGAAGGTGATACATTAACTGAGCCTTGATGGGAACTAGAAATTCTAGGAGGCTGATCTGAAAAGGGAGAATGGTGTAGGCATGAGTCTATACAATGGCCCGGAGGCAGGAGGTGACATGGCCAGAATAGCATGTCAACCAATTTGTTTGAAATGCAGAATGTAAGAGGAAAGTTATTTAATTCCTTTGAGACTCAGTTTCCTCATCTGTAAAATAGGGTAATACTTGTTCTACCTATGGACTGCAATTATTGTGAGAAAACCTTTAAAACCTGAACAGCACCATGTAAATATAAGCAATTATAATGTTAATTATTATAGTCTTGTCAATTTAAATTTCTAAAACAATTTCAAGAGCATATGTACTATGCAAAGCAATAACATGCAACTTTGAAAGATTATTATTGAGCGAAAATATATTTGTGATATACATGGATGTATAGAGATTATACTTATGAGGTTTAGAATGTAAAGGGTAAGGGGGAATAGATTCATCTTGTTTTATGGACCCATGTCACCGTTCCCCTAACAAAGTAAGGATAAATAGATACACTGATAGATACCTTGGCACAAAAGCAAGGGGCAACAGGCTTCCGCAGCCACCAACCCACAGTTATGTGGGAGAACTCACCTTGGCCATCCATCAATGCGTAAAAGAGATCGAGAAGGTGGCTTGTTATATCCAGATCTGATATAAAAGCCACCGTTTCTAGAACCTGGTCTATATGATTACATACAAGACCAGTAAGCTATAGAGTTTGTTTGTGGACAGTTTTAGCCAGTTCCTCTTCTGGACTGTTGGAGGTAACTAGACTTTGAAGATGACTTATAATTTCAGAGGGATCATGAAGGGAATGAAAGTTAAGATTTGCCTACCTTGGAAGGGGTGGAAACTCCAGATCAATGGAGGAAATGGTTTAGAGAAGAGATAGAATAAGAAAGAGAATTGCCATGGTGATAATAATAACCAGAACTAACGTTTATATAGAGCTTACTGTGTGCCAGGCACTGTGCTAACCACTTTGCAATTATTATTTCATCTGGTATAGTGAAAAGAGTCCTAAGTTTAACAATATTCACGACAACAACAATGTAAACAAAAAGAACAGCTACCTGAAAAAAGCAAAAGAGAGTGTTGCAAAATTACAAAGAATAAGCTTCATTCAAAAGAAAAGACATGAAGAGACACTTCCACTCCACCTTTTTGCAGACATGCATTTTTTTAATGCATTGACCAGGTATGCTCAGATTCTTTTCTTTTCTTTTACTTTTTTTGGTCTTTAGAAAATATTACTTACTATTTGGGATGATTCTTTGGGAGGAGACAGAGAAATATTGGAGGAAACTATAATTATGTAAAAAAAATTCAAATTTAATTTTTAAAAAGTAGATAAGGCTCTGAAATCCAGTCCTACAACTTACTAACCTGCATGAACTCAAGTAAGCTCTTTTATGTGTCTGAGTGTCCAGTTCTTAATGAGTAAAATAAAGAAGTCCGGCTAGATGAATTTCTTAATCCACTGCCATTGGACATCTCAGCAGCATTTGACACTATTGGCCACCCTCTCTCTGAGTTTTCAGGACACCATACTTTCTTTGTTCTACCCCTACCTGATTGGCTGTTCCTTCTCCATCTCTTTTTCTGGATCATCATGTCCCTCCTCCTAACTTGTTGATTCTAATCTATAGCTAATGATCTCATCAGTTCCTAAAGTTGCAATTATCTTATGATACAGGTGATTCCCAGATCTATAGATCTATTCTTAGTCTCTATACTGAGAAGTAGTATTGCATTATTAAGTGCCTTTTGTATATCTCAGCATATCCAAAACTTAACTAATTCCCTCAAAATCTACCCTTCCTTCAAACTTTCCTATTTCTCTCAAAGGCATCACCATCTTTCTAGGCACTCAGATTCACAACCTTGAACTCCTCCTTTGTCCTCAGTCTCCTGTAGCTGATCAATTGCCAAGTCTAATCAGTTCTGCCTTCATGTCTCTTGCATCCATCTCCTTTTCTCCTCTAAAATATCCATGATTCTAGTTAAGGCCCTCCTTACTGCTCTCAGACTATTGTAATAGTTTCATAATTAGTCTCCCCATCTTAAGTCTCCCCATCACCTTCTACAATCCATTCTCTGCTTAGCTGCCTAAGTGATATGATTAAGCCATAGATCTGACTATGGCACCCCCTAATCAAAAAAGTGTAAGGAGCTCCCTATTGTTTCTAGGATGAAATGCAAACTCTACTTTGGTACTCAAAACCCTAGGCAGTCTACCTTTCCAGGTTTATTACATACAACTCCCCTTAATGAGCTCTGTTGTCCCAGTTGGCCTCCTTTCTTTTCCTCATACACAATAATCTCTAATCTCCATGCCTTTGCATAAACTGTTCCCTCATCCTGACACCCTCCTTCCTATCTCTACCTCTTGAAATGTTTAGCTTCCTTCAACATTCAGTTCAAGTATTACTTCTTATATCAAGCCTTTTCTTAATCCTCTGAGCTACTAGTGACTGTCTTCCCCCAAAATGACTTTGTATTGACTTATATCTGTACATGTTATTCAACCTCTCCCATAGAATACAAACTCCTTGAAGAAAGAAATCATTTCACTTTTTTGTCTCTGTGTCCCCACAATCTAGCACGGTACTTTATACATGGTAAACACTAAATGCTTGTTGAAAAACTGACTCATTTTCATTCCAAGTCCTATATAACCCGATAAAGTTTACCTGAACTGAATAAAAGTGAGCAGGGGGAGGGTTAAGGGGGCACTTTAAAAATGCCTCTCTTTTCCATCTTCTTCACCACATGGCAAGGGGTTATTTTGCAACTGAGGTAATAGACGTAGAAAGGTTAAGTGACTTGCCAAATGTTGTATAACAAATCGGAGGTAGAACAGGGAATAAAATGTGGAACTTCTCACTCTTGGTCCTGTGTCCAGTCAACTCTGGCACATGGCTTCCTTTTCCTGTCTGATTCTTTCTGAATAATTGAAGCACCAGCCTTGTCCATATCAGAGATATTGTCGTTTGATTTTTGTGGTCCCAAAGGGACAACTGCAAACAGCTGATGCCTCTGCCTCTCTTGAAAATGCCATACAAAATGGGCACTCTTGATTTTCTCCTGGAAAATCCACTGAGCACTTTACTGGGAAACCCATCTAGGAGTTCAAGGAAAAGAAGAAAACAAATAGAACTTTAGTAAAAAAAAAATTCTCTAATGCATGACATCCTAGCCAGGAATTGTGTGTGTGTGTGTGTGTGTGTGTGTGTGTGGTAACTGCAACCATCAAAGAATTGAGATAATGAAGAAAAACTTACTGAAAATGGAAATAGCAACATTTTAACACACATCCTGTATTAGGGAAACACTTCATATATATGCTCTTGGTCTCTCTAAACAAAAAAAAGCAGACAAATCTCAAAAGAAGTTGTCCAAAGACAACTTCTTCAGATAGGATACAAACTTCCCAATAGAAATTCAGTTAGTCAACAAACCAAACTAGTTACCCTGTTATAACATGGACAGTGACTGTTTTCTTTATGCCTGATGCTTTTCCACATGAGGTGATCACCCTTCTAGTTATTTAGAATTGCTATATGTCAGTAGGTGGGGGGAGATAAGGGAGTGTCATTTTTAGAAGTTATTTATCTCAGCATTCCTATGTGGGAAAATCAGTATTACTGCCACAATTGACAAATTAAAATAGACGAAGGGATAGAGAGATTAATTGGTTTGCCAAAGAAAACCAGCAGTGGAGTTGAAATGTGAATTCCAAATCCACAGGTTCCATCTACTTTTAGCATCCCACCCACTGGTTTCAAACTGATGATTGTTCAAATTTGCTGAATCCATGTGCTACCATCAGATACAAAAAAAGGAGATGGGGGGCACCACATTGTGTTGGTCCCAAAAGGCCAAGGTATCACCATCACCAAGTTAACATTGTCATCTAGTAGCAGTTTACCCTAATTATAGAGAACCACCAGCATTTAGACCAGGGGTGGAGAACCACACATGACCTTGAGGCCCTGGGCTCCCTACCCCTAGCTTAGATTCTGTAAGCCCAAGCCTATAAAATGATGGCAGATTTCATACCTCATCATACCCACTTGCTGCTCCCAAGCCAGCTGGTCACATGACCTCTTTTTGACCAGTTATACCCCTGGACCAAACATGGTCTCTGCCCAGAAGGGTTTTAAAATGTAAATCCATGCTTCTCTTAAAACAGACAGATTTGGGGAAGATTTCCTAATTAGTCAAGAAAGATATTGGGGTAGGCTAGTGTGAAAGGGAAGGCAAAGGTACAGAAAATGAATCATTTTAAATTAGATTTAGAACTAGAAAGGATCTGTAAATCATTCAGCCCAGGGCTTCTTAATGTGGGGTACATGGTCAGATTTTAAGGGGTCTGGAATATTGGATAGGGAAAAAAATGACTTTTCTATTTCAATATAAGTGGTTTCCTTTGTGAAGCAAAATAAAACAATTATTCCCTGTTTCATTCTAATTTTTGGGACCCCAATACTTCAAACCCAAGTGAGTTCCAGTTCAGGCCCATTGGGTTGCAGTGAGTTTGCTTCTGAGTGGCAGTTGTGGGGTGTTAATAGACAATCTTCTGAAACAGAGACGGGGAAAGACAAGCAGACAGGGGAGCTACAATTACCAACAGGCAAATGAACAATCTCTCCTGCCTTTCTTTAACCAACCAAAACCTATTTGTTGATATATGTATGTGTATATACATATGTATGTATACATACACACATACACTATGTGTGTATACATGTATACATACATGTGCATATGTATGTATATGTGTGTATATATATAAATGATGTGGGGATACAAAGTGGAACGGGGAGGGAGGGGAGGGAGAAAAGGAGAAATCACTTTATTTCTATCATGATGCAGTAAGATATAAATACAATCAAAAGGGGTTAATCTAATCCTTTTGTGAAGCACTGAGTCAGAGAACAAGACAAAAACAAATCTGTGATCTGGAACTTCCTGAGCACCCACTCAGGGTGGCTTAATGAGGAGTACACGGCTGTGAAATTACGTGCCCTCTGAGTCAGGAAAATGGTCCTACTGGTGCATGACCTTGAAATGAGGGGAAGCAAACTTCACCTGATCCACAATTATAAAGACCTAAAAGGGGGAGAGGGGAGGGCATGGAATAGAGCCTGTAAAAAATAATAAAATTCTAAAAACCCATCTTTCTGAATAGGAAACAAAAATCATCCACAAAATCCTAAACAAACCCAAGGCTCGAAAGAGGAACAAAATGTAGCATAAAATATTCAAAGGGCTTTAAAAGGATGCTGGCATTTGTGTTTCAGTATTATGAGGCAAGCTTGTCCTCTTTATTTACATGAAGTAGGTATTTTGTCGCTGTTGTTACGGATGTAGTGATGTTTGTCTCTGTTCAATTTTCTCTTTGCTATGAAAAATTGTAGCTAGATGATTTCTAGTCTTAGCTGCTTTACATGACAGTATTATCAAGGATTCATCAAGAGGCCATCTGTCGAATTTATGAAAAAAAAATGCAAAAACAAAACAGATGAAAAGGAAAGAGCAAGACAGACTGGTCCAGGGGAAGATAGATGTGGCAGCGTGTGCCTCAGTGTGAAAATTACAACATTTAAATACTGCAGAATAAATTACTGTGCCAAAAAAATTAGTGAAGCTCTCTCCCACTTTAGATCTTACCCTTACCATAAGCACACAATGAAATAGATCACATATCAAACCCCCCTTTCCTTTGACCATCATTATGTTCTAATGAAAAATTAGGAGTGGGTAGACAGATACGTAAGTCTCATGTAGGAAGAAAATGGTTGCTCAGCCACTGAGCCATCTTAAACATCCCCAAAATGCATCTTTCAGATGGAAACAGACAACTCACCCCCTCTCCTTCAAATACACACATATACACACATTCATGTACCATTTATGAAAAAGAACAATAAACTAGAGATGGCTAAAAAATACTGATATGCTTAAAATGACAAATGAGTCTAACCAAACTCTCACCACAGCTAAATGAACTTTCCCCTCTCCCCTTCAAAAAGGGACAGGGCAAAACATGGGGATATAGACCAACCATTGCAGCTTAAGGTTTTTTCTGATTGGTTTAGTGTGGCTCCAATTTGGAATTCCATTATCTATAGTCTTCCTGCCCCCACAGGACAATTGTTCCTGAGATAATGATAGAGTTATGTCTTTCCCATAGCAGGTTGAAATGGGCAGCGGGATGACACTAGTCACACACTGAATGAATGGTGAGGAAGTGGTTTTGTTCTAAGATTTAGTGAGCTGAAAGGCACATCTCATCCACCCCATTCATTTCACAGATAAGGAAACTGAAATGAAGAAATAAAAAATTACTTGCTTATGATCTATCTGTCAATCAATGGACAAGCATTTACTAAGGGCTTGCTATGTAACAGGAATTGGACTAGGTTTTGGAAATATAAAAATAAAAATGAAACAGTTCTTGCCCTCACAGAGATTATATATTTTATTACAGAACAACAAAATGTGTACATGTATATGCAGGTATACATGTTATATACATATATAATATTGCAATATATAATTATTAACATAAATATGTATTATGCTTATATATTTATGTTATATAATATATGTTATATATATGTAATATATAAGATAGATAGGTAGATAGATAGATAAATAGATAGATAAACAAAAGGTAATTTTAGAAAGGGGGTACTAACAGGAAAAAGATCAGGAATGGTCCCATGTAGGCCACACAGATAGTATCAGGGACAGTACCCAAATCTAGATCTTATCACTCCAAATCTGAAGTTCTTTTTAATATATCATTCTTACACTTTTGAGCATTTTTCGAAAACAACGTGTGATTATCAAATAATGAAACATACTTTTAAATATTTAAATGTTTTAAACATTTAAATATAAACTTTTATAAACCTAAATGAATGTTTTTCCCCATCAAGGTCAGTGTTTTCCCCTTACAGACTGTGTATTTATTCCAATAATACTTTGCTCAAAATATATTGAACTCCCTTTTGAAATTGCCTTCAGACCCTACACCTTTGTTTTTTGGGGGAATAGATTCCCTTTCCTTCATCCCCTTCATTTTATATAAAGCAAAAGTGAAGACGGTCTTTCCTTTCTCCTTCCTTTCACATTTGAGAAAGTGGGAGAAATGAAGTGTGTCAGCCTCCAAAGTAATGACTGGCAATGAGCAGTGCTGGCAACTGGGAGAGATTAAAGAAGACAGAGAAGAAAAGGCAGCCAGAGAAGAGATGGAGCTGTGGAGGATTTTGCTTTTATCTCCCAGGAAGAAGATGTCACAGAAAGATAATCGTTGTCTTGGCTTCACTCCAGAAATTGTTGGACTAGTTATTGATGCTATGGATAATCCTCCCTCCTCTGTATTCTCTATAACTTGAGAACCCCCAGAAGTTGATCAGAATAACAGAAGCTTTAGAGATCAGTTGGAGGAAATGGGGATGTTTAGTTTAGGGGAAAGAAGGCTTAAAGCATCATAAAGAATGGCTGGAAGTTGGAGAGAGTGAATCAATTACCACCCTGTCCTGTCTCAAACAGGCAGAGAACCAAGGTTCCAGACAAGACTACAAAGGAGGGGACCTCTGCTAGACTATTCCTCATATTAACAATGGAGGAGAAAAAAGTGAGGCTGGTGACCTTGCACAGCCCTCCCTCACTCAAATCAAAGTCAACTTCAAGTCATGTCATCATCTTGATGTCATGGTCCTCTTCGAGAACAAAAGACAAAGACAACATATTAAGGATGTGTGACTCTAGAAATTTACATATTTTTTCAGACTAAGTTTGCTTATTCAGGGATTTCTGTTATATTTTGATCCTTTTCTTAAAAACTTTCTTCTTTAATCATAGAGACAGTTAGATAGCTCAGGAGACAGACCTTTTGGATCTAAAGTCAGGAAAACCTTTAGTTCAAAGCCAGCTTCAGACATTTTACCAGGTGTGTGATAAATCATTTAACTTACATTTGCCTCAGTTTCCTTAACTGCAAAATAGGGATACTAATAGCACCTATGTCCCAGGGTTGTTGTTAGTATCAAATAAGACAAATATTTGTAAAGTATCTAGCATATAGTAGGTGATTAATAAATGCTTCTTTCCTTCCTTGACAATATAAACTATGTGTTTGCAAGTAAAGAGTCAGACTAAGAGAAACCTTTTCCAAAATGTACATTTTTTTCAGATTTGTTGGGTAATGACTCCCAGATAAATGATGAAAAAATCCACTGAAGTGTATTAGCCCTTTTTTAATAATCAGTTTGTATACAGAACAATTGTATACAGAAAAGAAAGCTAGGGCCCCCCAAAAATTAAATGACTTGTTCCAGATCACATAGGCAGCAGTAGCAGGGTCAAGGATTAGACCTAGAAATCTAGTGTTCTTTTTCACAAAACATGTTTATAAAATACCAGGCATAGAAATTAGTCTATCAGAATTTCTATAGGATGGAGCCCAAACAGTGATTCCTCTTCTTTTTGGATCTCATTATACTTCCTGTTCTTTAGATTCCACTTGTCAGGAAGACTCTGGTCTTATGGTTCTTGCAGTAGTTGCTTTCTCTGGACCTTGATTTCCAAAGTTGTGATGCCTATTCATGCTAAATTCCAGTCCTTTGCAATGATGAGGTTATAAGTTTGTCACATATTCTCCCTATTTTCTCCCTCTTCTTCCTTATTCCAGTCTTCTGACACCTCACTTTCTTCTACATACTCTGAAATCCAGTGATACTGGTTTTCTTGCTTTTCCTCAACATCCACTGCCAGTTCACTTTCACTGGCTGTTCCCCATCTCTGCCTCCTGGCTTCTCTGGCTTCCTTCAAGTCATAGCTGAAGTCCCACTGTCCACAAGATGCTTTCATCAGTCTTCCTTAATCTTCTTACTTTCTCCCTCAAGCCCCCAACTTGTTTTGTATATATCTTATTTGTAAATGGGATTTTTTGCATGTTGCCTTCTCCACTAGACTATGAACTCTTTGAGATCAGTGATTATCTTTTATCACTCTTTGTATACTCAGAGCTTACTGCAAGGTCTAGTACATAGTAGGCACTTAATAAATGCTAATGGACTGACTCAAACTCAGTTACTTCATCTTTAAAATATGATGAGTATAATAGCTAAGCTATCTAGTTCACAGTTTCGTTGGAAGGAAGAATTTTGGTACAGGGGATAAAGTAATTTCCTCAAAGCCAAAGAGACCTGAGTTCAAGAGGGATCTCTGACATTTATTCACTGTGTGGCCATGGACAAGTCCCTTCTCAGAGCTGGAAACAGCTCTCTAAGATTATAAATTACAGAGAAAGTGATGACTTGCATTGGTATCAGGTGTTTCCTTAATCAAAAAATATACCTGGTTATGCCAATAAGATCATAGACCCAGTCTCCATGCCTAAAACAAATATTTTATATGTACCAAGAGATAGCACATGATGATGGCATCATCATCTTCATCAACAACAAACAATTAAGCAAATTGATTAGGCAAGATGGTACAAAAAGTCAAGATTTTAAGAAAACATGAGGAGGAAAAATTTGGTTTCATAAGTATTTCTGAGTCTTGATGAAATGGAACCTATAATACGAATATAGTGGTTCTGGAAAGGTATACTTTATATATCAAAATGATGTATTCATGGGAGATCATCTGGGGACTAGGATGGAGAAGCATGGCAGAGGACATTTGAGCAAGATAAAGAAAGAAAGAAAGAAAGAAAAAGAAAGAAGGTAAAAAGGAAAGAAGGAAATAAAAAATCAATATTGTTATATGAGTATGCTACAGACCATCTGGGCCGAAAGAGGGAGCATATAAAGAGTTCAGGAAACAGATCACAAGCCTAGTATGAATGGCTGTAAAATATAAGGATGTTGTACAATTTAAGTTATTCAGGCATCTCCTGGAGTTTTCTTTCTGCCAATAACAGAGAACCTAATCATTTCTTGACTTATCAATAATAATTTTATCCACCTAATAGAAGCAATTAAGAAAATTTCTATTCTTCTCCTGATTCACTTTAAGAAGGAAAACCATTGCCAAAGTAGGCAGTACTTTGTACTTTACAGCCAGAATTTGCATGGTAGAGAAGCAAAGTAACATTGGGTATAATTGGTCATGGACCCCAGATTTGGAGTGAGCAGATTTCAAAGTGGTCAAGAGAAAATTATAGGTAAGGTTACATGACCTACAATCCTACGAGGGAAATCAGCCTAAGAGGAACAGAAACTTCTTAAGAATTAAATTCTGAAGACTCCAAGAGAAATAATTCTGACAATGAGAAGCAGAGAGAGCTGTCTAAAGAATAAAGGGAGCTTAGCAAACTTGACTTGGACCAATGACCTTAACTCTGGTTCCTTGGAAATGTCTAGAATATATTGTTGAAATGATGGTTAATGAATTTCCAAAAAAAGAAATTAACACAAAGGCTTCCATGGTTCTGTAAAGTAAGACCAACCTCATTTCTCTTATTTGACAAGCTATTTCACAATAGATGAGGAGAGGGCTACAGATAATCTCCGGATCTTAGCAGAACATTTGACAAAATCTTTCTTGTTATCCTTGTGGAAAATGTAGAGAGGAAAGGGCTAGATGATGACACAGTTAGGTGGATAAGGAACTGGCTGGATTACCAAACATACAAGTAACCATTATGGTTCAATGTCAGCTTAGAAGGTGTCAAGCAGTATGCCAGCAATATGTGCTTGACTCTGTGCTGCTTAATATTTTGTCAGTGAATTGATTGAAAGCACAGATGACATATTTAGTAAATCTTTTGGTGCCAAAATTGTACCTATATTCCAAAGTCATCATGAGGAAAATATTTTGTAAAGCTTAAAATGCCTTAGAATTTGGGTTAATCATAACTCAAAACTTGGAGAGATTGCTAACACACTGAGTCAGAATCAAAAAAGATAGTATCAGAACATTTAGCCAAATCTAATGAGATAAAATATAAATGAATAATATATGATTTTCATGATGTATGTAGCAGTATGGCATTTAATCTCCATTTTGGAGTTCTGTAATTTATCAAATAATTTTTATTATTTTATATATTTTATTATATATATAATATATTATATATAATAATACTAAAATATATATTTTATTATTTTAAATAAAAATAGTTTTTCTGTGTATCAATATATTTGTCACAGTAGTTCATTTTTTCCCTTAATGGAGATAAGAATTATAGGATCTCTCACTGGAAGTAAAAATATCCCTAAAATATTGTTGAGTAGATGTTTTATGGTCTGATGTAGCTGTCCAGATCTTACAGGCTAACCTGAACTATTCACAATGAATGAAAAAAGTGAATTTCATCTGTGAAAATTACCTTCCTCTAACTTGTAGTATGCCGGTCTTTGTACAGTCTTGCCCATGATAAGTATTTCTTCTAAATAACAATGGCTAGCAGCTGTTTTTAATGGTCTTTTGTCTGTTCTTCCAACTCCAAGATGCATATACCGGCTTGTAAAGGAATCAATACCAAATTCCCATCTTCAGCTGCCAGATCTCTATGAAGATCATTTCTTATTTTCTGAGGATTACTTCAGCTATTTTTTCAATAATGACTTATCAGATCTTAATGTTATTTTACATTTTCAACCATATCTTCCTTTCTGCTTCATTCAATTGGTCCTGGTTCACTGTGCACCTTGAATTATCCTTGAAATGCTTGACTTTCCCACAATAATTCCCTTTACAATATCTCTAACAGTCATTGAAGTGTTTTCTTTAAGAATTACAGTTTTTGCATATTTCCTTGAAGAAATATCTATTCTTAAAAGCCACATAATTAAAGACACAACAAAAAGAGGGCAATGGTGTTTGTTTGTGGCAAGAACCCAACAGTCAACCGACAAAAAATTTTTTAAAGGTGAAGAAACCACCTCTTTCTAGGGTCATTAGTCAAGTTTAGATGTTCTGAGTCCACTGAATATTAGCAGAAGCAAATATCAGTGCTGTCACAAAATGAAATCATTCAAAAATCATTGCTTGTCCCAAATAATTCATGTACAACTGCATAACTAGGTTCAAAATGCCAACTTCACAAGCTTAACATGGAAGGGGTGTTGCTAGACTGTTCATTCTAAAAAGATCAGGAATAAGGAGGGTGATCTTAGTGTTGATACAACTATAATGTGATCTGACAGTATAATAAGGCAGTCAAAAAAAAGTATGTCCAATGATAGGCTACATTACAGACTTCCTTCCATCTCGAAGTATATAGTTCAATTATTCTAAGAGAGTCACAGTCACCAAACAAGAAATGGGATAGTCTCACTGCCCTCTACATAGGTTAGACCATTTATAGATCACGGTGTTCAGTTCTTGGTCTTGCAGTCTATTAGGACACTGATAAATTACAGAGCACCCAGAAAAAGGTGATCACAGGGGATGATGTAAGGATTCATCAAAAGAGATTTTGTTGTTCATGACCCCGTTTGGGGTTTTCTTGGCAAAGACACTGGAATGCTTTGCTTTATAGTTCTCCAGCTCATCTTACAGATGAGGAAACTGAAGCAAACAGAATTAAGTGTTTTGACCATAGTCCCACAACAAGTAAGTATCTGAGGTCAGATTTGAACTCAGTCCTTTCTGATTCGCAACATGGTACCCTGTTCACTAGAAGTGGGGATGGTCAACTTAGGAAAGAGAAGAACTTTCTAAGTTCCTATTTGCAAATTTTTGAAAGACTGTAACTTGAAGGTAAGTTGAATTTTTTCTTGTTGGCTCTAGGGAGTAGAACAAGGAACAATAGATTGAAATTGTGAAGATGCAGATTTGGGCTTAACCCCAGGAGAACTTGCTTAGCAATCAGAGTTCTCCGAAGATGAAATGGACTGTGTGGAAGGGCAATGGTGCTGCTTGTTACCAGAGATCTTCATGCAAAGACTAGATGTCCACCTGTCAGTATGATGTAGAAGGGACCCTTGTTCAGATGCAACTGAACTGGATGGCCTCTCAGATCCCTTCTGACTCTGAGAGTGTGTAACTTGGTCTAGAATCTCCGTGACTTGGTTTCCAGTTTGACTTTTCCAGTCTGGAAAACTCTGAAATTCTTCATATTAAATTTTGAAAGCAGTATGATATTACTATTTTAACTGTCTCCTTTAAACAATTTTCCATCCTATTTTACCATTCAAATGCAATGCAAGAACTCCTAATCTAACACAAATACTTAAATGCATTAAAGATTTTCCTAACAGCTTAAGTACCTTGTATATTTATTGAATTTTGGCTCTTTGTAGGCTCTAGAGCTAGACTTCAGTTTCAAGATCAGTTAGACCTGAGGTTCTTATTCTATGTGTGTGTGTGTGTGTGTGTGTGTGTGTGTGTGTGTGTGTGTGTATGTGATGGACCTTTTGGGTAGTCTGATGAAGCCTACAGAAGGACCTCTTCTCAGAATGATGTTTGTAAATTCATGACATAAAATAAACAGATCTCAAAGAAAACCTATTATATTCAAATACAATTATTAAAATATTTGAAAAATAAGTTTATAGACCCTCGATTAAGAGCCCTGCTCTGGTCTAGACTCATTTTTACCTCTGATAAAAATAGTATCTTGAGGGAAAATAATAGTTATTAGTAAATAGCATAATTTGGGAAATGCAAAAGATTTTCTATTTTTTAATAAAATTGCATTATAGACTCTACTTACAAACACATTATTGTTGCTGTCACATTCTTCTTACAAATCTTTTCAATAGGTGTTTTGCCACGTTGTGCTGTCAACATAAAATATGAAGAAAGCTGATCACCTCCAGTTCTTTCTTTCTAGTTCATTTTCAAGTCTCTGGGCATCATAATTAACCTTAAGTAAATAGTAGAGTACATAAATTCAAGTAAGGTGAAGCTTAATGGTCTCAGTTCATCCAGAACACATGGCAATGAGATTAACCACTCCTCCTTCTGAAACCTACCAATCAAGTGATATAATGGGAATTACTGTAGAAATATCTCCACCATGGTATGTGTATTGTACTACTAGTTAATTATAGTTTCTTCCTTTCTTAAAGCTTATCTTACATACACACACACATTCACACACAAATGTGCATCCATACACACACACACACACACACACACACACACACACACACACAAAATGCTATCTACATTTCTAGAAGGCACTAAAACAAAGTCTTGAAGGATTCAATTTTGCAAATATTTATTATTTTGGAGAGCATATTCTCCATAGAATGGATTGAATTTAAATCCAGCATCAGCAAGAATCAGAGAATTTGTCTTTAGCAACTACAGGTCTGTTTTGGTTCCAATTTCCACCAAGGAAAAAATATCTGGCCTTCTCCTGTTCAAACCCACAAATTCTTTTTTCCTAAGGTGGGGGCCAAGGTCAAGATCATAGGTAGATTTAAGCCCCTAGTTACATAAGAAATGCTAAAATCAACTGAAACAGAAAACCTCACCCGTCCACCCTTGCTCTATTCCATGTCTTTTGGTGCTACTCTAAGAGGAGGGTTACATTCATATATTCCTACTGAAACTTCAAATGCAGCAAGATGCTGGGAGAAATGTATGCAAATCTATTGTCTTAATGGTGAAAATAGAAAATTATTACATAAAGGCATTACTGTTATAGAGAAGTTGCACAGATTCAAACTAATCTATTGACAAATAAAATATTTTATTCATCAAGAGAATTTTTGTTAACCCTTCTTACAATTATCAATTGTTCCCTGGAACCATATTTGTGTCACCAGTAACATACACTTAGGTGAAATCCCTGAACAAACCGGGATCTGTAATTGTTGGACCCTTAGTTATTTGAAGTTCTGAGTTACCTGGAAATTATCCTCAGTCAGAAATTGTTGAGTAACCACAATTACTTTGCATTTGATTAAGGATGAATTACCTGAAGGGAACTTGAAAGTCTTTGTCATACAAGCTGGGCAGTATTAGACCCAAATTGTCCCAGCCAACATCCCCAAAACACTAACTGTGTGGAACCTTCTTTAACCTACTCTCACATGCCCCTAGTCCAACTTAGATATTCAATTTGTACCATTCTATATCATGGAAACTTAGAAATGAAAGTGATGTTAGAGACAATCTAATTAAAAAACTATAAATCTAAAGCTTTAGGGACTTTTCATCCAACTCTCACACATTACAGATGAGTAAACTTAGATCCAAGTAAGTTAAGAGACTGTTCAAAATCACTTGGACAGTAAGTAACAGCCAGAATTAGAACTCAGGTCATGTGATTCTAAGTTCATCACTTTTTCATTGTGTAATACTGTCTCCCCAATAACATCTCCCAGTGTTTACTCTTTGCTTCTCCAAGGTAGGGCTATGTCTTCAGGATAATGTAGTTCACTAGAGAAGATGAACGCCCACTAGGAAAGGAAAGGAAATTTTCTTAACTATTACAAGTTCAGCATGAGTTCTTTGTGTTTCCTGTCAAGTTAAATAAAATCTCTCATCCACATGTACAAAAAAATAATTACAGCAGTTCTTTTTTGTAGTGAGAAAGAATAGGAAATTGAGGGGATATTCATCAATTGGGGAATGACTGAACAAGTTGTGGTATACGAATATAATGGAATAATATTGTTCTATAAGAAATGAGCAGGCAAACTTCAGAAAAACCTGGAAAAACTTACATGAACTGATGCTGAGTGAAGTGAGAAGAATCAGGAAAACATTGTACAGAGAAACAGCAACATTGTTCAATGACTAACATTGATAGACTTACCGCTTCTTAGCAATGCAAGGATCTAAAACAACTCCAAAAGACTCATGATGGAAAATGCTATCCACATTCAGGACAAGAACTATAGAGTCTGAATTCAGATGGAAGCATACTATTTGCCCCCCTTTTTTTGTTTGCTCTTTCTTTCTTGTGGTTTCCCCATTGGTTCTAAATTTTCTTTATAAAATGACTCATGTGAAAATACGTTTAATATGAATATATATATAGATCCTATGTCAGATAGTACACCATCTTGGGGTGAGGAGAAGGAGAGAGGGGGAGAAAATTTGGAACTCAAAATCTTATGGAAGTAAACGTTGAAAACAAAAAATATCCTTTCCTCTACTTGACATCTTGTTAGCCTGAATGCTTGCATGGAAGTTAAAGGTCCTAGACACAAAATAATTGACAACAATAATAGTTAATATTTATATCCTTGAGCTAAATAACATCTGTTCACCCTACGTTTGAGGGAATACTTGAACAAAGTATAGGACTATGTGCCAGCACTGTGCTAACTGTTTAACAAATATTAGCTCATCTCATCCTTAAAACAACCTTGGGAAGTAGGTGCAATTATTTATAAGTGAGGAAACTAAGGCAAAGAGAGATTAAGTGACTTGCTAGGGTTCACATAGCTAGTAGATGTCTGAGTCCTTATTTGAAACAAGACAAATTAAAAAGATACTGGATCTGTAGTCAGAGCACCTGGATTCTGGCTTCACATCTTCACATCTTTACATCTCTGGACCAAAATTTCTTCATCTTTAAAATGACAGGATGGATCTAGACAAGATTTCTCCCAGCTAGTCATCTATCATCCTTCATTCTTCCAGCATTCATAGAGGAAACTCTGGTTAAGGGCAAAATTAGCCAAGGTGGTTTTTTTGAAGAAACCCTCAAGATTGAACTCAATCTGACCAGAGCCTCTACTCTAAGACATGGGTTACATGATTTATAACTGAAGACTCTGGCTGGGGTGATTATCTTTTCCTATTTCCATCTTCAATTCATTTTTTGGGATTAAACAACCTCCTCATGCTTCATATCTCAGTTTCTTCATCTACAAAATGGAGCACATAATAGCACACAATAAAGCTGATAAAGACTCTGAGTGTGCAGTTTGACATAGGAGTTGGGAAGATAAAAAAGAATAAATGAAAGAAAATGCTAATGATTAGACTAAATATCAAAAAATTTTAAAGTGATTTTTCTAGTTATAGCCTAACTTCTCAGGGCTACCCCATATCACTCCATTTGTTCTTTGCAAAAGAAATCCCTCAAAAGAAGGAAAATGACTATGAGAAGTATTTAGAAGATAAAAATAATTCCTTGTATTGTGATAAATACCTTATTTGTCAAAGTTATTCCTCATGTGTTAGCGCACTTAATTCTCTGAGTTGGCCCATTGAATTCTGGGCCATCTTCAGTCATCCTGATGAATATTTGGCCAGTGGACCCAGATGGCTCAGGGGGAGAAAGTGAAGTGGTGACCTTGCACAGCCCTCCCTCACTTAAATCAAAGTCAACTGCAAGTCTTATCATCATCTCCCTAATGTCATGGTCCTCTTCGAGAAGAAGGACAAACACAACAACGATAACAAGCAAGTCTTATTCTTACTTGAAAACTGAACTGCTGAATGTAACATCAGACAATCAGGAAGACCTGAGTTCACATCCTATCTGCGTGACCCTGGACAAGTCACATCTCTGTGATTCTTTCTCCTCATGTGTTCAATGAGGGGTCATCAGTGGCCTCCCAGGTTACTTCCAATTCTAAATCTATGAACCTTTCACCAGTGAGTCCACAGTAACCTAATGGTAGGAGAAAGGCTAGAATCCAAGGCTATTGACTCCAAAGATACAACTCTTTTCTCCTAAATGCCTCTACTTTTCTGAACACCTGGTAATTCATCCCCCTAAGTTGAATCAGTCACAAAGTCTATGAATCCTCTACAAAGTGATCTACCAAGCTTCTACAGAAACCCCAGAGAATGAGGGCTCATATCTGTAGTATTTGAGGGGAAGAAAGGAAAACAAACTCGGGAGATAATGGTATCTCATCCCTCATAGAATGAATTCAAATTTCCAGTTCTCTTGCCCGACTTCCCTCATTCCACAGGCTGGCTTATAATTCGAAAAGCCAGAAAGAAATCACTTGAAGATCCATTAATACACATTAAATTAGTCCCTAAAGTACATGGCCATGGCCCACAATGAAGTCCATGGTTCCAATAACAGAAGATTCCCCCATCACCAGCCTTTTTTGACTGGGCACAGGTGGCTATCAAGGAAAAAAAAGAGGGTCGCTACTGGTCAAAGAAGTATCCTTGGGCTGTTCTAATGCTCTATTTGTTGGTGCGTGGTTTTTTTTTTTAATCTCCTTTATTTAGAACCATAGATTCCTTTCGTGGGACAAATCTCTTTTGATCTGTGCATGCTCAGCATGTGGAGAGAAGGCTGGGGGAAGGCTTTGTTATCTCAGCTAAATAACTGTTATCCCAAATAAACACCATGCACACTGCTCAGCCTTTTAAAAATGGAAAATAAATCATCACCGAAATGTTTATTTTATGAACACACAAATCGGCTAGGGGGGAACAACGTTCTTTTTTCTTCCCCAGGTTTTAATAAAGACTCTCCATGTCCCCCTCCTCTGCCTTTTTTTTTTAAACTCACTCAATTACAATATCACTATCAGTTCAAATTACAGGTCAGAGATATGGTGCTTAATGTATGTGCAGCCTGTTCTCTTCTCCTAATAACCTGTCATTCCCAGGATTTGAATGTCAGAATACAGCCTGCTGTGGTAATGCTAGGAGGCAGCGCAGTGATGAAAACTTTGGACAAATCATGAAGAACATTCCCAATCCTCACCATCGGAAGGTTACCGGGGAGAGGCTTTCATTCTGCTCTGACCCCTTGATCTGACAAGTGACACCTACAAAATGAACAGCTCTCCAACTTAAATTGTTTAACTGTAGCCTGATCAGTTTCATTATCTTGCTAATCCGGGTATCAGCCATTTCATCAGAATGGAAGATATGCATATCATGAATTATTTTGACACTGGGACCTTTTAATTTTTGCCAGCAATATTTCACTGCACCCATCAGGGGCTGCAGTCAGTGATGCTGCTCGCCTCTTGGGATGTCAGAGGACAGTGCACTTCTGACAGCACCAAATCATCTGGGAGCTGTAACGAGCTATAGCTGCAAATATTATCTCCTGTAGTCATGCATTTCATTACAGCACAGGCAGCCAGAGGTTTCCGTTGCAGGCCAGTCTTCTTCAGGAAACTCTGCCATTTTATGGGCTCACAGCAGGGCTCTGTGGTATAATTTCTTTTTTTTTCCCCCTCAGTAGACAAGGATAGGTGAATTTCTAATAAAAACAAAACACTAGCTAGGTATTGTAGAAAGACTAAGCACAATTCAGGACATTAACCAGCGGTAAAGCTGTTTAAATGGCCCACTTGAAGTTTATGAAAGCTCTGGTTAAGCAGCAATATGCTTTGCAACAGAGAGAAATAAAGAACAGTTTCTTCTGGGGAAAAAAAATGATCCTTTTCTAAATTTTAAAATGCCCAGGATGTTTTCTTCAAGAAAAATATTCTGTCTTTGGCTCTGTTTCTTAATGTTTCTCTCTCTGGCTTTTTTTTTTTTTCTCACTCTGTAGCTATAGACTAGTTTTCCTTGCCAGCCTGTTTGAAGGTATAGAAAGAACAAAAGGTGCTGCACTCTCTCTCCAGAACCTCAAGGGGAGGTGCAGAGACAGAGAAGCACAGAAAGACTTATATGAACTGAGGCAAGATGAAATGAGCAGAATGAAGAAAATAACATGCACAATGACTGAAATAGAAGAAATGGAAATGGCAGCAATAAAACCTGGATCCTGCAAAACTATAGTGACCCAGCTCAGGCCCAAAGAAGAGGGGGAAAGGGAAAGAGAAAGAAATAAGCATTTATTAAGTATTTTGTGTGGGCCTGACACTGTGCTAAGCCCTTTAAAAATATGAGAAGGCATTTTCCCTGTTTCTTTGAAAAGCTTAAGGATTATGTGCATGCCACATTGCAGAAAATGGCAGACCTTTCCAATAAGTTAGTTTTACTGAATTGTTTTCCCCACTCTTTATAATATCGTTATAACATAAGGATAGGGCAGCTAGATGGCACAGTGAACAGCATGCCAGGCTTGGAATCAGGAAGAATCATCTTCCTAAGTTCAAATACAGCTTCAGGCATTTACAAGGTAGGTGACCCCTGGGCAAATCACTTAATCCTATTTGACTTACCTTTCTCATCTGTAAAATGAGCTGGGGAAGGAAATGCAAACCCTCCAGAATCTCTGCCAAGAAAACAAAAAACAAAAAACCAGCTAGGGCCATGAAGAATCAGACATGACTGACAATAATTGAACAGCAACATAAAAATGACTCTCTGGGAGAGAAGAGGGATACATTGGCAAATGAAAGTGATGCAAAAGCAAAAGGTATCAATAAAATTGTTAAATGTTCTCAGCAGTTACAAATCACCTTTGTTTGTTTTTAAGGGAAGGTATGAGGAAGGTTATTCTGTGTCCTCTTGTGAATTTAAAAAGTGCGTTACTGAATATAGATGAACAATTTGAAATATAAGGCTGAATTGGACAAAAAAATTTTGTAGTGACTTGCATTGAATGGGCAGTATTTGTATTTCTGAACAAATGTCTGTCATCTATGTTCAAAGAGATTCACGTGGGTACAAATGATCCTCTTGGGAGGAATGTAGAAGAGCAGAAGTTTACAAGACTTGGGCAATAAAATGAAGAGTCAAATTGATGAGTAAGGTACCTATCTTGTGTCAGGCACAGTGCTAAGTACTGGGGATGAAAAGAAGGCAAAAAACAGTCCCTACTCTCAAGGAACTCACAATACAATGGGGAAGAAAACATGCAAACACCTAAATACAAACAAGATAGATACGGGATAAATTGGAGAGACTCTCAGAGGGAAGACATAGGAAAAAAGACTGAGACTAGCTGGTACTTCAAGTCAACTATGGAAGCTGGGAGGCAGAGATGAGGAGGGAAAGAGTTATAGGCATGGGGAACCCAGATCATTAAGGTACATGGTATTTTTTTCCATGACTACTGCCCACCAGAAGCAATGGATACGAAAGAAAAATAGTTGACTAAAGATATTATCTAGGAATGAGATTTGGATTTCTGGATCACAATCTATTGTGTTTTTTGCAGAGGGAGCTCAGGATATCCAGATAACTGAAATCCCCAATCACTACTATATAGAGTATAGTATGAAAATGACAGTTCCTAGCCAAGGAAAAAGTATATCTAACAAAAGCTAACAAGAATGCATTCATCTAATGCCTTACAAATTAAAGCAAAAGAGTTTTTAATTTAAAAAGAATTGGAGAAGAAAACTGCCTATGTATAGTCACCAAGCCAGTTTTACCATGGAGACCAGCTACAAAGAAAGAAGACACTCAGAAGCTCCTAAGTTACTGAATCAAAGAAAAAGAGCTTAGATGGTAGCACACAAATGCCCAGAATTTAGGCAAGAGGGAGTAAGGTTCTAATACAAGGAAGAAAACTGGACTCTAAATATATTACAGTGATTTGGTAGGATTCATCCCCTCATTTTTTCTTTCTAAAAAATCACAGGTGACTTATACCTGCTAAGGAGAACATTTTAAAATTTCATTGATATCTTTTGTTTTAAACCACCTTCATTCCCCAAGGTATCTTTCAGCACTCCCAGGCAGCTATCCTTATAATAAAGAATAAAGAGAGAAAAGAAGATTTATTAGAGTATGACTGGGTCGATATACCTTTTTCAAGAAATAGGATACATACAAATTGGGGTGAGATGGATAACTGTATCTTAAGAAGATATATTCATTTAAAGAAAACAGGGAGCAGAGGGGAGGAGCACAGCAGAAAGTATATGAGTGAAGGTCAATGGAGGGAGAAACAATTTTGTCCTCACAGCGTTCTATAGATCACACAGACACAAAGAGAAAATGTGTAAGGAAGAAACGTTGTGTCATGCAAAGAGTATCTTAAAAATACTAGGTTATGAAACAAAGGACCTGGGTTCAAACCCAGCAGTATCTGAAGGCACAAAAGAAAACAATTCCAATGGGAAATGGGATGGGATGAGGGTTGTATGAAAAGATACAATACAATACAAAAATTCTGCCAACTTAGATTCTATTTTTTAATATGTACATAAGATGGTAGAAAGAATAGATAACCAAGGATAAATACAAAAGAATAGTGTAGATCTCTAAGAATAAAAAGAAGTATTGAAATCCAGAATGAGCCAAGGCAAGAAGGGGAGAATAAAGAAGTTACAGGACTTAGGATGCCCAGAGTGCACAGAGTGAGTGATCATAACTTATGACAGAAAGTAGGCAGAGTTGGTCAACTTTTATTTTGTTTCTATTTTCTCTGCCATGTAGGACAACCTTTAAATGGGAAATCACAGAATAAAAACTACTAGGAAGTTAATAAATAAGATAAAGTGAGAATAAGAGCACCTAATCACCACGAAGTCAGATGAAATGCATCCTTCTGTACTTGCAGATGTGATTTGAGAAACCATGGAAAACAGAAAATGCACCACAAAGCTGGATAATGGCAAATGTCGTCCATCCTGGTTTTCAAAAGGAAAATAAGGAGTGTAAATTATGGATCAGTGGGAATTCAAATTATGTCTAAAATGTATTATTAAAGAAATAATTAAGCATGCCTTCAACTCCAGCTGCCAGAAAGGTTATAGCTGAGATCTCTTGAGTGAGGGAGTGACTCAGTTGCACTGAGTCAAAACTGATTGCGTATCCGCACTGAGTTCAGTATTAATATGGTAAACCTTTGGGAGTGTCAAAAGGGGAGCAACTTACATCAGAAATCGAACTAGTCAAAAATCCCATGACAATTAGT
>CM053773.1:20310502-20391906 GCA_028658325.1 Potorous gilbertii | reverse complement strand
AGTGTACCAGGCCTGGAGTCAGGAAGGACTTATCTTCCTGAATTCAAATCTGGCCTCAGATACCTGCTGACTGTGTGACCCTGGGCAAGTCACTTGGTTTGCCTCAGCTTCTTGTCTGTAAAATGAGCCAGAAAATTAAAAGGCAAACCACTCCAGTACCTTTGTTGAGAAAACCCCAAATGGGGTCCCAAAGAGTTGGACATGGCTGAAAAAAATGAACTACAGCAACAATACATACATACATACACACACACATTTTATATGTGTATGTTTTGTATATATGTAAGTGTGTACATATGCATATACATATAAAACACATCAGGAAAGGAAGTATTAATCTCAAAAAAAAACAAGTAAAGCATCCACAAGAAGAGATTTTCTCAGAATAATTTTCTTATTTATTTTCCATAGTGTCATCAAACTAGTAGATCAGGGAATGTTATGATATATTTCACCAGATATTAACAAGATGTTTGATAAAGAATCTCATTGTATTCTTGTAAAAAGTTAGAGAAATATTCCCTTAACCAGTGCTCTCCAAGGTGAGAACTGAGCTGAGAAATAACTTGAGTATGGCTAGATACCCAAGAGATATGTGAACAACCAAAGGGAGGTTGAGAAGATGGGACATATCCACCCCCATAGCCAATCATAAGATTGTCTCCAACACAGTTTTACCCCCTAAGTTCTTGAGCAGTTCACCACTCCCCCTCCCACCTCTCCTTTCCAAGGCTCTGCAATAGTTGGGACCTTCAGGGAAGTTATAACCTACCCTAGTCCCGACGCCTAAAGTAGCCATATTAGGAAAAATTTCCTGTGGTTCCCTAAACCCCATAAACCCATACTTTGCCCTCCTGTCACCTAAGACTACAGCAAGTATCCCTCAGTAGCTGTTTCTAACTCTGGAGTAGTAATCAATGTGTAAGCCCACACACATGCAATAATAACTATACTAGTTAACATTTATATAGCTGTGTGATAGTCATTATGCCAAGTGCTTTAGATTTTATTGATCAGAAAAGACTGAAAACACTTGGCTGGATGATAATGTAATTAATGTATGTGGACCTGATTTTTTGACTATCTCTACTCCTCTGAAAATTTGTACTCCAATCCTGAGTTTACTGGCTCTGATAGATGAATTTTCATTTTATCATGCCAGCTCATAGATCTACCAGATGCTTCCTACGTATATCCTCCTCAGGGCCCTACTGTCTAGTCATATGAAACTTGGATTCCACCTCTAGGTCCCTGGACTCAGATAGACAAACTTTCACCTTATTATACCTGGAACCAAGCCTCCAGGACACTAGCCAGAGGGGTACCCTGGACTTACGGAAGACAAATACTTGTTTTCAAATAAAAGACTGCCATGTAGAAAAGGGATTCAGTTACATTTGGCCACAGAAAGAAAAACCAGTAATAAAGGGCTAAAATTATAGAAAATAAATGAATGAATGAATAAGTAAGCAAATGAGGAAAAAAGGAAAGAAGGAAGGAAGAAAACAAGGAAGGAAGAACAAAAGAAAGAAAGAAAAAAATAAAGAAGAAATTTAGACTTGATGACAGGGAAAGCTTCCTAATAATGAGCTATCCAAAACTGAAATGGTTGCCTTGGAAGTTAGCGAGTTAGTTCCCTTTCATTGATGTCTTCAAAGTCTGAATAGTGGCTTATAGGGTATTTTATAATAGGGATTACTTAGAGGTATAAGTAGAACTCAATGACCACCAAGGTCACTTCTCTAAAACTATGTGACTCTTTAAATCTCAAATAGAGATGCCACTAACATCACTGATAACTTCTAAAAGAAAAATAAGTAAAAACCACCCATCTTCCCATCCTTGTAATATTACTGTAGACTTTTAACTTTGGGAAAAAAATGAGTAATCACAATGTCTTCCCACGACAACAGAAATAACTAAATGGTCATCCCTACATTAGCAGTGTGAGAAGTGATATAACTGTTCTTAGGATCAGAAGAAGTGGGTTTGAATCCCTGACTGACCATGAGCAAATCAAATCTCACCTTAGAGTCCTGATTTTCTGGCCTGTAAAATGGAGAGAATAATGTTGCGAATAAAGATGCCTCACAATGCTACAATGTATAAACATTAGAGTGTTATATGAATGTGAAACCAGTGAAAATCACAAAATAAAATACATTTTAATGTTCCTTCAGAGTACCTGTAGACAGAGAACTAGAAGTAAAGAAAACTGAATGTGAAAGTCATAGGAACATATATGTAGGAAGCATCAGTTGACATGATTTCATAGTCAAGCCCCATGACTCTTATTTTTCCCTCTGTGTGCAGCTACCAAGCACACCAAATCATTTCCCCACAGATTAATCTAGATGTATAATGTATCCATACACATTCATGTTAGATAGACAGAGACAGATGAATAAATGAATCTTACATTTTCTTATTTGAAATTATTTCATTTTTATTTTCCCTCACAAATGGTGGACAAATCAGGAATTAGCATTCCCACTTGACAAATGATGAAACTGAGTCTCAAAGAGGTAGATGTTTTGCCCAAGATCACATAGCAAGTTAGGGTCACAGTGAAAGGTAGAATTCAGCCCTCTCTTCTCACCCAGTATTCTTTGAGGTGCTGGCTCTATTTCCTTTCCTGTCTTTAGCTGAGCCAGGAGCCATATGCCTCCCTCCACCCGTGTTCTATCTACCCTTGATCCATCCATGACTGTCCCTCTGCTGTACTGAATTAAAGAGAGCCCTTAAGACTTTGGACTCTGGGGTGTAGCGTAAATCTTTCAGTGTCAGCCAGAGTTGCCCCATATATGTGAGCTAATCAATCAATTAATAAATAAGCATTTATTAAGCTCCTACTATATGCCAGACAGTGTGCTGAAGGATATCCAGAATGGAAAAAAAAGTTAAAAACCACTTCCCTGGAACATTCCCATAATTATATCACCCCAGGCATTCTCTTTGATATTCACATTAAGTCAATCCAGCTAATGTACCAGACCTCATCATTTCTTAAGTGACATTCTTTTTCTCTTTCAAAAGCACCCTTTCAAAGAACCTGATGAGAATGTCACTAATCCATCTTCTCTAAATAGGGAGACAAAAAAAGAGATTCAGTACCTCTTACAAGGTAAGACTGAGGTGCCATGTTCCTTAGTCATTGCTAAGATTCAATCAACTTCCTCCTTTAATCTAAGAAATCACATATTTTACACCTTTAAATACAGAAAATGGACACAAGGGGCGATCTAGTTCAGTCTCCTGCCTCCAAATAGGGCCACACCTGATTTTAATCTAAACAAATCACTATCCTCCTTATCTTTCAACATCTTCAGAGACATTTTTGGCATTTCATTAGTTGTCACAGCTTCCTGGAGAGAAGACTGGGAAGCTGGTAGTATTTCTCTCATTTATTAGATAGATGGAAACTCAGAGAAAGAAAGAGGAGAGAGGAAAAATAAAAGAGGAAAACTAAGAAGAGAGGATAGGAAAAGACAGTTGGCTAAAACTAGTAGGTAGAAAAAAAGAGAAAGGAGGTAGAGAGGAAGAAAAGCAGGAAGGAAAGCAAGAAGGAAGAAAGGAAAGAAGGAAGGACAAGAGGGAAGGAGGGAAGTAGAAAGGAAGGAAGAAAGGAAAAGAGGGAGGGAGAAAGGAAGGGAGCAAAATACATGGTGAATCAGATAATGAAGTCAAGGAGAGAAACCAGCCACCCTTATTCTCAGTTCAGGGTCATTGCCATTTGACTTCAATGTTTCCAGGGACTGCTAGCCAAAAGTAGGAGGTTTCTAAACTAATTAGTTCATAAACTAATCCTTTTGTTAAGCTTTAATCACCTACAGTGTCAGTCAGTGAGTCAATGGTCATTTATTAAGTTCTTATTATGTGCCAGACACCATACTAAGCACTAGGGATACAAAGAAAGGCAAAAGCAAAAACAGTGTACAAAGGAAATGTCAACTAATGGATAGCCTTGTATTATGTGAAGAATGACATTAAAGCCTCTTTGCCCCAGCAACATTTGCAAGCTAGGGAGATGTATAGGTGAGAGACTATCAAAAAGATCATTTAAACCAGGGAAAGCAAAGATCATTTCACCCAAAACATGGCTAGAGGAGGGGAGAGGAAAATGGTTCCCAGGGTAGCAGTCTTTCACTTGTAAACTCTTAGTAATTGATCCCCTCCATCCACCCACATGCTTTCACCCTGTTCCTAAATGAATTTTCAACAATGAAGATCCCTTGAGAAAAGCAGAATATATACGATCCAAAGTATCATCCACATACACACCATTCCATTGGCAAGGCAAACAATTCTGAATATTAAAAGTAAGGCAACACATTCTGCCACATCTTTTGTATAAAGACAGCTGATGCTGCCTGAAAGTTTGGCACCAAAAGGCCAAGTACCATATTTTCAGCCACCCACACATCAAACCCTATAATAACTACAGACTTTAGATGTGAAATTTCCAGACATTCACAACTAAGGACGACTAATAGTAATGTTTCTTTCATGTACTTTCTTCCCAACCAGGGCAGTTTTTCAACTTTAGAATCTCATGGATGTAAACTGGAGAGAAGAAAGGGTGCTCCATCGCTATTTCCGCCAGATGTCAAATGGTGGCTATTTAGTGAAACAGAAAACCCCACTTTGCACTTCTGTTCCTTTGGGTGTGTGTGCTCAATGTGACAAGAATTCCTTGCATCTAAAGTGCTGCTACCAGAGTATGAAAGTGACAATGGGGCTTCAGGAAAGTCTGTTCACTGAAACAAAATATTGCTCTTTTTGCATTCAGTCAAAATGTAAATTTTGCTTCTTCTTTCACAATATGTATAGCAAGAAATATACTGTAGCTACATTCATCCTTGGTTAGTAAAGAATATTGACACATTTGGAATATGTCATTATATGTCATGTAATGTTGATATTGTCATATGTCATATGTCAATATATTATAATGTGCCAGGAATAACACATCATTACTAAGCTATGATTTGCCAAATCTATAGGCCAGTATTCTATACTAGAGGCAAACATTCTGTAGTTTGTTTAGGTTTGGTTTTGAGTGGGGTTTTTTAGCTGCATGAGGTATAAATGCAATGTGGAGAGAGCAGACAGAGAGCTAGACTTGGAGATAAAAAGATCTGGGTTCAGATTCCACCTCTGGTACTTACTAGCTGGGTAACCCTGTACAAATCACTTGCTCTCTGTGTGACCCAGGCAACTTCCTAGGGCCTCTCAAGGGATAAACCAGAATGCCGGCCACTGACATCACATATTCCCCCTGGAAGGTACAGAGCATGAATTACTTAAGACATTAAAAGAAGAAAAATGCTCATTTTCACCAATATCATTACATGCAATAAATTCAATCAAACAAAAGATATTAATTAAGCATGCACAACATGAAAGCATGGACATACAAGGACAAAAATTGAAATTGTACTTGCCTCTGAGTTCTTGTTTTTGGCAAGCAATAAGCGAATAACAAATGGAAAGATACATACCTAAGCAGAGATAGAGATAGCTCTATAGATACATACATGGATATAGTAGATAAATGATAGATAGACACATAAAGATAGAGATATCTCAATAGATGGTAGAGAGATACATAGAGGTAGGTAGATAGACAGTAGATACATACAGCAAGATGGATAGATAGTAGTTTGAAAAAGGAAAAACAAACATTAACATCTGAAGCAGAGGTTCCCAAACTTATCTGGCCTACTGCCCTCTTTTAAAAGAAAAATTATTCAGCACCCCCTTGGAAATCTATTTTCTTTAACCCTTTAATAGTTTTTTTTTAATTTGCATCACTTAGGAAAAATCAATTTAAAAAAAAATAAGGCATATTTAATTTAATAGTTTATTATAAATTTGTGGGTTTTTTCTTGAATTTAAATCTTGATGATGCAATATTGTGTCATGTAACTGTATAATATCAACATTGTAAATATGTCATTAAACATACATTTTCCTGCCAATGCATGGTGGACTTTCCAACAATGTGCTTCATGCTCCCCAGCCAACACTTGCTTGTTAATACCTATCAGCAGACTTGATCACTGTTTGGTTATAACTTGCATTTTGTGTTTTTAGTTGGAAAATAAGGTAATCACTATGATTTTAATTCTGTTATACCACAAATTGTACAAATGGTTTTTCAAAATTTTCTCATCTTTACTTCTTTCTTCATACTTCATACTTGTTTTTATTCAATGTCCCCCAATTTCACCCAATGCTCCTACTTTCACCCTGGACTGTTCTAGCACCCTCACAGTGGAGAGTATAGCCCCCTTTGGGAACATATGAGGGGGGTCAGAGAAGGCTTCACTGATAAGATAGTATGTGAGCTAAGCCTCAAAGAAGGATGAAGATTCTGAAAGGTAGAGATTGATAGGTAGTATATTCTCACTATAAGGAATAGCGTGTTCAGAAATATGGAGTCAGACAAGGGAAGACTGAATTGAAAGAACAGATGTTTGACTGAAACGTGGTGTGTAAGACAGGAAGTATATGGAATGAGACTGAAAATACAGATTGGATCCAGATTATAGCAAGACTTTTATGTGCCAGACTGAAAGGTTTGCATTTCATTCTGCAGATGATAGGGAGCTATTGAAGGTTTGGGTTTTTTTTTCAGTGGGAAAGTGATATGTTTAGGTCTATATCTATAAAAGTCATTTTGCTGTGTGAAGAATAGATAGTAGAAAAGAGAGGCTGTACGCATCGATACCAGTTAAGCACCTATTCTAATAAATTATTGCTAAACATATAAATTGGCCAATGAATAAATGAAATAAAGCATTTATTATGCACTTGCTATGCACCAGACATAAGTGCTGAGGACACAAATAAAAGCAAACAAGATGATCCCTGTCCTCAAGGAACTTATATTCTAAAAGGGAAAGATAATAGTTGAGGTGAAGTTGGAAGGGGAAATAGGCAGCAGAAGCTATACTAGTGTGTCAGCATGATCTGATGATATTGGATCATGAATAGTGGACTAGTTCCAAGCTAAATAAAATAAAAGTTGACCTATCAGAGTCCTGGATCCCAGGGACAGGAAGAGAAAAAGAAAAGCTAGAGTGCAGACTTCGAAATAACTAAGAAGTGGAGGTGGTGGTGGTAGCCATGGTGGCCTCATTCTAGGCAAGACAAGGTGAAAATTCACCTCTCGGAGGCAATGACCTAAAGTGGCTCACATTCATGGTCAATTTTGCAAAAGTATTGCTTCTGGTCTCTGAGCAGGGAGGGAAACACCAAGAGGGCATAACTAAAAATGTGGCTAATGCCCAAGGCTTTTTAAAAGAGAAAGAGCACACTATAAGAAATGATGAGCAGGAAGACTTCTGAGAGGCCTGGAAGGACTCACATGAACTCATACCGAGTGAAGGGAACAGAACCAGGAGAACTTTGTACACAGTAACAACCACAGTGTGCGAGGCATTTTTCTGGTAGACTTAGCCCTTCATAGCAATGCAAGGACCTAAAAACATTCTTGAGGCAAAATACCATCCATATCCAGAGAAAAAGTATGGAACTGGAAAGCAGAATGAAGCAGAATATTTTCTCTTGTGTTATGTCTTGTTTTGTTTGGGTATTTTGCATTTTAATTCTTCTAGGCAACATGACTGATGTGAAAATGTATTTAATAAGAATATATGTGTGGAACCCATATAAGACTGCATGCTGTCTTGAGGAGGGAGGAAAGAGAAAGGGGCAGAAAAATCTAAGACTTATGGAAGTGATTGTAGAAAACTGAAAAAAAATTTAAATAAAAATACAGAGAAGGAAAAAAAGAGAAAGAGCACAGAAGGAAGATGGTCATTGGCACTGAAAATGTTTATTGTAGCCTTGTGACTACTCTTCCATTATAAGACTGTAACATTCAGGTAGCATTCTCTGGCTATGAGAAGGTTCAGGGCCAGTTGCAAATGTATAAAGTAATGAGAAAGGAAGTGTTATCAGAGAACAGTAACCAAGTATCACCCACAGCAGGAGCAAGACTTGGATGTATGTTCTAGATTATCAAAGAGAAGAGAACCTAAGTAGCCCTCAAGGGCAAGAGACTAGGCAAGAACTCTGGATGCCAAACCACTCAAACTAAGCAGATATTGACTTTCAGGAGATTTATCTGCGATTGAATTATAATCTCATTGAGACTGACTGGGGGAGGAACCAAATTGTGTGGATTTGTCTTGCCTTCAGATGAAAGGAAATTTGAATAATTGAATTGCGGTTTTTTGAGCTTCTGGATTCCACAGACTAAAGAGGGCTTGGGGCTGCCTGGTTTGGGAAAGAGAGGTAGGTATTCAGTGGGTTTTAATAATTATTAAAATGCTATATGTAAGTATGTCATACTGTTATGGGTAAATACCATTAAGACAGCAGAGGAGAAAAAGGATGGCATTTTCTAGCGGGGAGTGGTAGAGTTCAACATCTTGAATAAATCTGCATCTTACATGATTTATACCTTACATAATCTAAACCCTTAGATTAACAAAATCAATGCAGAAGTTGTGGTTGTAGCTGTTTGTCCTTTGTTCTCAAAGAGGACCATGACTTCAGGGAGGTGATGCCATGACATGCAAGGGAAATGGACTTCAGTGAGGGAGGATTGTGCAAAGTCACCAGCCTCGCTTTCTCTTCTGCAGCCATCTAGGTCCAATGGTAGGATATAGATCAGGACGATTGAAGATGGCCCAGGATGTGATGGAAGACCTTGGCCTTTTTAAGCTAAGGTCTTTAACCCCAATGCAATTTCAGTGATTAAGGAAGGCTAAATAAGAAATCAGGCAGAGAATGACTTCTTTGAAAAGGAGGTCAGAGGACTCACACAGGTGCACGTTGGGAAAGTCCAGAATCAGAAACCAATGCAAAAGTCACAAAAGAGGTTTGTGTTCGTCCTTCGTTTCCGAAGAAGACCAGGCCATCAGAGAAATGATGACATGACTTGCACTTGACTTTGTTTTGAGTGAGGGAGGGCTGTGCAGAAGAAGTGTAGTAGCAAGGGGACAGAGGTAGCAAGTTTTCTGAGTCAGGGAGCTTGGCAGTTGAGCCAGAACTCCCTCTAGTGTTGGGTTAAAGGAATAACCACTGGAATTGAGCAGACAGAACATGGTCCTTGTTACTGAACAGAATTACACACAGTAAATCGCAGATGGAAAACTCTCAAAAAAATTGAAATTCTAGGAAAATGTAGAACTCAGAGGAAAACAAGTGAGTTCACTTAGACAAGCTTAATAAAAGTTATCCCAGACAAACCCACTAAAGACTATCTAACAAACAAGGGGCATGCCATAACCATGTTCATTCTCTGATCATGGCAATAAGAAATTAAGTAAAGTCATTGCATTAAGCACTTCAAGTGGCCACAGACCCTCCCAAGCCAGGCAGTCTTTAACTTCCTCTGTTCTGCAGAGAAGACAAACTTAAGAATTCAAAAAAAAAAACACAGTTTAGATGCTTAGATCCTTTTTCTGCAAGGAAACGAAAAAAAACAGAGCCCACCATTCCCTCAACGTTCCCACAGAGAGCTGGTTCAATCTTCCCCAGATTTATTCCACAATAAGACTTTGGTGTATGCCCAGATTACCTAAAATGGGGGCACCTATCTAGGGGTGGCAGGGGCCTGCTTCTGAGAGAGGACATTCTATATTTGCTTACCACATGGTTTGGAACAGCCTTTTTTTGTTGTCTATTGAGCTGGAAGTGCCTACATCTTTAAATCTACCTAACCAAGACTCTTTCTTTCCAGTGACATCCAGGGGTAAAGCATTTAATCAACCAAGTAGTAAGCTGAATGTAGAAAGGCCACCTTCCCCTCCCATTAGGCCCTATGGTTCCAAGAACTGGCCTCAGGGTTTTGGTCTATTTCTGCCCTTTTCATTTCTAGTATAGAAACTATAGTCTAGGATCTGGGGATCTTGGAACCTTTGATTCCAGCCAAGAAAATGAGAGGTCAGGGGCCTCAAGACAAAAGACCAGAGGAGGCTTTGGAGTTGGAATCCAGTGGAACTAATATTATGTATTTGAATTGAGTTGAATGTGTTGAATTGTGAATCTAAACCCTTTCCCTTTGCCAAACACCAAGGTAAGATAGGGGAGATTATTCTACCCAAATATTGGGGGTAAATGTTTGTGTGTTTGCTCTTGTTATACCTTTCAAGTAAATATTCCTTTGTAAAAGATAATCTGCTTGATGGGTAGTTCAAAGGACCTGGGGTTCTTGGACCTCCAAAAATTGGAGGAACATAGTCAGTGATAGAAATGGAAAGCCTTGAAGGCAATCCCCCAGAGAACCCTGAGAAATATAACATACCTGGTCCTTAAGCAAGAGGTCAGAGTAGTCGCTGTAAGAATATCACTCATGGTCAAACCTCCCATGGTCGCATCCAATCTATTAAGGTAACCATAGACTCTTAGGTGCCCCAACATGTTTCTGTCTTTTCTTTGAGAACAGTTGAGGCCCCATCTCCACCAGTGATCTAGATAAGACACATCCCTCTGCTGCTCATTTGGCAGCTGACAACTCTGGGAACTTTCTCTGGCTGTTTCCCATACAGGAACTCTCTTCCTCTTTCCTCAATTCTGTCCACTGACTTTCATGGCTTCCTTTAAGTTCCAGTTAAAGAGCCTTTCCCAACCCTTCTTAATTCTAGTGCCTTCCTTCTGTCAATTATTTCCCATCTATCCTATAGATAGCTTGTTTGTAAGTTGTCTCCCCCATTAGACTATGAGCTCCTTGAGGGCAGGGACTGTCTTTTGCCTCTTTTTATATTCCCAGCACTTAGGGCTGTACACAGTAGATGCTTAATAAATATTAATTGGTTGATTAATTGATCATTCTGTTCTGGCTCTTTCTCCCACTTCTCATTGCCATAGAAGCCTACCCAGGTGCCAAAGCCTAAACTGGCTGTTAAACTCTTATCACAGGAAAAGTGTTACAGGGCAAGAAGTAAATTACCTCCATGCTGATGATCATTTTGTCTATTGATCCCTGTCTGTCCTTTCTCTGTGAAATGTCCACGTCCTCCCTACTTTTCTTTAGACTAATCCTAACCTCAACTATTCTTCAACTCGTTTTCCATGTTCATCCACCAAAAGAAACCAATAGGATGGTCAGCTTTGGGTCAAAGGCGTAGCCACATCATCATTCATATCTCTCTGTCTCTCTCTTTCACACACACACACACACACACACACACACACACACACACACAAACACACACACACACATACACATACACAAACACACACGTACACACACACATACACACACACACTAAACCTTCCATATGTACAAGGAGCTTTTGGTTTAAGACTTCCAAAGGTTTTACAGACATCTTACATTGTACAAAGCTTAAAGCATTATATAAATGTTAACTATTATTATTACACCAATTGCCTCATGTTTCTGTGTACCTTCAACTTGTAATTCATATATAGATATATATATATATATGAAATGCTTAAATAAAAGGTATGGGTCTCCCTACTCAATAATATGTGCAAGGCTACATTTTCTGATCCCTTCTCTTCACATCTAATAAAAATAATATTCGATCCAACATCCTAAATGGCCCCATCCAAATTGTGAGAAGAAACATTTTGTGAGAAATTATCATTAATAACCAACATCTTTAGGAGTTTAAGAGCTCTCTCCCTTCTTCAAAAGTCCTGACTGTAAGTCCAATTTTTCTTGAAGAACATTGACTCTCCTTGGTCAGACCCCACCCAACCTTGCAAGGAATTTAATCTAGGATGGCGAAGCCCATTGTATTCTACTGGGATTTGGGTTTCCTTTTGTCTAGATAACCTGAAGGCTGAGGGTGGTCCCAGTAGAGATAATTTCTCTGTCTATCCAAGAGATATTCAGCCCTTTATTTTAATGTAGCCAAATTCAATCACATTAACCAATTAGATTTGAATGTGTTTTGATGAATAAGTATAATGTTTTAAAGAGTTTATAAACTGTGAGTCTACCATCATGATCATCTTTGGTCTCTAAGAGAGATGGCCAAATGACCATCTTTTTATTAACAACCTACTGGCCTTATTAATAAAATGATTAACTTACCCAGAAACTATGTATCTTGGTCCTTTTTAAAGCCCCAATTTTTAATACATTTATTCTTTTATATTAAAGGTTGCCATTCTCCAACTTATAGGTAAGGATATACACAAAATGCCAGTTGGATCCAAAAGGCCCATCCTCACTATTACAGAGTGTTTGCTAGTTAACAATTTTCATCACAGAGCAAACAGATTTTTAAAACAGATTTTTTTGTCCTACCATGCTTGCAATAAAATTAGGAAAAGCAGGTATGAAGAGACTGCACAGATTCCAAAAAAGTATGAGCTCAATTTGTGTTATTTTAAGCCCTGAAACATAATGTAGCTATGGTATATAGAGAAAAGGGGAGGAGGGAAGAGAGAAATCGACTTTAAGCAACCACAAAAAATCCAGCAAAGGCATGATTTCTTTCTACAACTGCAATTTTCTTATATTTTAAAATACACCCTCATGTTGCTACTATTGATGTTAATTTTCAGCTCTGATTTCCTCCCCTGCCTTGGATTTGCCCACCAGAAGAAACTATCTAAAAAGGTAGACATTTTCCTGCTTTCATGAGGCTTGGGTAGAGGGGAGATGTTGGGAGGGGGAAACACCAGGGCCAGGTTCACACAAGGAAAAGGGAAAAAGATAAAAATCCACTCACTATTTTTTCTTAAATGTAAACAACAGTAAAATGTCTAACAATCACAACAGGAAATAATAAAGCATAACAAAATAGTAAGTCATGTTTCAGAAGTTAGCCATGGCTGCATTAAATCCTTCCTTAGGCCTGGGGCCTCCAAGACTCTTCCATTAATTTTCTCTCAGCATGAAAAACAAGTAACCCATTATATGAAGGACAGCTTACTGTGTTAGAGACCAGGTGCTAAACAGAAGAGAGTGATCCAGACCTCCTCCTTGTGATGGGCTTCCAGTTGATTTCTCTTACTACCAGGACAACATACTAAAAAGCAGAGACACCACCTTGACAACAAAGGTCTGTGTAGTCATAGCTATGGTTTTTCCAGGAAAGTTGTCACAAGGAAAACTGAGTGCCACAGAATCAACGCTTTCAGATTGTGGTACTGGAGAAGACTCTTAAGAGTCCCTGGAACAGGAAGGAAGTCCATCAGTCAATATTTAAAGAAATTAATTCAGGCTATTCACTGAAAAGTCAAATACTAAAGCTGAAGCCTAAACATTTTGGCCACCTAATGAGGAGACAGGATTCATTGGAAAAGATCTTGATACTAGGAAAGATTGAAGGCAAAAGGAAAAGGCAGAGGATGAGATGGATAGATAGTGTCATGGAAGCAATGAACACGAGCCTGGACAGACTTTGGGAGATAGCAGAGGATAGAAGGGTCCAGCGTGCTGTGGTCCATGGGGTCACAAAGAGGTAGATGCTACTGAACTAGTGGATTTTTATTTATAGTCAGAGAACAAGGGTTTCAGTGTGTGTGTGACTTTGGTCATTGTCAATTAACTTCTCTTAGACTCAGTTTCTTTATCTGTAAAATCCTGTACTTGAACCCTTCCTAACTAGGTTCTTTCCTACCTTTCTGGTTTTTCTACATTTTACCCCCTCCTCACCCTCAGCTACTATGACCTATTTGCTATCCACACACACAACTCCATCTGCCTACTCCATGCTTTTCAGCATCCATCACCCTGTGTACTGAAGGCCCTCTCTACTCTCCTCCACCTACTAGTATCTGTGGCTTACTTGAAGACTCAGCTTAAATCTTACCTTCTGCAGGAGGCTTGTCCCAGTTCTCCTCCTCCACCCCATTGCCATTCTACCACCCTTGCCACACCATCCCCCGATCAGCTCCCATTTACACTATACATCTTACATGTACATAGTTATCTTCACATTGCCTCTCTATTAGATCCTTTAAGGCAGGGACCAAGTTTTTTCATTTCTTTACATCCTCAGAGATTAGCACATTGCCTCATACACAGTAGCTGCTTTGTAAATGCATGTTGATTGATTGACTAATTAAAATGGGGTTAATAATACTAGCTAATGGAGTCTTTGTGAAAAAAAGCATTATATAAAACTTAAAGTTATCTTTAATGCAGATTATCCATTGGGCCAAAGAACTTCGACTATTTTTGCTTTTCCTATTAATTTAATTTTCTATCCTTTTGATCATTTTGTTCTATATTTTTCTCCAACTTGCTCAGCATTCTTCTCAAAATATGAAGAAAATACAAGACATAATACATGATACAAAAAGCTAACATAAAGTCACATACAATAATAACTCACAATTACATAGCATTTTAATGTGTGCAACATATTATCCCCATAACCAGGGAAGATGTAGGAATGTGCTAAAGTTAGTTTATCTAAACTTGCAAGAACCAATTGTTAAATTGTCCATGTGAACATTTATACCTCAAAATTGGAGCTTATTGTTTACTTGATTGTCCAGACTTAAGAAAGTGATAAAGTATTGATAATGCAGATTACACTTGAAAGCGGTTTGTGAGCGCTTGTTTATTTGTTTTGTCAAAGAGCCAGTTGTTAAATATTTGCCAGCACTCCACTGCCAACAACCCATTGAAGTAGTTAGGACAGGTATTTTTTATCTCCATTTTACAGATGAAGAAACTAAGAGACTCTAAAAAGTTAGGTGACTTACCCAGGGCTTGATTTGTGCATAAATCAGATTTAAGTGTGGCAGAGATGCACAAAGTTGTAGGCCTCTCTCCTCGAGTCATCACAGTCCAGTGGCAGGACAGAATCAAGACCAGTGGTATTGGCTCAAGTTGCAGTGGATGACCTTGGCATCTTCAATGTCTGATCAAGCTCTAAGTATACTACATCACCTGTTTCATCTACCTTCATGGCCATTGGAACACATTGTTCTCATCTGCCCTTTCCACCACGGGAAATCTTCACATGCTTGGGGTAGATATTCCCCTAACTCACCAAGAGGTTTGAAACCCGTCGGTTACCCTCAACTTGGTTTAGCACAGTTTGCTGACACAGTTTACCAGCTGCAGCTTCTTGTAGGCACAAAGTGAGAGTTTGGTGGATCAGGTGCAGACCAAAGACAGAAAGCAACCTGGAAAAGGGGGCTCCGCAGCCTTCACATCAGAAGTACCAGTCTTCCCTGAAGAGATCCTACATCCCTGCAACAGCAACAATCTAATCCCAACTTACATGTCTAGTCTTATTTCATTGTCCACTCTTTCACACACCTTACATTGCAGGGAAATAGAACTAGTCTCTGTTTACCAGTCTTATCCTGGTCTCTTCTGTCATTATGCTTTCCCATAAGTCATTGTGTATACACTATAATGCTTGATGAGTATATCTCCATGGATGGAAATCTTTTTCTTCTTTCAATAACTTGACTCAAATGACCCCACCTTGTCCATGAAGTTCTTTCCAGAAACAATATATTTCTTCCTCTCAGATTTCTTGTAACACTTTATCTGGACCTCTCCTAGACCTGCCCTCTTTCTATGTGCCCCTAGGAAAGTCACAGCCAGGTGGAGTCAGTATCTATTCAGAACCACAGCTCCCAAGCCCCCATGCAATGTTTCCCTTTTACCAGACCAAACCAAAGGGCGTATTAACTCAAAGCTTAGGTATTTAACCCAACAGAATATCAAACTAATTTTAAAAAGAACAACTCCTACACACAGCCACACTTTCCCACTGATTCCCCCAGCACTAGAGGGGTACTTGTAGCCTAGATCACTCCTAGTATTGCAACCCAGCTGGACATTTCACTGCCTCTGAACACCCAGAGGAGATGTTAATGTCATCTGGTGGCCTCTTTCTCCAATGAGCCGCCATCTGCTGCTTCTCGGCTAAACTGCTACTGCCATCTGCAGCTTCTGCATTGAACTGCAGAATTTATGCAGCTTCTGACTGTTTACTCTTCCTTGGTGAGTCAGACCATCAACCGACAGCTTCTTTAGGTCTTCTATGATCCTGGTTTTAGCCCCATCCATCCAACATGCTTATTTTTTTTATTGCTCTCCTTGCCCCTCAATGGGAAATGCCCAGGCTTACTTGATATTTGGATTAGGGTAAGTAAATTATTTTCCACTCCTACTTGAGCCCATTCAGTTAGTACTTGGGTCATACTAGAGGTGGCTAGGTGACTCAGTGGATAAGTACTGAACCTGAAGTCAGGAAGAACAGAGTTCAAACCCTACCTTATATAGCCACTAGGTGTGTGACCCTGGACAAGTCACTTAATCTCTGCCTCAGGTTTCTCAATTATAAAGTGGGGATAACGATAATGTGGAGATTGAATGAAATAATATTTGTAAAGCACTTGCTTAGGAAAGGGAAAAGGTCAATATGTGAATCCTATCTGGGGGTGTGGCTATGGAGGCAGCAGGCCATAGTAGGCACTTAATAAATAATGGTTCCCTTGTTCCTTCCATACAAATTACACTGGAGCTTCACTGAGTGAGACTAGAGGCACAGGATGGAGTTAACGAATTTGGTCCAGGATTCCTGAACCTACACTCTTTGCTGCTCTCCATACATGTTGGAAATGTTATAAGTTCCTTACATATTGTTTTTCATCCTTATATCCAGTGCCTCACTACCCTAGCATAATGCTATGCACATAAGGCAATTTTAATCATTGTTTTCTGAGCTGAATTAAGTCTCTAGTCTAGAAGGATAAAGAACTAAGGAAAAAATATTTAATGGTCCCATTTCACTACCTTAACATGTTTTATGCAGGTAAAATCTGAAAAAAACTAGTGTGATTTCTCCCCACCAGATTGCGGTGGGGAGAAAAACTTCATAGCCATAGGTACAAATGGAGAAAGACAGGAATAGCACTGGTCAAATGTATCTTATTGCAATGACCTGTCTCTACCTTCTCACAACTAACTGCTTTAGTCATTACAAGTCACTAGGGAAGCTCCATCTGTCTCCAAAGTATGGAATCCTAGGTTTTTTACCTATGTATCTTCCCCTAGTGATGGCTCAACACAATAATTTCCAGAATTTCTTATGCACTATCATATTCTGTCCACTTGCCCACAACCAAGGACTCTGATAATGCCTGACTTCTAAATAGGTATGATGGTTCCCAAGCAAATGACTTCACATTGGGAAACAGAAATGTCTCATAAAGCTCAACAGAGCTGTTTGGAATGAGAACTGGAATGTGTGTCGATTAATGGGGGTTGTTTAATGGTGCAGGAAAGCCTTGCTGCCCATTACTACTGCTTATGACTGTATTTTTCCAAAATGCTTTGCAATCATTTTCAATAGTTTTCTACTGAATGGGCTTTGCACTGCAAGCAGCTCTTCAGTCAATCTCAAAACTTTTGTGACGAGTCAGAAAGTCTAACTTAGGCTTCATGTAAACTGAGCTGATGATGGAATAAAACCACAAGAAATAAGTGTGGGATGTCAGAGACTGAGGAGCCATATCTGAATTGCAACTATTTGTTTAAATCTATTCAAATGCAAGTTTTTGCAGCATCAGAACCCTGTCCTACAACCCAGTACTTTCAGTAAAACCTTTTCAAATTATTTATAAAGCCTACCGCTAAGGGTATCAAGAAACTATACTTTATAATGGATAGAAGGCTAGACTTGGAGTTTGAAAAACCTAAGCCTAAGTCCTATTCCCTATCCATAAGACCTATGTAACCCTGGGCAAGTCACTTAACTCCTTCATGACCCAGGTGACTCTAAGATTTATGTAAAAGACCTTTCTGAATTGGGAGAGGGAATTTCCACACTAGGAATTACCTACAAAACAGAAATCACAGACCTAATTGTTTATTCATTCAGTCATGTTCAGCTCTTCATGACCCCGAAGACCTGTCAGTCCCTTCTATCCTCCATTCTCTCCTAAAGTCTATCCAAGCTCATATTTGTTGCTTCCATGACATTATGTATCCATCTCATTCTCTACTAACCCCTTCTCCTTTTGCCTTCAATCTTTCCCAATGTCAATGTGTTTTCCAATGAATCCTGTCTTCTCATTATGTGGCCAAAGTATTTAAGCTTTAACTTCAGTATATGTCCTTTCAATGGATATTCTGAATTATTTCTTTAAATACTGACTGATTTGATCTCTTTGCCATCCAAGGGACTATCAAAAGTCCTTTCCAGCACCACAGTTTGAAAGCATCAACTCTATGATGCACAGCTTTCCTGATAGTTCAACTCTCACAGCCATACATTACTACAAGAGAAGCTATGGCTTTCACTATATGAAGTTGGTTGACAAAGTGATGTCTCTCCTTTATAGTATGCTGTCCAAATTCGCCATAGCTTTCCTTCCCAGGAGCAAGCATCTTTTGCTTTCATGGCTGCAGTCATCATTTGCAGGGATCTTTGAACCTAAGGATACAAAATCTAATACCACTTACATTTCTTTTCCTTCTATTTGCCAGGAAGTGATGGGACCACTTGTCATGATCTCAGTTTTATTTGTTTTTTAACGTTAATTCTCAGACCAACTTTTGTACTCTCCTTTTTCACCCTCATCAAGAGGCTTCTTAAACTTGTTCATTTTCTATCATCAGATTCTTATCTGCATATCTGAGATTGTTGACATTTCTCCTGGTAACCTTAATTCTGGCATTTGGTTCATCCAGTCTGGCATTTTGCATGATGTACTCTATATATGTTAAATAAACAAGGAGACAATAAGATACTTTGTCATATTCTTTTTCTGATCTTAAATCGATCAGTTATTCCATGTTCAGCTCTAATTGTTGCTTCTTGACCTACATACAGGTTCCTCAGGAGACAGGTAAAATGATCTGGTACTCCCATGTCTTTGAGGAACTGTCACATTTTGTAGTGATCTGCACAATCAAAGGCTTTAGTGTAGTCAAGGAAGTAGAAATAGATTTCTTTCTAGAATTCCCCTGCTTTCTCCATAATCCAGCAAATGCTGGCAATTTGGTTTCTAGTTCCTCTACCTCTTCAAAAGTCAGTCTGCACTTGTGGCAATTTTTAGTCCACATATTCCTGAAACCTAGCTTGCAGAATCTCAAGCATAACCTTCCTGGCCTGTGAAATGAGAGCAATTGTTTGGTCATTGGGACAGTCTCTGGCATTGCCCTTATTTAAGGTTGGAACACAAATTGATCTTTCCGATCCAGTGAGCACTGTCAAGTTCTCCAAATTTGCTGATATGTTGAGTGCAGCACTTTAACAGCATCATCTTTTAGGATTTTAAATAGCTCAGCTGGAATGCCATCACCTCCACTCCCCTTATGGTTAGTAAGGCTTCCTAATGCCCACTTGACTTCATTCTCTAGGATGTCTGGCTCCAGATTAGTAATCACATCATTGTGGTTATCAGCAATATTAAGACCTTTCTTGTACATTTCTTCTGTATATTCTAACCTCTTCTACTTTTGTTAAGTCTCTATATGAAATATTCTCTTGATATCTCTAATTTTCATGAAGAGATTTTTTTGTCTTTCCCATTCCATTGTGTCTTCTATTTCTTTGCATTGCTTATTTAAGAAAACCTTATCTTTAATGTTCTCTGGAATATCATATTCAGTTGAGTATGTCTTTCCATTTCTCCTTTTCCTTTCCTTCTTTCTTCAGCTATTTGTCAAACTTCACCAGTAATTTTGTTTTCTTGCTCCTTTTTATTTGGGATGTTTCTTATTCCTGTCTGTTGTACATTATTGTGAACCTCTGCCCATAGTTCTTCAGTTCTTCTATTTAGCAAATCTAATCCCTTAAGTCTATTTATCACTTCCACTTCATATTCATAAGGGATGTTATTTAGATCATACTTATATGGCCTGATGGTTTTCCCTACTTTCTTCAATTTCAGTTTGAATTTTGCAATAAGAAGCTCATGATTTGAGCTACAGTCAGCTCCAGGTCTTTTTTTAACTGGCTGTATAGAGCTTCTCCACCTTGGGCTACAAAGTATATAATCAAGTGATTTCAATATTAGCCCTGTGATAATGTCCATGTGCAGAGCTACCTTTAGGGCTGTTGAAGAAGAATGTTTGCTATGATCAGCTAGTTATCTTGACAAAACTCTATTGGTCTCTGTTGTGCTTCGTGTTGTACTCAAAGATCAAACTTGCCTGTTCTAATTGTCTTTTGATTTCCTACTTTAGCATTTCAATTCCCTCTGGCAAATGTGACACCTTTTTTGATGTTATTTCTAGAAGATGTTCTAGGTCTTTGTAGAACTGAGAAACATTGACCTCTTCAACATCAGTGGTTCAACATACATTTGTATTACTACGATGTTAAGTAGTTTACCTTGGATTCAAAAGGATATCGTTCTGTCATTTTTGAGATTGTACCCTAATTGTTTTTCCCAACCTTTTATTGACTATGAGAGCGATTCCATTTCTTCCAAGGGATTCTTGGCCGTACTAACAGATGTAATGATCCCTTGAATTAAATTCACCCATTCCTACCCATTTAGGTTTACTGACTATCAACGTTTAACCTTTCCATTTCCTGCTTGGCCACATCCAGCTTACCTTGGTTCATAGATTATACACTCCAGGTTCCTATGCCATATTGACCTTTACCACATCAGATTTACCTTTTGTCACCAGTTATATCTACAACTGGGCTTCCTTTCATCATTGACCCAATCGGTTCACTTTTCCTGGAGCTACCATGAGCAAAGCAGAATTGTAGTGGTACAAAGACAGCATGAGATGGACAGATCTAGAGACCATCTCCATCTCAAATGCTCAAACTATTTGTGCCCAACCTGTGGTAGAGACTTCTGAGCTCATGTTGGATTGATCTCCTACAGTCAAATACACTGTTCCTTGACCCCAATACTGTGATGTCATTGGGTCCTCTTTGAATACAAAGGGCAAGCAACAAACAAGAACTTGTAGTTTTCCTCTACTCTTCCCCAGTAATATTTTGGACACCTTCCAACCTGAGGGACTTATCTTCTGGTGTCATATCTTTTATCATTTTATTGCTGTCCATGAGGTTTTCTTGGCGAAGATACTGCAGTGCTTTGCCATTTCCTTCTCCAGTAGATCACCTTTAATTAGAACTCTCTACTATGATCCGCCTGTCTTGGGTAACGTTATATGTCATAGTTCATAGTTTCATTGAACTATGCAAGCCCCTCCACCACAACAAAGCAGTAATCCAGGAGGGGCACAGACCTAGATTTGCCTCCCCCCAAAAAAAGAAAGAAAACTAGTGGTACCAAGTAAAGTAAGGCTGATTTTTTAATAATATATTTTCAAATCAATTTTATACCAAAATTAACTTTGAGAATGGTACAGTGGAAAGAATATGGATTGTGAAGTAAGAAGCCCTAGTTTTAAATCCTGGTTCTATCACTCACTACCTTATCTTAGGCAAGGGGCGGAACCATTGATTGACCATCTCGTACAAGATGACTTCTGAGGTTTCCTCCAGCTCCAAATTATGATCTTTGAACTATGTGATTACTTGTCATTAATAAATATTTTGTAATTAGGAAAAATATTAGATACAATAGATCAGTTTGTAAGATGCTTAAAAACAAGTTTCATGTCGCCTTTTCTTTTACACTAACATAGAATAGTGGGTAAAGCACTGGACTGGAAGTCAGGAAGACCAAGATTCACATCTTACCTCAAACATTTACTACTGTTTCAACCTGGATAAGCCAATTAATCTGAGTCTCAATTTCTTTACCTGTAAGAGACAATGCTACTTATGGTAATTCTAAGGTTGTGGGGAGGATCAAAGGAGATAATGTATGCAAACTGTTTGACAAACCTTAAAGGAGCATATAAATGTGAATCATTAGAAATTGCATTCTCATATTTTTCAATGGGATGAAGATAGAAAAGATCCTGGGACAAATCATTGTCTCACTATTATCTTTAATATTTAATGTTCTTTCAATTATTGCACAAAAGGATAGAATAGTGGCTTTTGTAGTTGGATAAAAGTTTCAGGATGTCAATTCATAGCTGTAACCTCACTAAGAGCATCCTCTATATGTCTCTAGGAGCAGACAGGAAAACAGGAATGAGATATACTTTATCCTATTCCCATATAGGGATGAGAAGGAAGACAAGAAATTTGCAATTTTTAAATTTGAGAGATTCATTTGCAATTTTTGTTTTGTTTGTAAATCTTCCATTTAAATCCAACTTCAGTGCTTCCTTGGAACATGGAGGTGACCTTAGGGTCTTGAAGGTTATGCCAGTGGGGCGTGAGAACTCTGCCATATACTTGAAAGCTAGATGGGTTTTGAGCAAAAGCCCTGCTATATAGCCTGTGCTCACCATCTGAGGACCAAATTAAAAGTATAGAAAGATTTATTAGCAAGAGGCTGAGAACCAGATGATGATTTTTCCTTTTTTTTCTTTTGCCAAAGCAATTCATGGAAACAGAAATGAAGTTATACAAATATTGTAATTCATGACACATAGTAAAAGCATAATGAATGCTCGTTGATTAATTGATTGATGTTGAAATCTCTGATCTCTTGAGTATAGAAGTTTTGCTTGTAAATACTTCTGGACATATCAGTGATTGATTCAAGACCAATGAGAAACTACCTTTTTCAGTCATGTGGTCCTTTTTCACCAATCATTGATGATTCTTTACATCAGCTTAATGAATATTGTGTAACAGTGATGAGCAAATGAATGTACAGGTACACTAACAGACACCACTGAGTAGTGGTAGCACTCTTATAGGTATAAGAATAACCCACAGCTGAGGATATACATTTGTACCTCACATATGCATCTTGATTGCTTCTCCTGGATTATTTGATTTTGTTTGTTGGTTTTTAACTAGATTATCTGTAGTAGTGTGCTTTTGAGTTACTATAAATTGACCTCTCTATGGAAATATCAGAACCATATCCTGAGCCTCACTGCAAAAAACTTTCCTGTGTTTGAAGCTTTAGTTTGATTCCCAGTTTCCTGCTTTCTGGATCCCACACTCACCTTCTCTTTCTCCTCTTCCACCACTACTAACCTCTGGGGGAAGGGGCTAGTGGAGAGGGAGAAGGTAGAAAAGGGGGAAGAAATGGTCAATTTCCCTCTGTGTTTAAAGAAAAAAATAACTTTGACAATTAAATGAGCAATGGCCTAGAGTGGAGAAAAACATGAAATGAGGCAGGGAAACCAGTAAGAAGACTGCTACAATAGTCCAGACATGAGCTGAAGAAGATCTACACTAGGTTGGCAAGCTGTGTATTAGAGAAAGAAAGGATGCATATGTGAGATGTTATAAAGGTAAAAACAAGAACACATGGTAACAGATTGGGTACAAGGAGTGACTTTAAGGGAGAGGTAGTAGATGGTAAGCTTGGATAAAAAAGAAGATGGTGGCATCCTCAATAATTACAGTTCAGGAAATGGGAAGGTTTCATGGGGGCAAAGATAATAAACTCAGATTGAGTGTAATGAGTTTGAAATGTACATCCACTCTGAGATGTCCAACAAGCAATTAGCTATATGATACCAGAGAGCATGAACAAATCCCTTAGCTATTCTAAAGAGGTTTCTCATCATTATTGGGAAGGTATTAAGGCTTTACTCACAATTTATAAATGATCAGAATGTATTCTGACCTGATAAATGTACCAGGTCTATATGAAATGGGGTAACTTAAACACTACCCTTAACACTATTTGATCTTTTATTTTTTCCTGTGCTAAATATACACATACATATTTATATAAACATGTGTACATATAATGTAATATGTGGATATGTGCTATATGTTAATGTACATATGTAAATATATGTATACAGAGATAATAGATGTAGACATCAACATGGAAACAGATATGGATATGAATGTAGATATAGATATGTATATGGCTATAGATATAAAAAATATAGATATTGAGACAGAGACAAGATGACAGAGTAACAACATGGACTTTCTAGAGCACTCCCACCAAGCCCAGCCAAATATCTGTAAAAAATGACTCTAAACAAATTCTGGAGCTGCAGAACCTGTGGAATGATGGAGTAAAGCAAATCTCCAGCCCAAGACAGCCTGGAAAGTTGCCAAGAAGTGTTTATTGCGCCATGGAGGTGGCAGGGCACAGTCCAGCATGGGCTGTGCTGGCACAGACAGACCTTGAGCAGGCTTTGGGGGAGACTGAATCTCTCCCACCTACTGTGGTTTCCAGATTTCATGACCTCAAAATGCTGAGGATAAATTGGAAGGTCAGTGGGAAAAGCCTGTGGGACAAGTGCAGGAGAGTAGAGTGGTCTGGCCCCAGTCCCAGGGAAGCAGAGGTGGAAGGAGACAGAGGAACCCATGGTACCCATAGCAGCAGCAGCAGGAACAGCTGCAGCCACTATTTCTGGAGTTCTAGGCCCACAGATTGTGGGGGGATCTAGCAACTGATAGTATATTCCCCACCCCCACTGGTAGCAGAGAACTACTTTGACAAAGAGCTCAAAAGTCAAGTAAATGTCAGGGGAAATGAGCAAAAACTGGAAAAAAAATCAGACTATACTTTGGTGACAAGGAAGACCAAAACATGCAAACATAAGAAAACAAAATCAAAGCTCCTCCACCCAAAACCTACAAGAAAAATATAAATTGGTCCCAGACCATTGAAGAGCTCAAAAAGGATTTTGAAAATCAAGTGAGAGAAGTAAAGCAAAAATTGGGAAGAAAAATGAGAGTGATGCAAGAAAATCATGGAAAAAGAATCAACTGTTTGCTAAAGGAGACCCAAAAAATGCTGAGGAAAATAACATTTTTAAAAATAGACTAACCCAAATGGCAAAAGAGATCCAAAAAGTCAATGAGGAGAAGAATGCCCTAAAAAGTAGAATTGGCTAGATGGAAAAAGAGATCCAAAAGCTCACTGAAGAAAATAATTCCTTAAAGATTAGAATGGAGAGGACGGAAGCTAATGACTTTATGAAAAATCAAGAAATTATAAAGCAAAACCAAAGGAATGAAAAAAATAGCAAACAATGTGAAATATCTCATTGGAAAAACAACTGACCTGGAAAATAAACCAGGAGATATAATTTAAAAATTATGGGACTACCTGAAAGCCATGATCAAAAACAGAGCCTAGACATCATCTTTTGTGAAATTATCAAGGAAAACTGCTCTGATATTCTAGAACCAGAGGGTAAAATAAATATTGGAAGAATCCACCAATCACCTCCTGAAAGAGATTCAAAAAGAAAAACTCCTAAGAATATTGTGGCCAAATTCCAGAGTTCCCAGGTCAAGGAGAAAATACTGTAAACATCTAGAAACAGTCTGATTATTGTGGAAATACAATCAGATTGACACAAGATCTAGCAGCTTCTACATTAAGGGATCAAAGGTCTTGGAATAGGATAATTCAGAAGTCAAAGGAGCTACAATTAAAGAAAAGAATCACCTACCCAGAAAAACTGAATATAGTACTTTGCGGCAAAATGGTCATTTAATAAAATAGAGGGCTTTCAAGCATTCTTGATGAAAAGACTAGAGCTAAATAGAAAATTGACTTTCAAACACAAGAATCAAGAGAAGCATGAAAAGGTAAACAAGAAAGAGAAATCATAAGGGACTTACTAAAGTTGAACTGTTTGCATTCCTACATGGAAAGACAATATTTATAACTCTTGAAACTTTTCAGTATCTGGGTAGTTGGTGGGATTATATACATATAGACAGAGGGCACAAAGTGAGTTGAATAGGAAGGGATGATATAAAAAAATAAAATTAAGGGGTGAGAGAGGAATATACTGGGAGGATAAAGGGAGAAAAAGAATGGGGCAAATTATCTCTCATAAAAGAGAAAATAAGCTTTTTCAATGGAGGGGAAGAGGGAGGAGGTGAGAGGAAAAAAGTGAAACTTATTCTCCTCACATTTGATTTAAGGAGGGAATAACATGCACACTCAATTTGGTATGAAAATTTATCTTACACTACAGGAAATTAGAGAAGGGACTAAGTGGAGTATAGATAGGGATGATAGAAGGGAGAGCAAATGGAAGGAGGGAGTAATCAGAAGCAAACACTTTTGGGGAGGGACAAGGTCAAAAGAGAGAATGGAATAAATGGGGGGCAGGATAGGATGGAGGGAAATATAGTTAGTCTTTCACAACATGACTTTTATGGAAGTCTTTTGTATAATTACACATGTATAACCTATATTGAACTACTTGCCTTCTCAGTGGGGATGGGTGGGGAGGGAGGAAGGGAGAGAAGTTGGAACCCAAAGTTTTAAAAATGAATGTTAAAAATTGTTGTTACATGCAACTGAGAAATAAGAAATACAGGTAATGTGGTATAGAACTCTATCTTGCCTTATAAGAAAATTGAGAAGATGGGGATAAGAGAAGGGAGGGGTGTGATGGAAGGGAGGGCAAATTGGTGGAAGGAGTAATCAAAATGCATGGTGTCTTGGGGTGGGGGGAGAGGAGAGATGAGAGAAAATGTGGAACTCAAAATCTTGTGGAAATGAATGTTGAAAAATAAATAAATAAATTTAGATTAAGAATAAAAATATGTAGATTCTAGATATGTGTAGATATATATATGAATAAAAATATTAAGTATAAATAGTGTGATATAATGGAAAGAATGATGGCTTTGAAATTAGAGAACCTCAATTTCAAATCCTGACTGTCATTTATTGCCTATGTGACATCAGGCAAGTTATTTCACCTATTTAAACCTCAGTTCATGCTCTATAAAACCAAAGTATTGACCTAAATGGTCTTTAAGTACATTATAAGTCTAAACCTATGAAGTTTTAATAACTTCTTTGTATATGTAGATGTAATTTATGTAAGAATCATTTTGAGGCAAAATGTCAAGAGGTTTCATCATGATAAGTTAATATGCATTTATATCTTCTGGGTGCAATGTCCCATCATTGCTTTGAAGGATATTAAACAACATGGAAAACATGTAATTCGTGTCCCTAATGGGTTTGTGGTCTAAAATACATTATTTTGTCAGTAGGAAATAGCAACTTACCTTTAAAATCTATAGCTATATAGTTTAATTTATTGATTAGGGTTTGGGGGTTTTTAATTCACATAGTTTTTTAGATGAGGGGAAACTTCAACCAAGTAGAAATCCAAAATTTACATGATATTTGGGCCTGTTTAATATTCAACCTTCATATATATATATATATAGATATAGATATAGATATAGATAGATATAGATATAGATATATATTAACATCTAGATTTATATATAGATATATAGATATTAATATATATCGAGAGAGAGAGGAGAAAGAGCAATCAATCAATGGACTAAATCACCTCTAAGATCCTTTCTAATATTAAATCTGTTATGGAGAACTTTTTGTTTATTTCCATTGTTACATTATATTAAAATTGGTTAATCAGTTTCATTTGTCAAGATCCAACTGAATATTTATATTATCATCCAATACATTAGTGTCCCCCCAGTTTTGAGTCATCTGCAAATCTGATTAGCACACTTTCTATGCCTTCATCCAAGACACTGAAAAATGTTTTGAATAACTAGACCAATGAGAGATTCCTGGACCACTCTAATAAAGAACTACCTCCATGTTAAAATCAATCCATTAATACCTGATCTTTTGGTCAGATCATTCAATCAGTTTCGAATCTGGCTAACTCTCTTATCTAGCCCACAGCTCTCCATCTTGTTCACACTAAAGACTTTGGTACAGACTCTACCTGAATTTCAGGTATATTGTATCAAACATCTCCCTGATATAATAGTTGAGTAACTTATTTAAAAGTGGAAATTAACTTAGTCTGGTATAATTTGCACTTAATGAAACCATGCTGGCTTTTAGTGATCACTGTCCCTCATTCTAAATGATCACACACTATTCCTTTTAATAATACATGCTAGAATTTTGCCTGTGGTCAAATTCAAACTCACCAGCCTATAATTTGCACATTTTATCCTCTTCCTTTTTTTGGCAAATTAGGGCAATCTTTGGTCTTCTACAATGTTGTGGCACCTCTCCAATTGTTTGTGATTTTTCAAAGAACCCTGAGTGAGGCTTGGTCATCAGTTCTATTAGAATCCTGGGATATCATTCTTTTTTCTCTTACCCCTCAGATTACTGAAAGGTACTATCATCCTGCTTTTTCTGTACAAAACTACAAGGGCATTTCCTAAAGGGCATGCTTGCTTTAATGAAGTTCTATCAGTTAACAAGTATTCATTAAGTGCTTACTATGTGCCAGGCCCTGTACTAGGTATATGGGACAGAAAGACACAAATGAAATGGCCCCTGCCCTCAGGGAACTTACATTCTACAGGAAGAGATAACATATGTACATATACGTAAAATACAAAATATATGCAAGGTATTATTAGGCAGGACATCCCAGCAGCCTGATTGGGAGAGGGGCACAGGGTCAAGAAAGGGCTCATCTAGGAGGAAGCACTTGTACCAAGCTCTGAAGGAAACTGAGATTCTAAGAGAATGGTTAGAAGGGAAGGCATTCCTAGTATGGTGATAGCCTGGGAAAAGGAGATAAGAATGTCAAGTATATAATAAAGGCCATTTTGGCTAGACTATAGAGTGAAGGGAGATTGGTCCATCATATGCATGGAGTAAATGCTTATTGTTTGATTTATTGGAGTTATGTATAATGAGCTTGGAAAGTTAAGTTGGAGCCAGATTTTAAAGGACTTTATAGCAAAACATTTTTTATTTAATCCAAGAGGCAATAGGGAGTTAGTGAAGATTGTTGAGCACAGCAGTAACATGGTCAGACCTGTGCTTTAGGAAAATTTTTTGGCACTACTTTGGTAGTTATACCAGGATGGTATGAAAATGTGAAAGACTTTGGAAAGAATAAATGGGAGGTAACTGCAGTAGTTCCAGGGAGAGATGATGAGAACCTGAACCAAGATGAGGCTAAGAAAAATAAAGTGATCTGACCAGGGCCATACAGTGAGGAAATGCATGAGGTCCAGTTCAAACTCTGATCTTCCTGACTCCAAGTCCAACTCTCTGTGTCCCCTAGCTACCCCATAGTCAAATGACTCCAGTAGGCAAGAGAATCACTTACACTGTTTCTTCAGGAGCTCTTAGTATTGTAGGATCACAGGATTTAAAGTTGGAAGGGGGGAATGAGGAAATGGATCCAGAGGTTAAGTGACTTACCCAAGGTCACAGTAGTAATAGCAAAGCCAGGCTTTGAACCTAGTCCTCTTACTCCAATGTAATGTTTTTTCTACATCACATAATCTCCCTTGAACCATTTCAGAGTAATGTCAGTAATAATTCTTTATTATTCTAGAAGGAGCTAGAGGGTACAGTAAATCAAGTACTGGACCTGGAGGCAGGAAGACCTGTGTTCAAAATCTGTTTAGATGCCTACAAACTGTGTGACCCTGGACACATCACTGAACCTTTATGTTCCTCTATTATCTCATCTGTAAAATGGAAATAATAATAGTATCTCTCTCCTATGATTGTTCTGAAAAAATGGGGTAATATTTGAAATTTGTAAATATTTACAAAAAATATTTGTAAAACATTGCAAATCTTAGAAATGCTATTTATATAGCATTTCTACATGTGGCCAAAAGAAGCAGAACTTTGATCCAAGCTTCTTTCCTTCTCAGTCTTCAATTCCATGATTTTCCCCAGTCTTCAACTCCCTAACTATTCTATAACTCTTGAAGATGTTGTGGTTTAATTGTATCCAATAACCAAAGGTAACAAATCAAGTCAAAAGCCTTTAGGATAATCTAGTACCGAATAAGCTCAGCCTGCTGGGCAGGGAGCATATGTAACTTTATTACATAATTAGTGCTGAATGAATAAAACATTGGATATAAAAACAAATCTTATTCCATCAATATATGAATGAAACAACTGAGTTCTCAAATAGAAAATCAGCTCCACATCATTCTGTGTGCTAAACAAACCCTGATAGCTTTTTCTTTCCCAGAGAAAATGTAAGGCTAGAGTGAGATCATGTATGTGAAATGCTTTATATAAACTGCAAGGCACCATAAAAAGAGCCACTCGATTTCTTGATATTTTGACACTTGAATGAATCTATGATCCTATCAGTGTGGATAGTCCTTCCAACCAACATGTACCACTCTATGCATGACTTCTCATCATATCATCATATATGACAGTTATCTTTGCCTTCCCAGAAACCACTCCTTCATAGAGAATTAAACCAAAATATTAAAGACTTTCTCCATTTTTAAACATGGATATGAACATCACTCCACTCCTCACAAATCTTTTGTTATCTTTTAGCAACTCTAGAATAAAATATAACCTTTAGAGTTTGGCGATGACCTTTCACAATATGACTCCCAACTACCTTACCAGCCTTATGTCATATCACTCCTCCTCATGCACTATCTATTCCAGTAAAATGGATCTATGAGTTTTTTTTCTGGTTCAAGGTATTACATCTCCCATTTTCTTGCTTTTGCAAAGTGTTTCCCATGTCTTGAATATATTTCCTTCTCTCTTTTGTCCCTTAGAATCCCTGACTTCCTTCAAAGCACAACTTTTATATGAAGCCTTTCTTGTTCTACCCCCAACACATCCACCCACCATGTATTAATAATCTCTGCCTCCTAAAACTGTTTTGAATTTATCAGTAGGCTATATGAAATGTTTAGGAAGGACAAGGACCTCTGGTGTGAGGGTTTGCCAAACCCTTCTCAGGGTTGTCATTCACCTTAGGGTCCACCTGTCACCCACCTCTTAGTGTGACTCCAAGAAACTATAGCATATATAACAGCCACCCCCCAGTAAAACTGCCTCCAAAGACAGGCTAAACCAGGTTGAGGTTGACAGGCCTCAAACTTGTTGATGCATTAGGGGAATGTCTACCCCAAGTATGTGAAGACTTCCTATGGATTGAATGGGCAGTTCCAACAGCCATGAAGAGGACTGAAGCAGGCACTGTGGAGCCCTTAGAGCTTGGTCACCCATCAAAGATGCCAAGGTCATCCGCTGGATCCAGGGCTATCACCAGTCATCATGAATTTTGTCTTGTCCCTGGACTTCAATGACTCTAGAAGAGAGAGTGAGACTGAGGACTTTGTACAGTCCTACCTCACTTAAAGTCAATTCATGGGTAAATCAATACATCAACCTGTGATGTCATTGGTCTTCTTCAAAAACAAAGGATGAACAACTTCTGAGTGTACTATGTACCAGACAACTAGGTAGCACAGTTGATATGCTGCACCTGGAGTCAGGAAGACCTGAGTTCAAATCCAGACTCAGGCACTTACTAGCTGCATTACACTGGGCAAGTCACTTAACCTCATCTGCCTCAATTTACTCATATGTAAAATGATCTAGAAAAGAAAATGGCAAAATTCAGTGTCTTTGCCAAGAAAATCCCAAATTATGTGATGAAGAGTCAGACATGACTAAAATTACCTAGCTAGCAGTACTATGTATGAGTTTCTCTCATCCTGCTATATATCTCAGCATAAGTAAAATATTTTCATGAACATTTTTTCCTCCACTGTCTATAATATTCCCATTGCCATGAATTTCACTAAAGAAACACCAAGGTGGAAAAACTCTAATGCAATTATTTAATTTCCTCTGCAAACAAGAACATTTGGAAAACATGACATTCCATAGCAAATCTGTGAAGGATTTGGTGAATCTTCCTTTCATCTAAACTAAACAGGATATCCTTAGTAGTACTGGTAAATACCACTTTAGATAATCATGGGTCTCCCTGTTTTATATTTCATTTAATGTCACTAACAGATTATTAAACAGTTATTTCAGTCACATCTATTATGAAGTTTAGTGTCATTTTAATATATATAAGTATACATAAATACATGTATACATATATATGAAAATATGCATGTATATATGTACATATATGTATATGTATGCATGTGTGTTTATATATACACATATATACATGGCAATGTGCTGTCTGAGGAGAGCTTTCAAATATACATTATTTTCCTACCAAGTCAAGAGCTTTATTTTTGAAAAAGAGCAATAAATGATAGACACAACAGATCTAGTATTTCTTATACTTCTTAATCATTTATAACTATAATGTATAGTATGTATAACTATAAAGATGTAGGGGCAACTTGTTATAATGAATAGAGCACTGACTTGTGTTGGAGGTCCCAGAACTTCCTATTCAAGATTCATAACTACTCAAGAGAGTTGGTCTAACTATCCACACAGGTAAATGCAAGTAGATGAAAAATGCCTCTTCTCTAGACTAATGATATGCATTTAGACAAACTATAGAATCTACATAAAGGTCTTGGGTAGACATGTAACTAGACAATGAATTGGACCAGAATTGAATAGGAGGAAGTGAGCAAGCTAGGGTGCCCTTGAGAAATAACAGGGTTTAAGATTGTCCTTGAAAGAAAGGCCTATATACTTAATGCCTTCCATTCTTGTGGTGATGTGTTACTGTGAGCTATGGAACAATACAGTTTCTGAAGAATTTAAGTAGAAGGTAACCCAAAGAATATTAAAATGGCATGTGGCAGGTGAGAGCAAACTGAAGTACTTTACAAATGAATAATTACATAGAAGTGGTATAAAATATGTCATGAGATAAATCTATGATTTGAAAAATGAATGGCTAGTAATGGAAATAGAATGAGAAAAAAACCAATGGGCAGTCCAAGTACTCTGTTGTTATCTACACAAAGTGAAAAGAATGCAAAGAAGTTCCCAGCACTTTATGTGGACCCCCTATGAGTAATTTATAGGAAGACTTTGATACAGAATGGGCAGGCATAGATGGGCAAGCCCTTTGCAATATTTCAAGGAGTACCAACATTGATGAATCCAGTACATTATAGAAGTATTCTGATGGATGCTTTTTAAAAGCAATAGGAACTGAAAGATACTGACTACTCGATGGCCAAACAAAAGTGCTATAGATCACAAATCTACAGAGTAAAAACAGCAGTTACTTGTTTTGTCTTGTTTCTTATAGAATATTGCATGGGTCAGGAATAAGGAGATGCTTTGTCATAAAAGATTATTATAGAAGAAATATTCTAACTAAATCAATGTGGTTCCATTCAACAAGATGTCGAAGGTGCTATACTACATATTAGGGACATAAAAACATAAACAAAGCAGTTCCTGTCCTCACAGAGCTTATATTTGACTGCAGATCAAGAATTGTTTAGTGATCATAGGCCAATCTTTTCAAGCTATGGACTTAATATGGCACTTTTTAAGTGTTTGCTGTAATGAAATCTGTAATACATGGAGGAATATGTTCTAACAGATTCATTTCTCTTGATTTATTTCTCAGAATCTTAACTAATCTGGCCAGACACAAAAGTAGCTAATTCAATCCAAGGGTTTGAGTTTCATAACAAAGGCACAAGGGTCAAGTTGTCCCTTTGGCTAATAGGGCTCGTCTTTGGTGAGCCTTTGAAACATTTTTCCTGCAAAAGGTTGTGAGAGAAGGGAGGGTAGAAGTGTAGAGGAGTAAATTTGGAGGAATCATAAATTCTTAGCTGCTTTTTATCTAGGGCCTGTCGAATACAATCGATACAATTCTGAATCCAACTTGGCCTTCAAATAATTTCTTCTCTTTCTATATCTCAGTTAGCTACATGCTTACAAATGCAACCCAGTTCTCAGATAATTTGTTCTCTTTCTACATCTCAGATACATACTTCCAAATCCCAATGTCTGACTTCTGCTGCCAGGGAACAGAGATCTACAGCCTCTTGGGGCACTAATAAATCTTCTTTGGCTAAGGACAGTTTTCACTGGGAGAGGTTAGAATGCTTAATAGCTATCATTTGCTGAATAATTAAAACAATGATTTCCAATCGCTCTTGGGCATGCAAATGTAGAAAAACCTCTTAGGAGTCCCATCTTATATAACTTGTTTGCTATAAATCACGTAGTGTACTGCCCAACACAGAACCAGATGTAATGCAGGTTTAATAAATGCTGGCTGATTGACACCATAATGCTGTCTTTTTCTGTCTAACATTTCTTTGGGATTTCGTAAAACTTGGGCCCAGCAGCTACCTTTCCAGTGTATCTCTCCTATCATCTGTCTCTGTTAATGAGTTATAGCTACAAAATGTACCTTTATTTTTATCACACAGTACACTGAGCTGTTCTTGCATTCTAGTAGCACTTGTGGGCATGGGGTACAAAGAACCTCTCCAGAACATATCTTTGGTGGGTGGGTTCAAAAAGCAATGGGAGGTAGGAGGGAGAAGAGTGAGATCACAAAACTCCAGTCAAATACAACATCAGGAAATGGGTCCATCTAACCTTGCCTTGATCCCTATTTCCTTTCCTCCATGCTCCACTTGTCCTGGTTTTGTGGGTTTGATGGCAGGATTATCCTCTTTGTGATTGTGTGTATAATGAGCTGGTTTATTGATGACTTACGACTTCATATTGCCTTCTTTGCTTTATTATTGGGATTCTTTATAGCCTACTGTGTTGCCTTGATTAGTTTGTATGACAATTGTAATAGTTAGTACCCTACTAGTTATTTTGGTAAAGAAGAGGTTAGAGAATCACAGGTAAACCGTACTCTTCTATTTCATTGTTCTCTCTCCTTCCCCTTGTACCTCTGCTTCCACTGCTTCTAACTTTCATTTTCCACTGCTTCTAACTTTCATTTTCCTCTTCCTGTTGCACAGAGTGTGAATGTGCCACCCTCCTCCCCACTCTCCCACTACTTTCTTCCTTGATGATCTCATTCATTTCAGTGATCAAAGCTGGGGAAATGAAAGGTGGCTAAAACCTGAAGAAAGGGGAAGAAACAAGCAATGAAGAAAATGAAGGAGAGAGAGAGAGAGCGCAATCTCCTGAAAACCAAGGCCAGAGAAAATATCTAAGGCTGGGGTAGGGAACCTGCAGCCTCAAGGTCACATGTGACCCTCTAGATCCTCAAGTTCAGCCTTATGACTGAATCCAGACTTTACAGAACAAATTCTTTGAGTAAGTCATAGGGTCACATGTGACCTCGAGGCCACGAGTTCCCTACCCCTGACTAAGGAAAGTCCTTAGACTTCCCATTCACAGTTCTAATAAATCAAGAGGCATCAAGGTAGAGTCAAGAGAATACTAGTTTTGGAGACATAAAGTTGGATTGAAATCATGACTCTCCTTTAGTAGCTGTATCACCAGGAACAAATAATCTAACATGTAAGCGCCCAAGCAATTCTCTAGAATTTACCTACTCATGTAACAGATTTCTTGTCAGCTTCAGTCAGAGGAAAGAGTTTCCTCACTATGAATTCTCCATCCTAAATATTCTAATTGATAAATTTCATCTTTAGTAGCTCAAAAAAGAAACAGGGCCAGATTAATGTTAGCAACACTTTAAGCTTATTTTGCACCATGTTTCCAAGGAATTCAAAATCCATCACACTATCATATTTATATTCATGAGATACCTGAGGGATGGGGGAAGAACAGGTGTGTTGGACTCCATTTTCACTACTAGAAACAGGCACAGAAAGAAAATGTAGCACAATTCAACAATAGTCCATTCAAGATTGGAATTTTGGTCTGTTGACTTTCCAACCAAAATTATTACATGGATTTTTCAAATCACTTCATTTTCAAAAAGTATCATGTTCGGTGGCTTGCTCATGTCACAGAGCAATAAGTACATGTGCATGTGAGGTGTAAAAATCATCATATAATATAATAAAATATGCATAAATTCTCATGGCAATACGATGAGGGTAAGAGAATATCTGTAATTAAACCCACTCCATAAGCACTCCATTTTTGCTGCATAATTGCAGACTTTATTTGGATTCTGGCCTTCTCTGAACCTCTCCACACCTTTTATAAGTCAGACGCTCATTATTGCAACAATTTGTCAGGATGCAAGAGCAGTTTGCTGAATCAGAAAAATGCTTCTTGACATGGAAGATGATCAGTTCACAGTTTTGCCAGGGTAAATGATGTAAAAATGTAGCTACAAATGTGCAAAATGAACATTTAATAACTTCACTTCCCTTATGTTTTTTTAAACTTTGTTTTGTTCAAATGGCATTAACTTTCTGGAGAATAAACAGTCTCTCAGTTTTGAGATGCAAAAAAAGTACCATCAGTGAGTCAGGGAATAAGCATTTATTATGCACTTACTATATGCCAGGCATTGTACTAAGTGCTGAAGATACAAAAAAAAGGTAAAAGATAGTTTCTGCTCTTGAGGATCTCAAAACTTAATAGGTGAGAGAGCATAAAAATAAATACATACAGGATGAAAAGGAAATAGTCAATGGAGGGAAGGCATTAGAAATAAAAGGGATTGGGAAAGATTGGAAGGTGAAATTTTAGATGGGACTTGAAAGCCAGTGAAGCCAGGAGGTGGAGATGAGAAGGGAGAACTTTCCAGGCATGAGAGACAGCCAGTGTCTGTGCCCAGAGCCAAGAGATGGATTATCTTGCTTAAGGAATAGCAAAGAGGCCAGGGTCACTGACTTCACCCTTGTTCTGGTTTATTTCACTATGTTCTCTATTGCCTCTAACAGCCCATTTGTTCAATTAATCAAAAAGTTTAGAATTCTGGTAAGAATGTCCTTGAAAGTGACATGTATCCACTGGAGGATTCTTCTTTGGAATAAAGGAAAATGTTCCTGGATTTCAAAGGGAGTAGTATATGATATAAGGACCCTTATAGAAATTTTTCTGTACCCTGTATAAAAAGGGCACTTAGAAAGGTATGCCCAGGATACAACTGGTAGCCATACTCTGAGAAAATTCTGGAAGAATTTCTCATTCTCCATTCACTCTTCCCAAGTAAAGTCAGCTATATTTCCATCTCAAAGTTGTAGGTTACCCCTGAGGTGTCAGGGAAGTCATTCTGTAATACTAATAGCTCAAGCCCCTATTCTGGTGTATTCTTCACACAGTTAGCTACCAGTGGTTTGCTCCTAATTCCATTTAATCAACTTGCATTAATAAGCTCCAGATTATATCCTATGAAGATAGAGCAAGAAGAGAAGACAAATATCTCTACCGACACCCCCTCCCCCCAATCATCTGTGAGCCCGCTGTCTCCTCTAATGCTTCATTCTTGCAGGGGAACAGGCTCTAACTTTGTATATAGCTTTGTATCTGTCTCATCAAGTTCACTTGGGAATGCATGAATAGATTCATGGCCACATCTCTGCTACTAATAGATGAGGCTAGACAGGTCATTCAACTTCGGCCCTCACAATCTGACTTGCTGCAAATCCCAACCTACTGTTTCACTGTTCAAACATTGCCAGTAACCTGTATTTTGACTCAAATTTGAAAAAGTCAGGAATTTAGTTATAAAGACAGGTATTAACATAAACGTAAATTTAGATAAGAAGTCTAAACTCTACTTAAACATTGGGAATCTTTCCCCCAATTGAGAGTTCAGAACAACTGTGATTTTTTTTATCAAAAATTAATTTCTGAAAGTAAAAATAAATCATATTGACATTCAGGACCACTATATTTCTCTGAGGTTTAAAACAAGCTAATTATTGTTACAAGGTGTTAAAATAGAATCATGTACATAGAGCTAAAAAGAATCTGACACCATCTAGTCTGATCCCCTCATTCTACAGAGAAGAAAACAAAGGCCTAAGGAAGTTTACTGACTTACCCAAGAAGTACATATCAGAAATGGGATTTGAACTCAGGTCTGCCAACTCCAGAGCCAAGGTACTTCTCATTATACTATGCTGCTTCTTGACAGACTGGATCCACATTTTAAAGAGCTTCAAAATTCAAGGTCAAGGAGTTTATCCTAAAGGAAATGGGAACCCAATAGAATTTCTATTAGAAGACCTGAATGGTCAGACTTATAATTTAATAATACAACTTATCAGTGGTGTGGAAGAAGAAACAGGGGAAAGTCTGGAGGCAAGGATACTAGTTAGGTTTTTGCCTAAGATGAGGGTCTGAATTAAAATATTTATAACTAAATTCCTGACTTTTTCAAATTTGAGTCAAAATACAGGTTACTGGCAATGTTTGAACAGTGAAACAGTAGGTTGGGATTTGCAGCAAGTCAGATTGTGAGGGCCGAAGTTGAATGACCTGTCTAAAATGGTGGCAGTAGAAGTGGAAAGAGTTATAGTTATGAAAGACGCTAGAGGTAAAATAAAGAGACGACAACTATTAGATATGAGGGGAGAAGAGGGGTAAATCCTAAATGCTTCAAGGTTTCAAAACTGGGCAATTAGAAGAATGGTGGTGCTGATAGAAAAGGGGGAATTAACATGAAGGATACCATGAGGTTTGGAAAGGCTGAGTCTAAGGTGTTCACAAGATATTCAGGTTGGTAATATAGGAGTGGAACACAGGAGAGCTAGGAGGCTGGATGTATAGGTTTGGGGATCGTCTGCATGGTGATGATTGAAACAGTGGGAACAGATGAGATTATCAAAGGAAAGAATAGAGAGAGAGAAGAGAAAAGGGCAAGTATGGAGTCCACATTTGGGGAAAGATAGGGAGAGAAGGGCAGAAAGAAAAACCAGTGAAACCAATCAATAAAGATTGATCAGAGGTGAGGGGGGTGACTTTTCCATAGATACAAGAAAAGGATTAGGAGCAATAGTTTCAGGGGGGGAAATGAAGCTAAAAAATTAACAGCTATTTACTCACAATAAGATTAATGAAGTTCTTCCAAATGTTCCTGCTTGAAGATGATATTTTGCTGATTGCACAAAGTTCTAAACACTGCCAGGTCTCTTCCATAAATAAATCAATAAACTAACATTTACTAAGCTTTTAGCTAATAGTTGATAAACATTTATATTAGGTGCCTACTATGTGCCAGGCACTGTGCTAAGCTGAGAGGATACAAATATGGACAAAAAAAGAAAGTCCCTGAATTAAATTGAAGCAAATGGTACAGAAAAGGAAGTTGAAAAACAGAGCAGAGAATGGGAAGGGATCAACGAGGAGACATGCTGGAGAAGTCAGTCAGAGAAGTCCCAAAGTAGTGTAGCCACATGTGAAATGAGATATTCTGACATAGCTCTACTTAAATGGAGGTTTGGAGTTCATGCTCCACCATCCAATCAGAAAGGCAAAGAGTAATGAATAGGTGTTAGCACCAAGGCAGATGAGACCTTACAGGAGGATGAGATTTTCCCAATAATCAGTTTCCTGGAGCATGGTCCTACTACGTAGCAGGCATTATTATGCTGGGCACTGAGGATTCAGAGACAAAAACGAAACAGTCCCTTCCCCCAAGAAGCTTGTTTCTAATAAGGAAATAGGGCTGGGGACAACATGTATGCAAAGAATTAAGTGGAAAATACATGCAAAGTCATTTAAGGAAGGTGGGTAGCATTTGAACTGAGTTTTGAAAGAAGCTAGGAATTCTCAAAACAATTCATAGTTATGTAAAAAAATGATCTAAATTACTATTGATTAGAGAAATGCAAATCAAAACAACCTTGAGGTATCATTTTAGACCTACCAAATTGACTAAAATGATTAAAGAAAAATTAAAAACAAATTTTGGAGGGGATGCAGGAAAATTGGGATACTAATTCATTGTTGATGGAATTGTGAACTGATCCAACCATTGTGGAGGGCAATCCGGAATTATGCCCAAAGGGATTCTATGAGACAAAGATAAGAACAGAAAACAAAAGAGTGGGGGAAACTGCAAAGATAAAGTGGCAAGAGATTAAGCATGTTCTAGAGAACAACAAGCAAGCCAGTTAGCCAGAACAGACAGTTCATGAAGGAGAGAAATATGAAATAAAACAGAAGGGATATGAAGCCATGTAGTGAAGGGCTTTGTAAGCCAAATATAGGCATTTGTATTTTATCCTAGAGGCAAAAAGAAGCCACTGCTATTTATTTAGTGTGGAAATGATACAACCAGACGTGCTTTAGGAATATCAATTTAGCCATTGTGTGGAAGACAGTAGAGACCAGAAGTCAAATAAGGAGCACATTGCTATAATGTAAGTAATTGGTAACAACAGTCTGAACTAGGACAGTGGCTATGTAATGGGAGAGAAGGAGAAAGATATGACAAACATAACCCAAAAAGATCTTAGTAGGTCAGAACAATGAGCTCAGTCTAACAAGCTAAATTTCATTAGAGATAAATGTAAAGTCACATACTTGGTATAAAAAGTCAACTTCCCAAATATAAAACAAGGGGCATGGATAAACACCAGCTGTTCTTAAAAATATCCAAGCACTTAATGGATTTCAGTCAGTGAAGTGGCAACAAAAAAAAAGGATCACTTGGAAGTGATGCCTCTCAATGAAATCCAAGATCACATTACTTGTTTGAAGAAACTAGGTACCTTTAGCTCAGAAGAAGAGGGGACTCAGAGGGAAGAAGAGGGAGGAATTTAGGGGGAGAAAATGAGGACCTCATATATTGATGGACCTCTTATATTCAAGTACTTGGGGGGCTGTTGTGTAGAGAAAGACTCAACTTTTTGTTTATCTCCAGAGAGCAGAACCAAGAACAATGGGTTGAAGCTGATAAAGAAGCTAATCTGGGCTTAAAAGTTTCCTAGCAGTTGAAGCTTTGCAGAAGTCGAAGGGGTTGTCTCAGAGGTCATGGAGGGGAAAGAAGGTGAAAGAAGCCAGATGATACTTGTTGAGCATGCCATGGGCTGACTGACTGACTGCCTGCTGCATTCCCTTCTAACTCTCAAATTCTGGCAGCTATATGAGGATGTGAAATGAGACTTGTCTAGCATAGAGGCAACTGCTTGGCTGCGGCAATAGACATGGCAACTTGCCCCAGTCCCTGGTCTTGCCTAGCCATTGCAATTTGCCCAGCTGGGGAAATATGGCCCCTTAGGAAAGTAGACTCTTCATCCTCAAATCTATTGGTTCCTTAAACTTGAGCTTGGCTCTAGCCTAGGGTTTCCAAAAAAGGGAGTACCCAACACACATTAAGAATCGGTTCTAAGACAGGTCATTTGTTGCCACACAGAAAGCAAAGAGAAGCATAAGAGAATAGAATTCAGCATCTTAAATTATTGTAAGTAGTATGGTAAACTAAAAGAGGAAGAATATCCGATGGGAGAAGGGGCAGAGAAAGACATCAAACAGTTTCTGCAATTCTGCTAATTAGTCACATTGCTCAGTCAAAGAGCCAAGCCCGGCCTTCCTAGTGGCCTCTCCCGAGGGCAGACCCAGGCCATTCTGCTACTATTTGGGCACTTTGTCCTTGCTGCTCTCAAGGGAGGAGATCTTTGGGTACTCATGAAACTGATGCTAAAAGACAGAAGCAGACGAGCAAGACAAAGGCAGACAGTGACCCGGTACAATCTCAGCTAGTTAAGTCCCTTCTCCATATGGAACCACCATTATGACAGGGACAGAAAAGGGCTCTCTCTCTCTCCATCCCTTACTGAACTTACATCTTGTTAGCTAGAGGGCTGATTCAATTTCCCTCAAGTGTTACTCTGCTTAATCAATTCTTTTGGCTGATCAATGACACTCACGAATGAGTCATACATGACCAGAAACTGTACCTCCACAGCTCCTACAAGGTCCACAGGAAAACAGAGAATACTTGTGCATGTTACAAAGAGGGAGGGGCCCATTTTACCTGGCAAATGATTGAATGTAAGGATTCCTACAGAAGAGTCAAGGGGGACTCTTGAGTGACAATTCTAGTTGACCAAAAGGGTTGTGTTCAATATCTTCAAGAGAAATAAGAAGTTGGAAAGAGAGAAACCTTTTAGAGGAGAGATAATGAACTCTGTGTGAGACTCGTTGTGTGCCCTGGGCACTTCACTTAAATACTCTGTGCCTCAGTTTCCCTATCTCTAAAATGGGTATAATAATATTTGCCCTGCCTTCCTCACAGGGTTATTATGAGAATGAAATGAGATGATGGATTCCGTCTTAAGTCCTTAAATGACTGTATAAATGTCAGCTTGCATTAGTTAAGTCTGAATAGATACTATCAAGAAGAAAAGATTTTTACTATACCACCTCAAGACTAATTTAATTTTCTACGATACTGACAGTGCATAGCCATAATACCTAAGCAGGGTCAGAAATATCATTTTCATGAAAAAGCATGTATTTAATATTATATTATTAATGATATTATCAAAATGCACCAGGCAGAGGTTCAGTTGTATGAGATCACAGAGCAAGTTGATGGAAGGGAGGAGGTACAGATGCAAGGGCCACAGATTCCCTTCTCAGTCCAAGAGATACACGGAATTTACTAATTAGTTTCAGACCTGATTTGAACGTGAGAGTTCTTGTTGGGATTTAGCCCTAGCTCAGTTTTTATCTCCACCACTTAAATATTGCACGTGGCTACACATTCTGAGAGGCTGCCCCTACCAAATACACCCTGCTGGGGGAGAGGGGGTAATCACTTCCTGCCAAAAATTTCCTAGGACCACCTTGATGCAGAATGCGAGAACCCCTTTCTTTCAACCCACCTCCCTAAAAACACAAACCACTCAGGGCCAGCAGCAACTTCTCCTCACTCGACATCTTTCCTTGGCGCATGCAGCTCACTTTGACATCAAGGGGAGTTCTGCCAGGAAAGAGCCACATGGGCTGCTGCAGGGAACAAGGACCTGACCCTCTCCTCCGCCCTCCCCCCTGCCTTCTTCTCAAGGGCCCCCACTGCCAGCTTCGCACATAGCTAATTGCCTTTTCATACAAAGAGTTTGACAGCCACCCTTCAACAAACCATGCTAACATCTTACCCCCTATTTGGTTTGTGAAAGAACTGTTTCCATTTTTAGAGAACACGAGACCTGGCCCACTTTATTTGGAGATTAATAATATTTCTGAGTGCTCCCTTTTCTCTGTTCTGGAAGAGCAGTGAAGCAGCTCTGAAATGAAGAATTTACTACTGTGCGTGCCAGGACAAAAACAGATGGACCCAAAAGTTTAGACGGATGAATCTGAAAAATTGGATGACCTTTATTACACCCCAAAAGTTACACAAAATTAGAAGAGCAGAACTTCCATTTGCTAGCAAGATTCTTCCAACTTGGGCGTTTTGCATTATAGAGTCAAGCAAAAAAAACAAAAAAACAGCTCTAACCCACTTAAATGCTGGGACAAATATAGCCTTTTAGGTACTTATAAATGCACTTTTATGCCCTAGTCTACTAGTTTCTCTCTGGCTTCATATATGAAATGCCTCTCATTTAAAAAAAAATCCTAAGCTCCATTATCCTTCCTTCCAATGAGAAGCGAGGACATTTGAAGCAATTTACTCCAATGAATATTTATTGCACATTTACTTTGTGTGAGATACTGTGCTAATGCTAAAGATAGCCTGATAAAAATGACATAATGCCTGTCCTCAAGGAGTTTACAGGCTAATTGGGGAAATACAGTATGTATGCAAATGATTGTAATTCAAAGAATCTTATGAAAGCAAAAAAACCATGTAAAGTGCAGTAAAAATGTTTGAGGAAGAGATTCTTTTCCTCTGGGGATATCAAGGACAGTTTTAAGAAGAAGGTGGGACCTGAACTGAGCCTTGAATGATAAGAAGGGCTCAACACATAGCAACATGGAGGAAGTGTGCTCCAAAGCCTGGAAGATGGCCAATGCAAATGCACAACAGCTGGAGAGGTCAAACAAGATTCAGTCCTGTAGTCTGTCTGGAATGCAGAGTAGATAAGAAGCAAAGAATAAAGAACTAGGGGGGTAAATTGGAGCCAAATTATAGAGGGTCCGCAGAATATATATAATGAGTTAGTATTTTATTCTATGAAGCAATAGGGAGCCAGTGAAGGTTTTTGAGTGTGATGTCAACTTGGGCAAAACTGTGGATCAGGCAGAATAATAAACGCTTTAATTAAATTGAAGAATTGACCTTGAGCAAGCCAAACATATTTTTCTAAGCCATTTACATGGTATTTAGCATCACACAGAAGGCAATGGAAGACACACATGATGTGCTAGCTATAACATAACCAAGGAAGAAATTCAAAGAAGAACGGAAATTTAAAAAAAAAATGCATTACAGAAATTGGAAACAGACTGGTCAAATGGTGAGAATAAGGGTTATCAAGTGGGATAGGCTGAGTGCTTCACTGGTACTTTCATGATGTGAAAGGAAAGTGAGAAAGGCCTCCATGAGAATAACAAGTGACCCTCTTGTGCTGCACTTTTGGGAAGACATGGATGAGAAACACACAGGACAGAAAGGTGTAGGTACATTAGCAAAGGGAATTCCCATGTGCTCGATATCACAGATGCAATTGAGGACACAAAGGTAAGATATCCCCAGTACTTAACAATCACTATGCCCGGCACACTTAATAAATGTTTGTCAGCTTGGGCGTAATTCAGATGGCATTCTAGAAAGCTAGACAGAAATGACGTCAGTTTAGAGCACAGCCCTCCTGAGTTTAAGCTGAATTTCAATTTTGTGACATAACCAGCTAGCTTTGCTCTTTTCCATGACCAGAATATGTTTCTAATTTCAGCCCCTGAAAATATATGCCCCTGATAACAAGGAGTGTGACCTAGCAAGGGGTGAGACAGTGTGGTAGGAGCAGGGCAGCTTTTGAGGATGGCACTATCTTTTTCTTTTCTTTGTATCCCCAGTGCTTATCACAGTGCCTGGCACCCAGGAAGGGTTGGATAACATTTAATTAGCTAAGATTGACTAGTATATAGTATATAAGCAATAGTATATTTTCTATAATCCTATAGAAAATAAATCAACTGTACCATCTCTGTTTATGATGTGTGTATGTTTTTATGTGTCTGAAAATATATCTACCAAGGTGCAGAGGAAAGAGCACTGGTTCTTGAGTCAGAGGACCTGAGTTCAAATTCTATTTTTTGACATACTTATATGACCTTTAATAAATCATAACATTCCTGGGTCTAAATTCCTTCATTTGCAAAATGAGGGGGTTGAAAAATGTGCATACCCTTTGACAACATCACTTCTAAGATTATAGCCCCAAGAGATCACGAAAATGGGAAAGGATCCCACACGTACAAAAATATTCATAGCAGCACTCTTTGTAGTGGCCAAAAGCTGGAAATTAAGAGGATGCCCATCAATTAGGGAATGGCTGAATAAATTATGGTATATGAATGTAACGGAGTACTATTGCACCATAAGAAATGATGAACAAGAAGACTTCGGAGAGGCCTGGAAGGACTTATATGATCTGATACTAAGCAAAAGGAGCAGAACCGGAAGAACTTTGTGCACAGCAATGACCACAGTGTGTGAGAGTTTTTTCTGGTAGACTTGGAACTTCATAACAACACAAGAACTTTAAAAAAAAAATTTCCAATGATCTTCTAAGGCAAAATGCCTTCCACACTCAGAGAAAGAACTATGGAATTCATTTACAGAATGTAGCAGACCATGTTTGTGTGTATGTGTGTGTGTGTGTGTGTGTGTATTATGTTTTGATTTGTTATATGATTTCTTCCATTTATTTTAGTTTGTCTACACAGTATGACTATAGTTAGTGAAAACATATTCAATAGGAAAGTATATGTAGATCCTATATAGAATTGTGTGCCATCTTGGGGAGGGAGGGGCGGGGGGAATCTAAGTTTTATGGTAGTGATTGTAGAACATTAGAAAAATAAATAAATAAATTTTTAAAAAATGATGGGGTTGAATCAGATAACTTGTTGGGCACCATCAAGTATGAAATTCTGTGATCCTATAACATACATGCCATCAAAAACTTTCTTCACATCTAATCCTATCTCCTTAGTATATGGTCCTTAATAAATGGTTTTTAATAGAAATTACTAAATTCTGAAGATTTACTTTCTTTATTCATATGTGCAGTATGCAGTATGCACAGACAAGAATCCTTGGGTCTACAAGCTCTCTTCAGATTCCTCGCCCACCCATCTGCCAAATTAACTGTACCTAATAACCATTCATCACATCCTATTCACTCTTTCTTACCCCTGCCTACCACCAACAACCAATCCACCAATAAACATGGTCTCATACAAAAGAGGAACAAATTATTAGAGCTATGAGGGACTTTAGATATCTTGTTTTGCCTAAACAATCACAAAATAGAAAAATTGTAAATATAGTTTCCCAAACTATAGCTTTGGGCTCTCCATTCTGATCCACTGGAAAATTATATAGTATGTGAATTAATGCAGTATCTGAGGCCACCATAGACAGTGCAAACATAGCAGGAGTAATGATAAAATCAGATTTCATGTGACTGGCGTCCCCCGGATTTTATTTTATTAATAGCAAGATATATCATTTGTTCACATTCTTTAGCTTATTAGAAAATGTGGATTGTAATATTGGACACAATACAGAAGCTAATTAAATGAGAAATGTCACTATTTCTCCCAACTTATACAATTAAGATCTGTAGTAATAATGTTTCCTATTATGCCAAACTAGCAGAGGAAATGTTACACTTTCGGTCTTCAGAGAACCAAGGGGGACATATGAAAAGAAAATGTGATTATTAAATTTGCAATTCAATGGGATTTTTTAAGACTACTCTGCCAGGCTTTTATATTTGTACTTTTGGGGAAAAGATTTCATTTTCAAACTCATTTAAGGAGTTCTGTTCACTTCACAGATATCAACACACTTTCACTCCTTTTCTGATTGAAAATTGCCAATTATCATTATTCCAATTTGCAGATACAGCCTGAGGTTGCTAATTTGTGGGTCCAAGTTTCATCTGATTAAAGTCACTGGTGAAATCTTGGTTATAAGCTTCAGCTCCATTGTTTCTCTAAGTCAAGTTGCATTTTACACTACATTAAAAAATATTTTAAATACACAAATAAGGAAGAGGAGTAAACAGCATATTTATACCACTTACTAACGCACAGAGGAATTGTGAATTTATTGGTAGACATGGGATCCTATGAAAAGACCCAGTCATGGGAATACAGGTCTTTTCATAGGATGATGGAGGCATAAATTTGAGACTGAAAGGGACTTCTGTTTTTATCTGGTCCAACCACTTGTTTTACAAATATGAACATTAAGACTGATAAAAGCAAAGAAGTTCCCTTGTCTGATGTCACAAAGAGAGTAAAAACATAGCCAGCATTTGAATTCAGGTCCTTGAACTCCATAGTCAGTATTCTTCCTACTACATCATGCTTGGATAAGTCCTTAAAGTTACTCCACCCAGTTTTCCTCCTTTTCTTTCTTTTGATGGAAGACCAGAAAGAATCTCTGTTGAGAAAATTGGAGAGAAGTGGGGAGAGGTCAGACCCTAATTGCTATTGGTAATTTAATGACAGAAAAAACCACCTGAAATCTGAAAGGGGTATTGCTTGACAATTAGAAATGACCCTGGGAGGTACAAAAACTTTTTAACTTTCTATCAGATGTCCCTCCCCACCCTGCCACAATTCCCCACCCCCAGCAGGAAGGGAAAGGCAAAAATGATAGACTTTCTGCCTCTGATGCTATTTAACTGTTCATTCAGTATTCCAAAAAAGCAAAAATGATAGACTTTCTGCCTCTGATGCTATTTAACTGTTCATTCAGTATTCCAAAAACCTTGGCCCCTGAATGAAAGAATTTCCTTCTGGGTGATAAATTCTAGCACAGTCATGGCTATCTTTATGGCAATCATGGCTATCTTTATGCTAAGAGTTTTTTCCTAGTCTAATAGTCTATGGGAATAATCTGCCACCCTCTGAGAACTTAAACTTAAGCATCTGGGCTATAAGCTAAAAGATATCGAACAAAGCAGATTCTTCCTTTGTTGTTGCTGCTTGTTCTTTATTCTCAGAGGATCAAGGACATCTGGAAGATGATGCCATGACTTGCAAGTGAATTGGATTTGAGGCAAGACTGCAAAGTCACCAACCTTACTATCTCCTCTGGAGCCATCTGGTTCCAGAGGCAAGACATGGATCGAGATGACTGGTATGTACTAGTACACAGTGGGAGACCTTTGTCTTTTTAAGTTAAGGTCTTTGTCAGGTCTCAATATAGGCAAATAGGCAATGCCCAGTTAGTGATTAAGGCTAGGTAAGAAATGGGGCAAAGAATGGCCTCTTTTGCCTAGTCAAAAATAAATCCATCTGGGAGGGGAGGACCGTCAGAGTTTCTGGTTAAAAACAGGAAATGACTAGCACTCCAGATGAAGCCAGAGTCTAGAAGTAAAGGTCAGCTATACAATCCTGTGCCCAATGGGGCCAATCCTGTGTCACTAACCATCAGTGACCAGGAAATCAACAGAGGGTTGACTAACAGCAGCCATACAAACATGAAGCAATACCTGTCAGAGACCATGTACTGTGCTCACATCCTCGTCAGAGAATGTACACTGCTGCACAAGGCTGAGGAGCAGGTCCAGCTGGCCAGATGTCAGTTGCCCTATAGTATTAGAGGTTTAAGCTGCTACACAGTGTTTGCTTTGGCTACATGACTCTCAAGGGATCCTCCCTGTGAATTCTCAGTCTTCCTGCTGATAGTGGGTTCATTATTAGGGATTATACCCCAAGTTTCTGAGTGAAATATTTCATTGCTGTTTCTGTCAAATGCTTTCGTCTTAACTAATTGTATCCTCTAGCTCAAATCAAATCAAATCCAAATAAAAATGGAGGTCACTAAACTGTGCATAACAATTTCTATAGGCTTTACATTGATTTAGAAAACCACATGTTAACATTATCTATATTCTATTGTGTTTTTAAAAAATATTTCCCAATTGTACCTTAATCTAGTTAAGGCTACTCTGGAAGGTTGCAGGCTAATGCCAGTGTGTTTTGACCCAATACTATAGGATGTTACTCTTAAGCTATTGATTTTGAATGCATGAAGAACTACAGAGTAACTTGAAACTGGGGCAGATTTTTCTGGGTGCCCTTGCAGCTATACTTTTATGGATTTTCTCATAGCTGGGCACACACTTAAATTGGCCAAATTCCTTAGTATGGTCACCTGATTACCAATGCCAATTTCCATAAAACACATTCATTTGCATTTAACTTAAGTAAAAGACTCATTCTTTATCCTTTCCTTTCAAGGATGGGAAGCCAAGAATACTTTTCTAATGGGTAGTATCATAAGGATGAGCACTCAGAACAAAAGCCCGAAGAAAAGAACAGAGAAGGAAGTATACAACCAAGCATGGCTGGAGGAAATAAGGTCTCGGTGTTTTTCTATGTAATGCCTCCACATTCTTATGTTGTCCTACTCACCAGATTGCAATGATTTTAGGGTAGTACCAATTAATAAAAACAATAATTAAGGTTACTGCAATAGGAGTCAAAGGGTCAACTGAATGGTACAATGCACAGGGCCAGGCCCAGAGTCAGGAAGACCCGAATTCAAACCTGGCATCAGATATTTCCTAGCTGTGTGACTCTGAGCAAGTTACCTAACCTCTATTTGCCTCAATTATTTCATCTGTAAAATGGGGATGACAATAGCACCCACCTCCCAGGATTGTAGTTGAGAAACCACGGAGATAAAAACTGTAAAACTCTCAACACAATGCCTGTCACACAGTAGGAACTTAATAGAATGTTTCTTGATTGGTTGGCACATGGTAAACATTATAGAAATGTTAGTTATTATTATAAAAAACAATAAACAATTCAACATAATCAGATATTTTATTGTAGAGGCTTCAGAAGTAAAAAAAAAATCAGAGGTGAGACAAAACTCCCCAAAAAAGAATGTAAATAATTTCTAGTTGTGTACATATTGGTAGCAAGCATAACTCAACAAGACTACAGAGCTGATCAAATGAAAACCAGAAAGCTTATGCATTATTAATATATATAATATATATATATTTATATATTATATATATATATAATAATATAACAAATAACATCATTATGTCTTGACAGATAACTGAAACCTTGCTGTCAGATATGAACCTGATCTCATCTCCTTAACCAAAGACATTCTCTGCTCAGGCTATCACATCTCTCTCCACTTCACTAGCAATCTGGGCTCTGTCCCTGGGTCTCTCGGGTCTAACAGGTAAGCTTTGGTCTTACCTTATAAGAGCCCATTTGTTGTTGAGTTATTTCACTCATGTTTGACTCTTCATGACCTAATTTGGGGTTTTCTTGACAAAGATACTGGAGTGGTTTGCCATTTCATTTTATAGAGGAGGAAACAGGATTAAGTGACTTGCCCAGGGTCACACAGGTATTAAGCGTCAGAGGCCAGATTTGAATTCGTGAAGATAAGTATTCCTGGTTCCAAGCCTGGTGGTCTATCCACTGTGCCACCTACCTGGCCAGGCTTCCATGCAATTTCTTGGCCTAATCCACAACACACCATGTTTTCTCTACTCAGACCACCATGTCCACTTCTTCCCCACCCATGACTTAGATTCTTACCTGGGGAATCTTTGTTATCTTATTGGGCCCAAGTATCATGCTTCCCAGACTGCTCCATGCCATGTCTTCTCTATATGACCAATTACCTCCATCTCCTCCTCATTGATAACCTGTACACTACTCCTGGGTCCCTCAGCTCTGAGAGATGCCTTATATTACTGGAGCCCAGACCTCCATACCACTTTTTGACCCACTCCACTTCACTCCATACCTCTCTGCACAGCTTCCCGGATTCCTGCTAGAACGTAAACTCCTTAAGGTCGGGAATTGTTTTGCTTTCATGCCTTTGTGTCCTAAGAACTTAGTGGAGTGCATGGTGCCTAGTAAGCATTTAATAAATGCTTCATTTATTTATCTCTCTACCTATGACTATCAACAAAACATGAGAACATCAGCAGTCCTTCCAAGTAAATGCCAATTGTGTGTTTAGATACTTATACAAAATATTGACAGCTTGCATTGCTAAAAAAACAAAATCTATATACAAAACAATATATTAGCTGATGAGCAAAAAGTTTCAAGGATATAAATAACTTATCAATTTGATCATTTCTGAACAAGTTACTCAAAAGGACTATAATATTTACACTGACTTTGTTGATTATTGAAAAGCTTTTGACTCAGTTCTGCACTCATTGCTTATTCATAAAATGCAAACATACAAAAGAGACCTTGGTGAGAATGCTAGAGTATTGAATGCTTGCACTGAAAGCTGTTTTATATTTAAAACACATCACCAACATAATAATGTAAAGACCCATTGCTATAAAATGTGGAATTTTTCAAAGATACAATTTAAGCTCATTGGGTTCTACCTAACTTTCAATCTATTATCATTTCTTCTAAGTAGAATTAAGTGTGGCTTCCAAATTAAAAAGAGAGTCATATGAAAGCATCTTGTTAATCACTTAAAGAACATGTATGACTTCAAACTTTATGACTCCAGTGAAAAACATTGAAGACCTCTAGTTTGTGGAAACTCTCACTAATGATTTTAAATTTTGATTTGGATTCAATAAGTACATGGTTCTTAATATACTCCAAAGCAAATAGAAACTGAAGGCTTTGAGACTGAATCTAATCCAACTGTTAGATGAAGGCAATACTTACAAATATCTCTATCTCCTCTAAGCAAGACATATCAGTTAAAAATATCAAAGAAAGTGTAGTCAGATACATTAAAAGACTTATCCTGAAACCAAAGCTGAATGGAAAAGACAAATTTAAAGCAAGTGACTTGGTACTAGTTGTAATGTATAATTTCAAAACTATAAAACGGGCTGTGAGAGATATGGAAAGTATCCTGACAAAAACCTGTACAACATTAATGAAATACATGTTCCATCACCCTAAGGTAGTTATAGAAAGATTAACACTTCCTCACCAAAAAAGGAAGAGGATTGATAGACATTACAAAAATTCATGATAAGCAGCTAAAAATAAACCTACAGAAATATTTTTGGTCTTCATTAAGCAATAGAAATTTGTCAGATATAATTGAAAGTAGTTGGTTTACCTCTAGATGGAACCAAGAATGGACTCAAAATGTCTTCTATGTATGTCATTCACATGATCTCAACCAGCGGCATGCAAAACAAATGTCAAATAACTGATGAAGTGATGGATTTGTTTTTGAGGAAACATCTGGATTTATAATGATAGCCAACCAAAATTTTCAGATGACTTCTCCTTAAGAGACCCAAACTTAATCATCAGTTAAGATTGTGCAAGGAATTGATAGAAATTATCCAATAGCTTATAAAAACAATTATCACTTACCTTAGCAAATCATGACTTAATTACGTCAGGCAGAACTATATATGAGAAATCTCATAGACTGGCAGGTAACAAATTCCCATATTACAAAGATAGATCTCAAAATATGCTGGAGAAATCAACCATAAACTGTGTTGAATTCATTCCATTATCAAAGAACAAACTATTGCCCACCTTTGTCCAGATATAACACTGCGCAACAAAACTTAAGAACAATGTTTTTAATATAATTTACAATTCCAAATACTCATAATCTCCAAATTAAGTAGTTTAAAAAAACTGTCAAAATATAGAGACTTAAGTGATCAAAATCTTACAGGAACAGAATGAGATACAAATTAGAATATCATCCTGTCTTCTACTAGATTTGTCCCAAAGATAGTTTCAGTGATCTTACAAAATATTACGTCCCAACATTCTTAATAATAAAAAGCATCTTTATTCACTTGTTCAATAATCCATAAAAATTAAATATAAAAGAATAATAGCAGGGCAAAAATGTTCTGAGCCATTTCTATATGAACCCCATTAAAAATATGAGAAAATGAAATAATACTGATTATAATAAAGACGTATCATCCACAACATTAAAGTGAAAGAGCTGAGGATCATGGAGACCCAAAAGTACTGGCTAAGTAGAAGAATGTCGGCCAGACTAAAATAAAGTGGAAACTGGCCAACTATTGCTACAGTAACTGTAAAGACCTGGCAGGAAGCCCAAAGTGCTAGTAAATTGAGCTCTGGCAATACTTGTACTGGTGACGCAATAGACAGAGTGCCAGACCTGGAGTCAGGAAGACTCATCCTCCTAGTTCAAATCTGGCCCCAGACACTTACTAGCTCTATGAGCCTGGGTAAGTCACTGATCTCTGTTTGCCTCAGTTTCCTCATCTGTACAATTATCTGAAGAAGGAAATGGCAAACCACTCCAATATCTCTGCCAAGAAAACCCCAAATGGGGTCATAAGGAGTCAGTCCTGGCTAAAAATGACAGAACTCACACACACACACACACACACACACACAGTCATTGCATAGTCACTGTGATGTAACTGCTCCTAAGCATCAAAGACATAGCAGCATAGTGTTTCAAACTAGCTCTACTTGGAATTTCCAGGATGATAAATTTGACATGGAGAACAGCAGAGCAAGTAGCATCAATCCCTGATGTTCTCATAGCACTAGAAGATGAGATAACCTCAACTCATAGAATTTTTGTGAAACTATTTTCTCTTGGTTCTCCTTCAACTTCTCTATCCATTCCTTCCCAGTTTCTTTTGCTGACTTGTCATCAATATCATTTTTCCCCCCTAACTGTGGGTGTTCAAGGTTCTGTCCTGTGTCTTCTCTTCTCCCTTTACTCTCTCTCTCTCTCTCTCTCTCTCTCTCTCTCTCTCTCTCTCTCTCTCTTTCTCTCTGTAACCTCATCAACTCCCATTGATTTGACTATCATATATCTACAGATGACTCAAATATAAACACATATATGTGCACTTGCACCTATGTATGCCTACATGTATGTATATGCATGTGCATACATGTCCTGCCCCAGTATCTATTCTAAGTTTCTGTGGTTTTTTTATTGGCCAATTGACTATCAGACATTTCAAATTGTATTTCTGAGAGATATCTTCAGTTCAACCTGTATAAAACTGAACTCATTATCTTTTCTCCTAAACTATCTCCTCTTCCAAACTTTCTTTTTTCTCCCAAAGGCACCACCACCCTTCCAGTTTCCCATATTCATCACAACCTCAGTGTCATACAGGTCTCTTCACCCTCCATCATCCCACTTGTTCAAATAACTTACCCAATCTTGCCATTTTCACCTTCACAACGTCTCTCACAAAAACCTCTCTCTCTGTACTTACACAGCTAGTACCTCAGTTCAGGTCTTCATCTCTCCCTCTGATTACTTCAATAGCCTCCTCCTCATCATTCTCTCTACTTCAAATCTCTCATCACTACAGTGCATCCTACATACTGCTTCCAAAGTAATTTTCTTTAAAGGCAAATCTGGCCATGTGATTCAGCCTACTCCATCAACTCCAATGGTTTCCTATTGTCACCAGGATAAAATATGAACTTCCCTGTTTAACATTTAAAGCCCTCAACAAAGGGTCCCCAATCAATCTTTCTAAGCTCATTGGACATTACTTCCTTTCCCACTTCACAAACTTGATCTCTACATAAGACGTGCCAGAAAGATGAAGAACAATTGCTATAAAACACAGAATTTTTCAAGGAAACAGCTTCTCTCTGCTTGTGTCTCTGTCTCTGTTTCTCCGTCTCTGTCTCTCTCACTCTCCCTTGCCTTTCTCTCTCAATCTCTATCTCCATATCTCTTTCTCTCCCTCTCTGTCTTTCTGTCTCTCCCCTCTCTCAATTTCTGTCTCTCTGTCTCTTTCTTTGTCTCTCTCTCGCCACTCCATCAAAAAGAAGAGAATTAAATGAATATAATATTTTATAGCTTACAAAGTACTTTTCTCATTATAACCCTGTAAGATTTGCAGCATAACATTATTATTTCATTTTACAGTTCACACAGTCCACAGATTTGATTTGCAGCTAGAAGAGACCTTACAGATCACCTAGTCCAACTCCTACATTTTATAGATAAGGAAATAGAGACCCAGAAAGTTAAAGTGAGTAGCCCAGGTCACACAAGGGGTAAGTGACAAAGTCAAGACTCAAACTCTAACTCCAGTGCTCTTTCCATTATCCCACACTGTCTCCCTCCGTACATGAGCATAGAAACTATAATGCAAGTTCCTTAGAGGCAGGCACAATTTTGCTTCTGTATTTGAATTTCAGAGTGTAACATATAGATGGCAATAAGAGTCATGACTAGAACTCAGATATTCTGACAGTTAGTCCTAACTAACTCCACCACAGATGTCAAATAGGCATCAAATTCTTACAAGCTACAATGCTCCCAAAACTGGCCCAATCCAAATTAAAATGTAATTGGGAAATATTTCACAAAATAAGTAAATATATGATAAAACATAGATAACATTACATTTTAAAACTTATTTATATTTTATTTATTTATATAATATATATTTATATTATATTTAAAACTTTAATATGCAGCCCTCTGGAATCCTTGAGTTTGACACCCCTGGTTTAGACTATACTGAACACAAAAAAAATTACTCTGTATAGTATATAAAACCCCTAGGAGCATTGCCAATAAATAAATGCTAAGAAGAAAAGGAACAGATAGATGCTAAGGTTCAAAGAAGTCAATCTCCTTAAGTAGGAGGATCCATCTCCCCAGAAAAGTTGCAAATAAATCATTTTGTTAAGCACAACAATTCGTAACCATAGCACTACTACAGAATATAGTTGAGTCTAATCCAAACCCCTTTCTTCTTGGTTACTATACCTTCACACAATAATAATGCCTTCTGCCGTCCAGCTCCCATATTATCACATTACAGAATTCTATAGCCAACCTAGAATTCTTTTTATTCTGGCAAAAAGTGAAAGACTAAGAACATCATTTTGAACTATAGCAACAGTTGAGTCCTGCTTTAAAACAATTATTAAGAACTCCAAGAGAACGCACTCATACTGTCTGACCACCAGGCCGCTGTAATCAGAATGAATGCCCTGCTAAGATCAAGCTATTTATTTTTCAGAGCTGCCCATTTTTTTCGAAGCATAAAACGGTTTAATTCTGTCCACCAAGCAATTAATATGTTCTACTTAAACAAATCAGAGCTGGAGAACCAAATTAACACCTTTCAAGAGTGATATATCAGTGCCTGATTTCACAGAATGCTTTATGACTCTTAATCTAATGGATAAATTTTAAACACAAGAAAGCTCTAGTATAGTTTGAATTTTTTCAGAATCTAGGGGGAAAATACATCAGCATGTACCTTATCCTCACTGGAGACAAAACAAAAGATCCTTCCACCCAAAATAAAGTACAATTTTAAAAAGACAACCTCAAATCAAGAAACTACACTGAACTTTCAAGTAATTTATTCTCCTAAACTCAAAATTAGCTTCGTATTTTTGTGTATATGAATAGAGTTAAGACAGATATAACCAGAACATTTTCTTCACATTGACTAGGTGGCATCCAAATATTTGTTCATAATAATAGTTAATATCTATATTTTACTTTAAGATTTGCAAAGTACCTTAGATACATTGTCTCCTTTGATCTCCATAACAATCCAGTAAGGTAGATACCATTATACCCATTTTACAGTTGGGGAAACTAAAGTTGAGAAGTTAAGTACTTCCAGACTCCAACCCCAAGCCCAGTGCTCTTTACAATATATCTACTAGTTGCCAAAGGCTGAAGCATTTTTAAAATACAGTAAATAGATGCAGTTATGAACTCATTTTAAAGTCCTCCTAGGACAAGACTGGGAAGTCACTTAAGCAAAAAGAACTTCTACCACCAAGGAGGTTTAGAAAAAAACCCTGAAGCTCATATAGATACATACAATTGTGTATGTATACAATTATTAAGCTAAGACTGGAAGGAACCCTGGGAAGTAAGGAGGTGGAAATGAGGATAGAGAGCATTCCAGGTGTAGGGGAGACAGCCAGTGAAAATACAGGGACTCAGAAGATGGAGTACCTTGTGAAATGAATAGCAAGGAGATAGAGAGTGTCACCAAATTTTAGAGCACATGATGGAGAATAAACTATAAGAAAGTGGGAAAGGTAGGAAAGGACTAGAACATGAAAGCTTCTAGAACCAAGCAGAGGATATTATATTTGAACGATCTGATATCTCAATGGTAGATGGAGTACAGTGGAGAGAGACTTGTGGCAGGAAGATCAACAAACAGAAATGCAACATTGCAATATGAAGGGATGAAGACATGCACCCAGAATGGTGGCAGTGTCAGAAGAATGAAGGGACACATATAAGAAATGTTGCTAAGATACAATTGACAGGACTCAGCAACTCATTGGATATAGGTAGGGCGAGGTAAGAGTGAGGAAACAAGAATAATACCCAAGTTATGAGCCCAGGTGACTGGGAGAATGGTGGTACCTTCATTGGTAATAGGGAAGTCAAGAAAAGGGTTCGGTTTTGGGAGAAAAATGAGGTCCATTTTGGATATGTTGTGTGTAAGAGGTCTACGGGGCATCTAATTCAAGATGTCCAATGGATAGATGGAATTATTGCTAGATAAATAGGTCCAAGAATCACCTACCTAGAAATGATCACTGAATGCATGGGTGCTTTGGTCAGGAAGGGAAATCATATAGAGGGGGAAAAGAAGAGAATCCAGGACAAAGCCTTAATGGAAACCAATGGTTAATGAAGGGGCAGCTAGATGGCACAGTAGATAGAATCCTGGGCCTGGAGTCAGAAAGACTCATCTTCCTCAGATGCTTACTAGCTATGTTACACCTAGGCAAGTCACTTAACTCTACCTCATTTTCCTCATCTCTAAAATGAGCTGGAGAAGGAAATGGCAAACCATTGCAGTATCTTTCCCAAGAAAACCCCAAATGTGTTCACAAAAGATCAAGCTATGATGTGGATAAAAATCCAGAAAAGGAGACTGAAGAGTGCACAGATAAGTAGGAAGAGAACCAGAAGAGAGCAGTGTTACAAAAATTTAAATAAAATAGAATACCAAAAGGAAGAAACTGATCACCTATGTCAAAAGCTATAGAAAGGTTAAAAGGGATGAAGAGTGAGAAAAAATTATCCAATTTGTCAGTTGAGAGATCATTGGTTAACATTGGAGAAAGCCATTTCATTGAAAGATGAGATTGGAAATCAGAGTTCACAGAGTTAAAAAGAGAAAAGAAAAAAAGAAGTGAGCACATTAATTGTGGTCATCCTTTTTAAGAGTTTATTTTAACCTGAATTCACAAGAGGGGGCATCCATAGAGAGAAAGCTTTGGAATCAGAAAAATACAGGTTCAAGTCCCTCCTCCTGCTGGTCGTGAGACCCCTGACAAAGCACTCGGTGCTCTGGGTAGCTCCCTGAGACCAAGAGTTATAGAGAAGGTGCAGACTTCATTTAGTAGAGGGAATCTTCCTTCTCCCTCACCCCAAGGAGTTCCCATATCAATCAAAGTATGGATCCAATTCCAATTCCTTCACTTGTATATAAGTGTATATAAGAGGAGGAAACGTATAAAAGGCATTATTTAGCATGATGTGGTTCTAGAAAGCCCTACCCAGAAGCCCTCTCATGTAAGCCACTGGTGCAGTGACACTGAACTAGAGAACACTAGGTAATGGAGAGGTCTTACAAGTGAATTTCTCACCCTTGAAATAAGGTTTTCCAGGAGAAAATGCAAATAAAGAGATTTAGTGGTATAGTGAACTGTTCGTCCACTATCTTTGCTTAAAAACTGTTTTGGACAAAAAAGAGTTTGATTATACTAGAAAGTTTCTCAGTATTCAGGTAATTAAAATAGCTTGTGATGTTAACAGAAAACAAAAACAAAAACAAATCTTCTCCCATGAGCATGGGAATAGACTCAGAGATCTCTAGAAGTCCCTTCCAGTTCTAGGAATTGGCACATTTTCCTCAGATTAATAAAGTTTGGTCAAAGGTACTACCTCTTCTACTGGAGGGTAATCAAGATGGAAGAGAAAGTAGATTGGATAGAGTCTTGTTGGTACCCTTTAAATATTCTCTCCTGGGTTAAAATCCCAGTGGACCCATCCTAGTCATGATTCTGTCCTTTCAACACCTTTTCATTAACATTATTCCAAAGGATAGGCAAGAAGGAGGCCTGCCCAGGCCACCTGTTTACAAGGGACAGCAAAAATCAACAGAAGCCAAAATTAAAGAGATCCTCATATGTTGTCTGATCTAAATACTATGTGATTTTAGGTCAATTCTGTTTTCTCCAGTCTGGTAGCTGGACCACGCAGATGCTTACATCAGTCCTCAATGAAAATAAGACATTCTACATCCTACTGGCAATACAATCTGTTCCTCTTAAATGCACATGACCATCATCATTTTTAAATGCAGACTGTGACAGTATACTATTTTTTTGTCTGTTTTTACTGGATTCATTTTTACAAAAACAAATCACTGAAAGAACTACAAGGAAATCTAGTAGACATCTAATCCCTTAGATGAGGACACCACAATACAAAAGCGAGTATTTTGTCCAAGGTTCTATAGCTAAAAAATAGCAGTATTGGGAGTCACACCCAAATCTACTGATTCCAAATCCAATGTTCCCTTGTGTTTAGAGTATGAACACTCAATTGTTTATTCTTTCCAAATTTGTAAGTTTTCTAAGTCATTGATATGTTTTAAATATTTAATTTTAAAATTAAGGAAAAATCATAAAGCCTAAGGAAAGAAATAGCAAGCAGAAGGAAAGTAGTATCTCCAAAATTGAAAAGAGTTTGGATCAGATAATTAATTGTATCCTAAGATAACAGATTTCTTATCTGCCAAGACACAAGTTCTCTTTAATGTACTGTCTCTATCAATACATCCTTTCTAAACAACTACTTGCAATTAATTCGTAGACTAACCTCACTACATCCATCCTACCAAACCTCTTTCTCCTTTCCTACTCATAACCCACTTCTCCCCTTTTCCACCTCATTCAGAGTTTGCATCTTTGGCTCATTGATTACCCACCAATATTAGCTTGTCTGGCAGGTCAGATAATTGGTCCTTTAGGAAATCAAAATCATGGCTATGTGAAAGTAGTAGCACCTCACTAACACAACTGCCCAGCAAGCTAATTTAATGGTAACTGAATTATGATTTTTTTCCAAATAGACCAGTGACTAGGACTGCCAAAAATTCTTCTCATGAAACAAGAAGAGAAGAAAAAAAAATCAAAGTCTAAGGTGGCAAGCAATAGCCCAAATCTCATATCTACACATTTTAAACCCACTTAACCCAGTGTTTCATGAACAGTATTTTGGCAGTTTCCAAGTGAAGAGCCTCCCCCTTTTTTAAATTATATATGCCATTCTACTATTAGTTTGGGAAATGATTTATCTGAGCTAAAAAGATGTAGTTTCCATGGTGTAAAGTAGAGATATCTAACTTCTGTTTTCTTCCTATGTTAGCCAAAAATATATTTTCCTTTTTCCAGTCCTTTTTGTTGCACCTACCAAACCAAGTGTCCAAATCTGAGATCTAAGATCCTAGTAGATATATCTCCCTGATTCAAGATCTGGTTTCTTTTTCATACTGAAGATAAGTAAGTTCATTTCAAATTACAAATAATACAAGTTGACATTGATAAAGCTCTTTAAAGTTTGTGAAGTACTCTACATACTTGATCTCACTTGATGCTTACTATACCCTATGACATAGGTTCCACAAGTAGTATTATCTCTCCCTTTACAAAATAATAGTGCAAGACCCAGAGAGACTGTCACTTGTTCATGATCATACAACTAGTAAACTTTAAAAGGAGAATTTTAATCCATGTCCCATCTGACTCCAGGTCCAGTATACCTTCCATTTAGGTCATGCTGCTTCTATGTCAAGTACTTGTGGTTTGGAATCCATTGTCAAGATGGTATTATATAGAACCAACCATGCATTCCTACATCAATAGTTTAAGTAGTTCTAATGCTGTTGTTCAGTTGTTTCAGTCACATTCAGTTCTTTGTGTCTCCATTTGGGGTGGTCTTGGCTAAGATACTGGAGTGGATTTCCATTTCCTTCTTTAGTTGCCATTTTCCTTTTCCAGAGTTCTGATGTACCCATCCCTAAAACACCAAGGTGATCCCAGATATAAATTAACCTAAAAGAGAAGGATGAGCTTTTCCTCTTCTTTTTTTCCCCTCTGGCAATGAAACAAGAATCACATGGAAAGGTTGTAACAAACAGGAACAAGAAGTCTTAAATTATGTCAACTAGTGGGGTTCTGACTGATCTTGCAATATTAGACATGTGACTGTTCTTGAGATGGGGAAAGGAGAAGGGCACAGTGAGGAAGATGGCAGGAAAAGAAGCTACAACCTTTTACATCAGGTGCACTGAAGTATATAAGTGAAAATTTTCATAGAGAAGTTTTATATTCTTCTCCAACTTTATCATCTCCCTGTTTTTGTCATGTTAGCCAATCTGACAGGTGTGATGTGGTACCTCAGAGTTGTTTTGATTTGTATTTCTCTAATCAATTAAGTTTTGTATTCTCAATAGCTCTATCTGGGCTTATCTACCAAGCAACTTAGGAAGAAGTTATAATACATTCATCATCCTGCCACTTCCAATAGAGCACATGATAGGGCTCCATTCCTTAGAATTAAATTGTCCAGGTAATTCAGACCTGGCCTTCTTCTCCCCTCCTGCCTTCCCTTTATCATTTCAGTACCTTAATTATACAGATACTTTGAGCTCAGATATGAGGAAGAATAAGAATGTAAAAGGGAGGCTCAGAAGCAATGCCTGCCTGTACAGGTGACGAAAGACTCACTGAAAAAGAAATCAGCATAGGAGCGTATTACATCTGAACAGAGTAGAAGAGACTGTTGGCTAAAAAAAAAAATCAAGGTCTTTGGATAACAATTTTCATCTGTAATGTCATCCATGAATTGAAAGGATAATTTTACTTTAACAGAATAATAAGACAGTTCACATTTATATAGCTCCTTAAGGTTTACAAAATGCTTTAGCCATGTTATATCACTTGATGCTCACAATAACCCTAAACAGATAGTTACTATAATTATTTCCATCTTATAGACAAAGAAACTGAGACTGGGGTTAATTGACTTGCCCAGGCTCATATAGGTAGTGTCTAAAGCAGGATATGAACCCAGGTTGAAATGCATGGATTGAGACAAGTATGTAGCAGTGACTACAAGGTCAGCATGGGAATCAGGAAAACTTGGATTCAAGTCTTAACTTTGAGCAAATTATTTAACCTCTCAGGAGCCCAAACAACTCCTTAAGATTACAAGTTGAAAAGATGTCAGTGATCTCAATCGTTAGAAGGGATTTCCTTCCCAGGAAATCTTTAAATCAAAGAAATTAAAAGTCACATCAAAATTATACTACATATACATATGCACAGAGGTAAATATAATAAATACATATACAAATAAATACGTATATAAATAAAATATATTTAAATATATGCTACATATATGCATACACAGAATAATGTGTATGTGTGTGTACAGTCTCATTCTTTATATATAGCAGGCTCTTAATAAATACTTTTTGACTGATCATTAGATACCTATATATCTATAGATATGAATGAGAGACACTGTGTTCTATAGGTTTGAAGTCCTGTCTCAGAATCACAATGGCATATGTTCAGGTCTCATCTGTGATACATGCTGGCTATGTGACTGTGGGCAAATCACTTAGTCTCTCCCTGTACTTGACACATCTATAGGGCTGTAAGTTACAGAACCAATCTGGACACAGGGGAGTTTCTTTAACAACTGTTTCCTACAGCAAGACAACCTCAAGGATAACCCGAAATGATAAGTATGTCATTTGAAAAAGGGACAGTCCAGGAATCAAGGATACCTAGGCTCAAATCTTCCCTCTGGTACATATGCTAGTTGTGTGAAGTTATTTAACTTCTCAGTTACAAACATATAAGTTACAAACTAGTTGCACATCCATCAGTGAAAAGAATTTCTCCAAAACCAATTAAATCACAAGTCAAGATGCTTCTATGCTTTCTGCAGCCCTGTCCTCACCCCAAGTGCCAAAAAAAGTGTATATTAGCATAAAAATATTTGGTGACATATATACAGATACTTGCTAATTATAAATTTACATAGAAAATAAATTCAGTTTGAGACGTTGTTAGTTTCATTTAGTTCTCAGAATACTGAATTCACTTGAGAAGATTTTTATCCTAACTTTAGCATACAGTTATCATCACCTGTAATTTACACATAGCTCCAATTCTTCATATTCTCCAATACTTATTTCTAATTTCCTCTTCCTTTGTGTACCCTTCAGTTTCCAGTCCAACAGCAGGACTATATGAAAGAATGCTGTGCCCATAGGACCCCCAAAATAGTTATGGATCACATAAAAATAGAAGTCATTTGGAGGTAGGATACTTCCAAGTGAAGTCTGTGCTTCTATAAAAGGGCAGCACTCCCAAATTCTCCAGTGTAGTTATGGCCCTAGTCAACTGCCTTGGAATTTTAGGTCAAGGTCACCACCCAGTTACTGAGTTTGTGGTTTCCTCAATATAATAGAGACATATGGCTAATGTGTTCTTAATCATGTTATTTTGTTTGTGCTCTGTTCTGCTCTCGCATCTCCTGAATTTTCTTCAGGCAATTACTGTCAAGTGCATTTAATTTCTTCTGTTATGTATTAGTCCATTGCCAATATTCTCATCCCTATGGATCCTGGTGTGCTGTTGAAGAAATATCATTGAATTGGGATTCCAGGTAGATACAAAAAGATGATCTAGGGCTGTTCTATCGTTGCTCATCCAGTGGCATTATTAGGGTATCACAATCTCTCTGAAAAGGAAAGCAGCTCTTTTTCCTCTGGAATTGTCAAATCATCCACAGATGGTGGAAGGTAGTTCTTTTTAATCTCCTAATACACTTTCCACTATTTATTTTCTCAGGAGGCCAAGAAAACCACAAAGCATTTCATTATATTATAATACAATGTAGAAAGTGTGATTGACAAGTCAGTGGAAATGGACAGAAAAAAATAATTCAAGTTGCTCCAGTTGTCATCAATTACTCATGTATCTAAGATGCTACATCATCTCGCTGAGAAGACACATGCAAAAAAATACAAACATCTTTTAAGGGATGCCCTCAAAACTGCTGATTTGCCCCATCTACTCCATCTCCAGCCTCTTGCAGCTGAGACCTGGATTGTGCAATAATAAACACAGCTGAGTGCATATATGAGGAAGCCCAAATTGCTGTATTTCTATTGCTATTGTCTCCATCTAGCCAAACCCCAAACAAAACTAAATTGCCTTTTAATTTACTACAGAGTCTATGCTTCCCTCTCACAATAGAGATAAAAGACAGGTTCATGAAGAAGGGAAACATTTTATACTGATATCATACAATACTACTCATCCAAGGATCTCCAAGGAAACAATTTTCCCAATAAAAAAGTGGACTAGATGATATCTGAGATCCCTTCCAGCTCCAAATCTGTGACTCCATGATACTATAATTGTCCAGTTGGTTTAAACTAACCAGGTTTAAGAACCTAAGACTTTGAGAATTCACATCAGTTCTGTAGTTCTTGTTTCAAGCACCAAATTCCAGCTCTACTCATGCTCTAGCCTGAGCTGGCATCATTACTCCCTTTACTTTCCTTAGCAGCTATTTTATCATGTTACAATGGAAGAAGCACTAGATTTAGAATCAGAAGACATGGACTCAAATCCTGGCTCAATGAGTCCTTGGACAAGTCACATAACTTCTCTGGACCTATAAAATGGGATACGAGAGGGTGTTGGGAAGAGTGAATGAGATGGCCTAGATGAAGTCTCAAGTATCTTCCAGCTCTAAATCTGATTCGGTGATACAGTGCATAAATGTCTACCAGTCATTCAAGTATCTAATTATATACTTTAAGCAAGCAAACACCAGAAATATTAAGGCAATACTACTGCATTTAATAATCCTGCCTTTTTTGTTTCTTCAGTCTGCAAATACATCTGCATCAGCTTTCCATGCAAATAGGAAAACAGTATGGTGGCCACAGTCTAAGATGCTTTCTTGTACTCTTGGGGTTTTTTTAATTTCTCCATGGAAACTAAGTAGATCATCATTTGTTAACTTCTTAACATATAAACTTTTTTTAGTAACATACTTCGACTAGTTAACTTAGTTGATTTTAGAATGTGATTTCGTATCTGTGTCTTTTGTCATAGTTTTATGCCCATAATTTTTGCTGTGCATGAATTACTAGGGGTTTTAATAATTAATAAATAATTTAGTTCAATTCATAATTTCAGTAGTTATGAAAAAATGTCAAAAAAAACTCCATCTCATCAAGAAATACTCTTTGTGGTACATAGTTATCAGGTTTCTCCACAAAGATTTTAAAGAGGGCATTAGAAGTGGACCTAGAATGCTGGGTGGCAGCTGGTCTGACATGACAGATATGAATAAATGTGCCAAAGAAGCCCTTATGGTTTATTGGGTAATTATGAGAAGTGGCATCAGTGCCAGCCAATCAGACTTCTGGGCAGCTACTTCTAAGCCCACTTACTCTTAAAGTAGATCATTAAAAATGTACTTTGGTGGAGAAGCTTTGCTCCTACTCGGCATAAATAGTCTATTTGCGAAGTTAGTCATTTGGTCAGAATGTTGCACATCAGTGATGGTACACTGAACAACAACCTCAGTATTACACAAGCATCTTATATTACGGGCAATTCAGGAGTAAGTTTTCAAACATAAGAGAAATGAATGAGCCTGCAATAAGCATGCGCCTGGCCGTTGCGAACCATAAAACCCCACATCAAACCACACAAGCTAGTTTAGTTCATTTATTGTTAAGAGCTCTGAAATTTTGAGTCTGGATCTTCTGTCTACAATTCAAAATAAATTAGTCAGGGGTGATGAGTACTACACAGAAGAGGAACCTTAAACTGTGAAGAGAAATTCTGGGTCCTGTAAGTTCATTAGGTAGTGCTATCCCATCCCAGTACTATGCTCCATTAAACAATGAGATAGGAAGTTTTAGAAAGAATGGAACATGTCAGTTAATAGGTGGCAAGGATAGCTATTTTTAAAATATTGAATCAATGTGGAATTTAACAAATAAATCCACCTTCAAATGCCAAGTTAATTCCAGATTCAAATTAATTCAATAACGATTTATTAGGTATTGAGGATACAAAGATAAAAAATAACGGAGTATTCTCTTAAAGAGCTTACACAGAATCAGTAAATAGACATTTATTAAGTGCCTACTATGTGCCAGGCACTGTGCTAAGTGCTGCCCCTTTTGAAAAAGATGCAATCCCTGCCCTCAAAGAGTTTATAATCTAATGGGGGGGGGGGTAGAAAACATGCAAACAGATGTATGCAAAACAAAGGTATGTACAGTATAAGTAGGAAATAGTTAAAAGAGGGATTGAGGGAGGCTTCCTGCAGAAGGTAGAATTTAATTGAGACTTAAAGGAGGATAGGGAGGACGGTAGAAGGATTACATGCAAAGAAGTTGTACACAGGAAGATATATCATTTAGACGAATAAGCAGGATACAAGGTCGAATGTGAAAGAGGAAAAGAGAAATCCAGGCAAAAATGCTTTCACAAATTTGAAAAGGGAGAGACTATTTTGACCTGAAGAATGAGAGGGGAGAACAGAAAAGTCTTCATGAAGATGTTACTTTAACTGAGCCTTAAAAGAAAAAAAAAAGAATTTCAATAAGTTGTAGTGAGAATAAGATAAATTGTATTACTTTAATAAGACAGTAAGAAAGTTTGTCAGCTTATCATAACTAACTCCATTTTGTTGTTTTCAGCCATCATTTTATGAATGACCTGTTTTGAATGTTGTTTTTCTTCTATAAATTTTCAATAATAAGCATTCATGTGGTATGATGTAGCTTTTAAAAATGTATGTATGTTCTTATACAACTGAAAATATATGTGAACTCTCTGACAGGACAGACTACCAATGAAAAAATATTATGGACAATTTTATGTCCATGTTATATCCATGTTTATGTCCAGTTCATGTAATTAGCTACCAATCAAATGATGTGGTGAACAACTTAGGAACAATCATAGTTAAAAGCATAAAAAATTCATTTGAAGTCTCAGCCATCAGTCTATTCATAGGATATAACTAAGACTGGTTTCTGTATTCTCCACACTTGATACTCAAGCTCCCTATGTTCACTTAAGGACAGTGCTGGTTGATGGAGACTTGCCAGATGACCATCTCAGAGGAAGACACAATCTTGTCATGAGTCCAGTATGAAAGAAGTTTAATCTTATCAAATATCTAAGAATCAGTTTAGTGGTTTGTTTTTAAGAAGAGTATTGTCTATGCCCAAAGGTCAATCAAACTGTCCATACCCTTTGATCTAGCAATACCACTTCTGGGTCTATATCCCAAAGAAATCATAAAAAAGGGAAAGAATCTATATGCACAAAAAAGTATTTATAGAAGCTCTTTTTTGTGGTGGCAAAGAATTAGAAATTGAGGGGATGCCCATCAATTGGAAAATAGCTGAACAAGTTGTAGTATGTGAATGTAATGGAATACTACTATACTATATAAAAGATAAGCAGAAAAAACCTGGAAAGACTTAAATGAACTGATGCAAAGTGAAGTGAGCAGAACTAGAACACAGTAATAGCAACATTGTATGATGATCAGCTAGAGCTTAGTTCTTCTCAGAAATACATTGATCCAAGACAATTCCAGAAGACTAATGATGGAAAATGCTATCCACATCCAGAGAAAGAACTGATGCAGTCTGAATGGAGAGAGAAGCATATTATTTTCACTTTATTTTTCTGTACTTTTTTTCCTTTTAGTCTGTTTCTTCTCTCACAACATGAATAATATGGAAATACATTTTACATTATTGCACTTAGACAATCTATATCAAATTATTTACCACTATAGGGAATGGAGAGGAGAGGAAAAAAGAAAATTTGGAACTCAAAAATTTTTAACAATGAATGTTAAAAATTGCCTTCACATGTAATAGGGAAAAATATAATGCTATTTAATTTTTAAAAGAATATTGTTTCTACACTTTGATAAAGTTTGATTGCATACAATGAGAATGGTAAGTCTCATTATTGTTTTCATCACACTAATTAGTATAATTAACAGTAAGTCAGTTATACAAGTGCACTGTAGAACACAAATGGAGACAAATAAAGATGGGGTTCAGTAAAGTAATAAAGTATGGAGAAATGCATGTAGATGTTAAGAATGTACAAGATCAGGGAGAATCTAGTAGTTCAGTTTGATTGGAACATGGATTGTATGAAAGGGAATGGTTATATTTTGAAATAAGACCATTCTATCACAGAATTCATGATAAGGAAAATGAGCAAAGTGAGAAATATGACAAGTACTCAAGATTTATGGAAAGCAATTTCAATATTTTGCCAAAGAAGTTAGCCCCAGAATGATGGAAAGTTCACAGAATGAACTTCTGAAGCAGACAGAGACAGAGATAGAGACACAAAAATAGAAACAGACAGAGGTAAAGATAGAGGAAAATGACAAATAAAGAAAGAAAAAGAGAAAGGAAGGGAGGGAAGGAGAAAATGGAAGGAAGGAAGGAAGGAAAAGAGGGAGGGAAAGAGGATAGTTCTAATTTGTTAAATGCTAGAGATTTTTTATAAGATACTGTTCATTATATGTTTTCTCAGAGCATATATGACTACATATGTACTGCATTTTGCAAACCTTGAAGTACTAATTAGCTGCTAGCTATCATTATTTATTGTTTTGTATACTTAATTCACTGCTTTTCTGCTGGTCATGTTTATAACGAAACAACTTTAATACATTTATAGAAGATTTGAAAGCAAGAGCAAAATATTGAGGAAGAATGCAAGGGGTATCACAGTCCTATAAGAGCAGCGTTTGGGGTGGTGACGTCTGAAATGAATTAAGGAGAGCAATGGATGGAAAGGACAACGTAAAGGGGGATGTAGCTACATTGGGTCAAGAGGTAAATCAAAGAAGAAGTGCATTAAGAAAAATAGTGTGATGATAACAGAGAACACTGAGAAGGCTGAAACACTAATATCATTGTATTTCCGTTTTCTCTCTCAACCAGAATTATCTCCAGACTGAGAAAGATGGCATAAAAATAAATAGTAAGCAATAGAAACCCAAGACAGGTGAGGAGATGGTCTGACATAATCTAACTGCCCTCTGGAAGTTCAGCTCAAGAAGCCCAGAGAGGGCCTGTCAACACTATGGTAATAAAAAATTAGATTTTTTTTAACTGTTATCAGTGATTTTTGATAGAATGGAAACTATATTATAGGACTGGAAAAGAACAAATGCCTCATTTTGAGGGGTAAAAGGGAAGTACAATTTGCAAACTATTTCCCAGGGAATTTTCTTTCTATTCTGACAGAATTCTAAAGGACAAACATTTAGAAAAGAAAATATTATCACTAAAAGCCAGCATGGCTTTATCAAATCATGACAGATAAACCTAATTTACTTTTTCAACATGGCAACTAAAAATATATTTAGATTTCATTTATGTCATTTCATTATGTCAAGCATTTGACATAATCTCTAATGCTACATAAGATGAAGATGTGTGTAACCAAATAACACCATTCAATGAATTCAGAAATGGTTGAATGACCAACCCAGAAAGGAGTTATTAATAGAATTCAGAATGAAAAAATGTGTCCAGTGAAGTGCCCCCACTGTCTTTGACCTTATATTATTAGAAAAATTTATCAAGGCCTTTAAAGAAAATATAGATGGCACATTCAGTATAAGTCAAAAATATAACAAGGCAGCTAAAAAAGTTAATGGTATTTTAGACTGAGTGAAGTAAATACTGCCTGAACAGACCACATTTGGAGTATTCATGCTCATTTCCAGACATTACATTTAAGAAAAGATTTAGTCAAGATGGAATAGGTCCACAGGAAGGCAACCAGTATGATGAAAGGGATATAGATCATTCTATGCAAAGTTTGCTCCTGAAATTATGATCTGGATGAAACTTTTTATATCCATTTAAAGAAAAATATTCACATACACCAAAACTTATGGGAATAAATACCAAATCTTAACCCAAAACCAGTTTTCTAGTTTAACCAACCAATACATGTCACTTTTAAATGGCAATGATCTATCTGCCCAGTTTCAAAAAACAATGATCTGTTCAATTTCAAAAACACAAAACCAGAAAAAATTCTCATAAAATAACTACACAATATATAAAATAATTAGAAATCTACCTACCATTACATACACAGGAACTATATGAATACAAAGGACAAAACACTCTTTACAGAAATAAAAACAGTCTGAAATAATTGGATAAATATTAATTACTCATGGGTAGAATGAGCCAATAAAAAATTTTTGAACTCATTTATTTTATGTTATATAATACAATATAAAAAAGTAATGAATAGAACTAGAAAAATAAGGCCTATCTACAGGAAAATAGTTAAAAGAATTTCAAGGAAAATCATGAAAATAAGCATAAAGGAAGAAAACATGACAGTACCATATCTCAAACTATACTGCAAGCAGCAATTAAAAAGAGTTAAAAAAAGAAAAACTAATAAGAACTCACTGTTCAACAAAAATTGCTGGGAAAACTGGATAACAGTGTGGTGGAAACTAGGCATAGACCAATGCCTGACACCATACACAAGAATAAAGTCCAAATGGGTATATTATCCAAGTACAAAGATTGATACTATGGACAAATTGGTGGAACAAGGAATCATGTATTAATCAGATTTATGGAAAAGGGAAGAATTTCCGACTAAAGAAGAGACAGAAAGCATTATGAAGTGCAAGATGGATAATTTTGATTACATTAAACTGAAAAGTTTTTGCACAAACAAACCCAATGAAACCAAGATTCAGAGGGAAGCAGAAAACTGGGAAAGAATTTTAGCAGCTTAGTGGCTATGATAAAGGTATCATTTCTAAAACATACAGAGAATTAAGTCAAATGTACAAAAATATAAGTCATTCCCCAATTAATAAACGATCAAAGGCTATGAACAGGCAGTTTTCAGAGGAAGAAATTAAAGATATCTACAGTTATATGAAAAAATGCTCTAAATCACTATTGATTAGAGAAATGTAAATCAAAACAACTCTGAGGTACCACATCCCACCTCTCAGATTGGCTAATACGACAAAACAGGAAGGTGACCAATGCTGGAGAGGGTGTGGGAGAGCTGGACACTAATGCATTGTTGGTGGAGCTGTGAGCTGACCCAACCATTCTGGAGAGTAATTTGGAACTATGCCCACAGGGCTACAAAAATGTGCATACCCTTTGACCCAGCAATATCACTTCTAGGACTGTATCCCCAAGAGTTCATAAAATAGGAAAGAATCCCACATGTACAAAAATATTTATGGCAGCTCTCTTTGTGGCAGACAAAAACTGGAAATCAAGGGGATGCCCATCAATTGGGGAATGGCTGACTAAAATATGGTATATGAATGTAATGGAATACTATTGCACTATAAGAAATGATGAACAGGAAGACTTCAGAGAGACCTGGAAAGACTTACATGATCTGATGCTGAGCGAAAGGAGCAGAACCAGGAGAACTTTGTACACAAAAATGACCACAGTGTGCGAGAGTTTTTTCTGGTAGACTTGGAACTTCATTTCAATGCAAGGAGTTAAAAAAATCCCCAATGGTCTTTTAAGGCAAAATGCCTTCTACATCCAGAGAAAGAAATATGGAATTCAACCATAGAGTGAAACAGATGATTTTCTTTTGTATTATGTTTTGGTTTGTTATATGATTTATCCCATTCATTTTAATTCTTCTGCACAGCATGACTATAGTGAAAATGTATTTAATAGGAAAGTATGTGTAGACCTATATAAAATTGTATGCCGTCCTGAGAAGGGATGGAGGGAGGTAAGAGGGGGAAAAAATCTAAGTTATATGGTAATGATTGTAGAACACTGAAAATAAATAAATTAATTTAAAAAAATAAAAATTGAATCCTTAAAATCCTAAAAAAAAAAAAATAGAAAGGCTAATCAGTGTAATCAATTAGACATGCACCATAAAGAAACAAATAAATGTGTAGCCTAGTGTTTGTTAAACTCAAAGATCCCCAGCTATTGGGGTAAAGATTCATTGTATGGCAAAAACTGCTAAGCAAACTGGATAGTAGTCAGGCAGAAATCAATTTTAGATCAACTCCTTACACAGTATACCAAGATAAGTTCAAAATAGATGTATGACTTAGGTACAAAATGTCATATCATAAACAAATTAGAGCAGCAAGTAAAAAAAAAATGATCTTTTAGTTCAATGGATAGGGGAGGAGTTTAGGACCAAACAAGGAATACAGAGAATCTCAAAAGATGAAATGGACCACTTTAATTGTACAACATTAATTTTAAAAAAAAAACTTTTGCAAAAATAAATCTGATGCAGCTAATATTAGAAGGGAAACAATTGGAAAAAAATATTTGCAGCAAGTTTCTTGGATACAGGTCTCATTTGCAAAATATTTAAGAAACTGATTGAAATTTATAATAATACATGTCATTTTCCAGTTGATAAATGGTCAAAGGACATGAAGTAGCAATTTTTAAAGGACGAAATGTGTTTGTCAATAGCCAAATGAAAAAATCCTTCAAATCACTAATAATAAGAGAAATGTTCATTAAAACAACTCTGAGTTTCTTCCTCAGACTCATAAAATTGACAAAATTTGCACAAAAAAGGAAAAAAAAAAATGTTAAGGTTGCTTCTGGGACCACAGAGATATTTAAAATAGAAAGATGTAAGATCCCTATGTTAAGGTACCCAAGAATGAGAACAAGGGTTGGATTGGCAAAGAAAGGCCTACTTCATCTTCATATGAAAAGGGAGCAGAAGATGAGTAAAAATAGCAAGACTTTGAGAGAAGGGAGATGAGGAAGATCATGAAAGATTGCCTAAATCTTCTTAGTACAGAATAGGGATATGGGTGGCACCAGAATGCATAGAGTGCCAGGCATCAAGGCCTGTAATGGAAGATTCATCTCTTTGAGTTCAAATCTGGTCTCAGACACTTACTCACTGTGTGACCCTGGGCAAGTCATTGAACCCTATTTGCCTCAGTTTCCTCATCTATAATTAAGTTGGAGAAGGAAATGGCAAACCATTCCAGTATCTTTGCTGAGACAACCCCACATGACATCACAAAGAGTCAGATGCTACTGAAGCAACTGAGCAACAACTGTATTCAGTATGACAAAAGTCAAGCTCATCTTTTGAAAGAAATGGAAATGGAGTACACTTGAGAATATGAGAAAAGAGAAGGTCTGGAATTCCTGCTGTGAAGAGCATGATAGAGAGTCAATTAGAAATAAATAAGTCCAATGTGAAGCAATGAGAGAGCCCTGTTGTGGTTTAAATGAAGGAATTTTCAGGGCACCAGTGAACAGATTTAATCATTTACCCAAGAAATGCTCAATAGCTTGTCTGTCTGTGTTCATCTTTTGTTGTCAATTAGAGAAATGATGACATGACTTCTACTGGACTTTGTTTGGAGTGAAAGCGGGCTGTGCAGGTCACCAGCCTCACTTCTCCTCCAGAACCATCTGAATTCAGTGACAAGATAGTCATCAGGATGACTGGAGATGACCCAGGATGAGGCAATTGTGGTTAAGTGACTTGCCCAAGGTCACACAGCTAGTGAGTGTCAAGTGTCTGAGGTGAGATTTGAACTCAGGTCCTCCTGACTTCTGCACTGGTGCTCTATCCACGGCACCACCTATCTTCCCCCATTCAATAGCTTAGAGGTAGAAGGAAAGAAGGTAGATGGTAGGAGTCATCCAGTTTTGTGGGTTAGTAATGTAGCTTCAACAAGAAGGAGAAGGCAGCAAAAGATTCAAGGGTGGGAGGCAATGGGTTGTTAAAATATTTAACTATGTATGGCAAGCCTAAGCCTATGAAGGAAAAAAAGTAAACACTGAATGAGATTGACAAATAAGGAGAACAGGAAGGAGTCAAGATACTAGAAGTCACGAGGACAAAAAGTAGATGTAAGAAGAGTGAGGTGGTAGAAGGGGTGAAAGGACAAGACTGTGACCAGAGAGAATTTCAGACTTCAGGACTGTGGAAGTGCAATAATTTAGGATAAGATCTAATGTAAATCTTCCACCACGGCCCATGACGGGCTATGGGACAGCATGAGAAATGAAGGAGCTGACTTGACAATGTAGCAATATGAACGCTAAAGTCACTCAAAATGATGACAATGGAGAAGGTTGTAAACCAGGCCTAAAAACATTGAGGAAGTGGGTGGGAGATGATCTGAGAAGCATAAACAAAGATCAAGGCAAGATAGTATAAGTGGATGGTGTATATATCAAAAGAGAAAAAATGGTTGACCAATGGTGGCAGAACCACTGGGAGCAATGAGACTGAGAACTCCTGTATGTATCACGCCCTGAGAGCTTAGTGTTTCTTAGAGATGGGTAGAATGAAAACGGGATGTGCTATAGCTGGAGAGTATAAAAAAAGAAGCTGTCATAGCAGATGGATGACTGGAATTGGAGTTGGGAATTCCTGAGTTCAAATCCTGCCTTAGATATTTGGTAGTTATATGACCCTGGGCAAGAAAGCTAACCTCTATCTGACCAAGCTCACCCCTTTATAAAGTAAGGATTACCTTACCTCCCAGAATTTTGAGGATCAATTGCATAATATTTGTAAAGCAACATGTAAATATTGGCTATTTTAATTATAATTGAGAGAGCAAAGATAAAGGAGAATTCATCAGCAAGAAAGCAGCGGTGCCAGAGGACACAGCAGAGGTCTAAGCAGAGGATCTTCAGGTGTCTATATACAAGATAGATACTAAGATCTTAGCCTGACCCAATTCTCTTCTTCAGATTCCTTAATAAGAAGCTCGATTCACTGAAAAATGTAATAATAAGAGACTGGAAATTTGCATACTTGGTTTATGACCATCTAAAAACTGATATTGGGGGTAGAAAAGACCTCCTAACATTAACTTAATTCAACCAGTTGACAACTGACACTTACCCCAGCTACATGAAGCACATCTTGGGAGTCTGAGGGAATGACAAAATCAGATCAGAGGACAGAGGATTGCGAGCTCACGGGTGACTATTTACCCACCACATTGGCTGTAGAATTCAGGATAGTGGCCCTTCCATGGCAAGGGGAGCACAACTTTAAGATATAGATGGCCTTTTTCAAAAAGCAAAAGAATGATGGTGATGGAGGAGAGACTTTTCTCCTGGGTGACCAGAATGACCAGTGTAAAGGTCTGCCAGGAATAATGATGTGGGAGCTAACTTCCATCATCATCCCCAAATCCAATTTGAGACCCTCTTTCCATTTATAAAATAATAGAAAAGTTTACATAGAGACAAAGTACCTGAAGAATCACATCATTGGTCTGGTGCTGATGAGACATCAAATGGATTTACTATTACATACGTGAAGAACAAACATCTGTCTTCCAAAGGAGCTTACTCAACCTCAGTCAGAAGCTTTCATATCTAGGAAGACACATCATCATCTAAGGCTATTGAACTGAATGATACTCTGGGGACACAAGTCACACTACTGAAAAAAATTTTAATCCCAAAGAAGCCATCCTAAATAAAAGGGGGAAAATATCCTATTCTATACAACAAAAAAGAAAGTCATTTTGAGCTTATGTACTAATTAACCTAAAGAGAAAATATGGCATATGGAGGATGAGAGGGGATGAGATTCTGAAGTCAGAACACTTGGGTTTAAATCCATATTGACACTTTCTATGTAACCTTAAACAAGTCACTTTGTGTGCCTCAATTTATCCATCTATAAAATAAGTGGTTTGGAACAGATAACTATTCACTTGAAATTTCTTGACATTTTTAAAAAACTATTAATCTTTTCCATCTAATAAATTGCCAAAAATTAAACATGAGTAGGAGAGTGGACCGAATTTATGAGAAATTTGTCAGGAAAGCGCAAAGATCCTATAGAGATCCCAAGCTTCTATCAGGAACAAAAGTTCATCTTTTTTAATTAATCAGCTAGAAGACTTAATGATTAGATAGCTGGACCTGGAATAAGGAATATATGAGTTTGAATACTGCCTCATATACTTACTAGGTGTGTGACCCTGGACAAGTCACCTAACCCTGTTTGCCTCCATTTCCTCATTTGTAAAATGAACTGGAAAAAAATGGCAAACCACTCCAGTGTCCTGTCAAGAAAACACTAAATGGGATCACGAAGAGTCAGACACAACTGGAATAACTCAACAACGACAACAAAAAGTATAGCCAAGAACTTCAACTGAGAAAGGAGCTAGAAGTCATAGAGACACGAGTAGATCCGACCATGGAGACCACCAGAGCAGAGAGTAGACTTATCTGGTAAAGACTATAGGGGTAGGATGATGACTATCACCAGAAGATATAGGTGAACACTCCCTTGTCAGTGGACGTGTGTCTATGTCACCACCGCATGAATGCCCCCATCACAAATTGTGTCTCTTCATATACCCTCCCTAGGAATCTGTCCTTCCCATTGATGTTATGCGTGTTTGTGGGAGAGTGAGTGCTCTTTAGATTTGTGAGAGTAAGGTTTTATTTCTACTTTTCTTACTATTTCGTTAAATGATTTTGCTTTGAACTAATTATTTCCTCTGGCTAACTGTTAAAAGTAAGCGTACCACTAAGAGGTCCTGAACTAGTTTGAGGGAAGAGATCTACAGAGTAACCTAAACCTGGGGAAGCCCTCCCTAGATGACCAGCCCTGCAAGCTGTGGGGGAGTCCCCAGGTAGACACTCTTATTACTCCTATCTCTGCGCCTTTACACAGGTTATCCCTTGTTACTAGAATGTATTTCCTCTTTTGTTCCTTATAATCTCTTGCAGCCTTTGAGGCCCAGTTTATGTGTCATTTCCTACAGGAAAACTTTCCGGGTCTTCTTACCTGTTAGTGTAGTTCCCTACTATTTCGTATTACCATTGTCAACCACTTATCAAAGGTTTGGTCCAAAGAAGCAAACACAGTCACTTTCCCCCTTAGCCAAAGGTCTCTGTCCTAAGAACAAACAGAATGGGGTCCCCCTTTTAATCAAAGGTTTGTCCAAAGACCAAACAAAATGGGGTTCATATTACCAAAAGTTTGACCAAGGAACAAACCAACTGTACATCTGCTATGACGTGCTTGTCTGTTCTCTTTAAGACAGAGAATCATGTATGCATGGGAGTCAGAAAATAATTCTGAGTTCCAAGGTAAGCAAACTGGAGGAATACTGTTGTATTGTGGGGATTTGTTTTTCTTGCATTCTCAGTGCTTTACATCCAAGAGATGCTTGATAATTTTTTTAAATTGAACTGAGGTCCTTGAAGGAAAAAATCTATTATTTTTAGCAAGGTGGTACCCTTTTCTCAAGGGGATAATTTTACTCTTTAAAATAGGAGGCATTCATGCAGTGGTGACATTACTTAGAGTAATTCCAACTCAGGATGCCTGTGTCAACCAAAATGATAGTCTCCATATATGTTAATCATAATATGAGAAAGGAATTTTCTTAATAGGATAGATTGTAAATACAACATCATATGAGAAGCATCAAAGTGTCAATTGAAATTACAGTTCCAGGTTGTCTGTTTCTTCTATCATTAACATAACATAACATAAGAAGAAAAGTCCATTATTCAAGATAGTGTCCAGTTCAAAGTGCCTTATCCTTGGTGGTCAGAAACAGAACAATGCTCTTGGTCAACTTCATCTGGCCTTGTAGCTGCTGACATAGGAAAAGGCGTGTTGGGTTCACCCAGAGAGCAAAGCAAGGCACGTCTGTTGTGCCAGAACATGCAAGGCGTTATGGTAGGTTAAGCTCAGAGTGGGCTAAAAATGTCTTTCTCCTAATTGTCCAATCCAGGTTCTAGGCCTTTCTCAGATGATGAAGAGCTCAAAATGATGGCTAGTCCATGTATAAATTCATCTAGTTACATGCTCATTCCTCTTCCCCGGTAAAACGCATGCTCTTTAAGAGAAGGGACTGTTGTATCGTGGAATTTTGGTTTTCTTGTGTTCTCAGTGCTTTACATCTAGGAGATGCTTGATATTTTTTTAATTAAACTGAAGTACTTGAAGGAAAAAGACTACTATTTTTGACAAGGTAGTACCCTTTTCTGAGGGGGATAACTTTCCTGTTTTAAATAGGGCACAGCTGAAATAAGTAATAAGGACAGTTGTGTGAAAATACTGAAAAAGTATCCCCTCAAAGAAAAAGTATGAAGCCAGAGCAAACAAAGCTGAAGTGTCCCATTTCCAGAGCTATGCTGGAATCAGCTCAAAGCAGCTCTGAGAGTCAATTGTTAAATTTTCAGTGTGAGATTTATTCCTCAGAAATTGACAAACACTAAAAGGAAGCATTTGGTTTATTGTTCTGTTGATTGTTTAAACTTAAAAAAGTGATGGAGACAATGTTACTAATATAGATTAAACTCAAAAGTGTGTCCTGCATACATTTTTCCCCAGAAATCCTTAATAAATATGTGCCTATTTCCCAGGATCAAATTTACTCATGACTAAAATGGATACTTTGAGGTTGAGACCTGGGAAATCTTGACACCTAGAACTATTTGGTAACTATAAGACACTATATTGGTTGCTTGACTGGCAGAATATGGATTTTCATTCGTTACTCTAAGTCTGAGGTGGGTTGTTTCATATAAAAGAACCTGCTTTGGAATAATAGTGTTGGTCAAGACTAGACTGCCAGATGGTTCTGAAAATTACCATCAGAGCTGGATTCGATCACTCATTCAATTAGTAAACATTTATGAAGTACCTACTATATACCAGATACTGCGCTAAGTGTTGGGTATGCAAAAAGAAGTAACGATTTTTGGCCCCGCCACTGGACCTCAGAGACTGCACTGCCACTTGCTACTTGAAGGAGCTGATTGGAAAGAAAATACTTTCCTACATGGAAGAGCTGACTGAAGGAAAAAGGCCATGATGCTGGGTCACTGCTTGGAGAGAAAACTTTGGTGTATGGAGTAGCTGAGAGGAGGAGAGATAGTATATCTTTACTCTCCCACTAACATCTACTACCTGAGAGTGGTCATGGCCCCGCGGAGGCAGCAGACTTGAAAAATCTTGGTTGGCCAAGTGTTACTGTTCTGCTGAAGGAGATGTTCATGGATTCAGAAACCTAGAAGATAAGGAGCAACCCTGCCTATCAGCAAACTCTAGTGTAGACTGTGCATGAAGAAAAAGAGTCAACACACTGGAAAGTCAATGTTTTGAGCTGCTCCAAGCTTCCTGAAATTAAAGGATCATGTGGAAGACAGAGGAGACTTATTCTGCTTCTCCCTCCCATCCTACCCACAACCATGTTTTCTCTACTCATGTGGTTGCCTGCTCTGGTGCTCTAAGCTTGTGCCTACTCACTCCCTCAGAAATTCTGTGTATTTGTAGTAGAGTATGCCCCAGGTTTATGGGTGGAATGTATTAATTATTATTGCTTTGCCTTCTGTTTATTAAATATTTCTGATTGAGTTAATGATGTCGTCTTGGCTGAATTACTTAATGAGAAACATAGTGATAAGGCTCAGGAGTTAGAGTTTTGAGTAGCAGGAGAATATTCCCTTCCACCAATACTATCCCTACTCTCCTCATCAAGAAAAAAAAGGCAGGGAGGTTAAATATCTTGCTCATGCCACTATGACATACCAATATTTCAGTTTATCTTTTCTACTTAAAAAAATCTTAAACATCTTGAAAATAATACCAATTGAAAAACTTCTTTTAAACTTTAAAGGGGTTTTTAACCTGGAGTCTGTGAACTTGAATGTATACATATTTTTATAACTGTATTTAAATATAATTACTTTGTAATCTTATTATTTTATTTTGTGCATTTAAATGAGGTACATATATATTTCACAGAGCAGGGGGAGAGTAGGTACAGGGGGAGGGGTGTCCCTGACAGAAAAAGGGTCAAAAACTCCTGCTTTGAAGGAACCCAAGAGTTCTCAAATTGATCCCGTGGGATCTAGTAGGGAGACCTATTTACAAATAAATACTTAACATTTATGTTCAGAGTACTGTCTAGCCACTGAGAAAAATGACAAAAAAGAATTTAGCCACGGTCCCTGCCTTCACAGAGTTCCTAATCTAGAACCTAATTAAAATCTCATTTATCTGCCCTGGCCAGCCTTGGTTAAAGTGACACCTTGCTATAATGGTTTAAATAAGGGAAGGAATATACAACCTTATCTCTTAACTTCAGGAAAATTCCCTCTTAGATAGTATTGGGATGGAGAAGTTTCTGCTAACTCTCTTCCCTTGTTATTAAAATGGTTTCTGGCCAGTTCTTCCAAAAGGCCCCCCTAGAGACAATGTTACCTCCCCCCAGGTGCACAGTGGTACAGAACCAATTTCCCAGAAAGCCTGCCACTGTAAGACAGAGCTCCTTTGGAATGGAATCACCTTGGCCATGAATCCACAGTTTCTGCAATGCAACATCTATCCAAGAAACACTTTCCAGGACCAATATTGCCAAGAATAATACAGACAAACATGTTGGCATTCACAAAGTTTGAAGGTAGCCCAGAAACTGAAATTCCCAGCCCACTCACAGACAGGGGAAAAATCACACTCCCACTTCTATGTCTTGATTTACCTGCCATCCTTCAGAGAGGTTCAACTATCCCAGTGACTTGTGAAATGAGAAAGATTATCTTCAGGGACAAATGACTCCTTGAAGAATACTTCTTGTGTTCAAAAGTCTGTGGCCTGGGCCAAAGGTGAACTTTACTTAGGATAACACATTTCTATGTACTGAACCTGATCTTTGCTGTACATTTCATATGAGATGCCATTTCTCACCTCTGCATCTTTGCACAGGTTATTCTCCACACCTAAATATACTTCCTCTTCACCTCCGCTCTTAGAATCCCTAACTTCCTTCAAAGCTCAGTTCAAACATTAATTTCTAGAAGAGGCCATTGCTGACCACCCTCCCAGGGGCTTGTGCCTCTTTCAAATTTATCTTGCATTTTTTTCGATATATATTTTGTATAAACTTATGTGTATACATGTTGTCTCCCCGTGTAGAATATAATCTCCTGGAAAGCAAGGACAATTTCATTTTTTCTCTTTGTATCTCTACTACCTAGAACAGTGCCTGATGTATAGTGGTTGGTGGTTTGTCAATTGATCTGTCTTCCCAGACTGATAAGCTACTTTCCTATGTAAGTTAAGTACTTTAAGTCAGTGGCACCCAACAAGTTGATTGTAAACAGAAAATCATACACTGTCCCTCAACTCCCCTGCCCCAACATGGTTGGTCATGGGCACTGAAATGCTAAGGCCGGGGTGGAGAACCTGCAGCCTCAAAGCCACATGTGGTTCTCTAGGGGCCTTCTCACAGGGCCACACTTACGGACTTAGAGAGCCACATGTGGCCTCAAGGCCACAGGTTCCCTACCCCTGTTAAGGAAACAGAGTGAGACAAAACACTATTATCTCTTCCCTAGAGTTAATACAATTTAAAGTGCTCATAGTTTGTAAGAAGGAAATGTGAAGTTTACTCTCATCACATTTGACTAAAGGAAGGAATAATATCCACAAACATTTTGGTATGAAAACCTATCTTACAACACAGGAAATTGGGGGAGAAGGAGATAAGCAGGGTGGCAGGGGGGATGATGGAAGGGAGGGCAATGGAA
>CM053773.1:20288910-20310002 GCA_028658325.1 Potorous gilbertii | reverse complement strand
TTCCCAAAGGGAATGGGTGGGGAGGGAGGGATGGGGAGAAGCTGGAACTTAAAAGTTTTAGGACCAACTGTTGAGTATTGTTCTTGCTACTAGGAAATAAGAAATACAGATAATGGGGAATAGAAAGTTATCTGGCCCTACAGGACAAAAGAGAAGATGGGGTAAGGGAAGGGAGGGATGATAGAAGAGAGGGCATATTGGTGATATGGGTAATTAGAATGTCCAGTGTATTGGGGAGGGGGGAGGGGACAAATGGGGAGAAAATTTTGGAACCCAAAATCTTGAGAAAATGAATGTAAAAACTTAAATAAATTTATTTAAAAAAAAAAAAGATTTGTTCTGTAAAACTTGTACTCAGTCCAAAGGCCACACCTGAGGCTCTAGAAGGTCACATGTGGCCTCAAGCCCATAGGTTCCCCAGCCCTGACTTAGGACATCCCTGTGCATATAATATTTAGCACCCATCTATAGAATTCTACGTTCTATATAATCATTCTACATAGTCAACAATCCAGAATTAGCTTTGGACTAGTAGAAATCTTTGTTCCTTTTGTTGCTTAACATTGTCAGGGAAGGACCACTGAAGTGCAAGTGAATGAAATACTAAAGTCTGTATAGCAAAATGTACCTACTGTTTAATAAAAACATGAAAAAAAAATTTACAAATATTGTCTGATTTTATCCACAGAACAACCTTACAAGGTGTCATTGTTGTCCGTTTTACTAACTGAGACTCTTGCAATGCTTTTAAAGCCTCACTTTACAGAAGCTACTTCCTACAGGTGATATTACCACGCTGTACATCCTCCTGGGAAAGGTAGTATAAAGAATTTTTCCCAGTGAAGGAGGCTCTCTCAGCCTCAAATATTGTGAGAGACTGAGGACATGAGCATTTCAAACTGACTGTAACTGAAAATATTCCTTAACATAGACATGTCACACAATGGAGGTGACACATTGGACAGTGTGCTGGGCTTGGAGTCAGGAAGACCTGAGTTCAAATCCAGCCTTAGGTACTTACTAGCTGTGTGACCCTGGACAAGTCACTTAATCATTTTTGCCTCAGTTTCCTCATCTGTAAAATGAACTGAAAAAGGAAATAGCAAACTACTTTAATTTTTGCCACGAAAACCCCAAATGAGGTCATATAGAGCTGAAATGACTGCACAACAATAAGACACAATGAAAGGTTTGGATTGACATCCCAGTTTTGTTAACTTAGTTATATGACCTAAGGCAAGTAATTTAATCTCTGGGGCTCAGTTCCCTCTTGTGTAAAATGAGGAGGTTGGATTGGATGGCCATTTAGATTCCATCTAGTGATAACTCCAAGATTTTTGGAGTCTGTGATCCCTAGGACTTGAAGTCTAAAGTCCTGAGCTTGAGTTTCAGCTACTCCACTCAATAGATAACTTAGGGCAAGTGTCACAGCTCTCTGAACCTTAAACTGAAAATAAGAATACTTTCCCTATTTACCTCACAGGTCTATGGTAAAGAAAGTACTTTGTGGACCAAGATTATTCTAGAATAGGCATACTTCTTTTTCTGTTTCTATTTTTCCACAAAATGGCTAAATTTCCTTGGATATGCCATCTGATAGCTGTTGCATTATATTTATATGTAGTAGGAATAGATCATGGTATCATCAGATCGTAAATTTAGAGAAGTAGCATAGCTTAGTGGATTGAGATCCAGTTATGGAACCAGGAAACATGGTTTTAAGTCTTGTCCATGACACAAGCTAGCTATGTAACAATTACACCTTTGGCAAGAAAGACCTCACCAAAGTTCATAGAATGGACAGTTTTCCATGCAGATACCCATCTTCTTGATTAGAATCACCTCCTTCTGTCTTATAATAGGCATTGGATTCAAAGTTCTTAAAGTTAATTTTAAAATTATCTTCCCTTTTTTTCTAATCTAAGATGGCTTCAGAATCTTCCTGTTCTCTATTGGGTTATCTGGAAGAAACAGTGCTTGGGTTTCTCTTGACCTCTACCAGTCCCCTATGGGCATCTGCAGTTGTGGAGGTTAAATTGCCCAGGCCAAATTCATAATATTGACCTACCATGAAAACTCCTCAAATGGCTAACTTTGTTGTTGCTCAAGTCCTCCGGTACATTCATGCAACCTGACTTTACTGGATGCAGGTCAGGTCTCAGTGAGGCATCTTTTGCCCTCCTTGATTTGTATACGAACTCCAAAGGAAATGAGAGGGGAAAGGAAGACTCTCACCTATGCTTCATTTTCTCCATGTCCTACTTCAGTTTCAGGGGTTGGGATGGATTACTTAAAGTAGAATTTGTCAAGCCATATTAGGGAATATGACACTATGATTCAATTTTGGATGATATAGGATCAATCTACAGTCTAAGGCCCTTTGGGGGATAAGGAAAGAGACTGAATTTGTGATTCTGTTGATGAAGGGAACTCCTAAATGAGGAAACTCCCTCTATCAATGCAGGTTAGGACCTTCTCTATAACCCACCACCTTAGAGCATTGCCTAGAGCATTTTAACCTTTGAACTCTTATCTAAGCAGACAGTTAAGCAGCATAGCAGATAGAGCACTAGATACAGAGTCAGGAAGACTCAAATTCTGTTCATATCCTGACCCAGGGACTTATTAGTTAGATGACCCTGGGCAAGTCACTTAACCTCTCTGCCTCAGTTTCCTGGTCTAAAACTAGAGATCATAATCTGCCTAATAGAATTTCTGTGAAGGTACAATGAGATAAACTATGTAAGAATTCCCTCTCACACTTTATTTAGAATAATATTAATAAGAAGAATATTCATATAATGCTTTAATGTTTTCAAAGTACTTTATATGGCAGCTATTTTTATCGTCTTCTAAGTTTAAAAAAATCTCAAATTGCAATCAATTTCTACGATGAGTAGAAGATGAATTTTCCTTATACCTGCTCCCATCTGTTTCTTAAACAGAAATATTCAGGTAGACTTATACTCTGCGACTCCTTATACTCTATGATGTGATGTCATTTGTTATGCTTGTAACATGCAAATCACTATTTCAAGTACTTGTTTCAAGGGTATAAAGGAAGGAAATAGATGACATAGGTCTAGATTGTAAATAGTTTATGAATCTAAGAGGAAGACAAATAATTACATATAAAAACATATAAAAATGCTAAATGATAAAAACATGAAAAAGTATATAACTGAGATGAAATCCTCATGTGAATTTTATTGAGGTTGGTTGAAGTGAGGAATTTGTTTTTGCACATTTAATTTTGTGCTTTCTGACATATGTAAAGAACACAAAATGCATATAGCCATTTTATAAGTTTTCTCCTTCTGGGGAAACACAGAGGAACAGGAACCAAGATGGTAGAATCCAGGCTGGGACCCAGCCCTTCTCAACATTCCTCTCCAAGCATATTTAAAGTAATGTTTCAAATCAAGTTTTGGAGTGGCAGAGCCAACAAAAAGTCAGAGGGAGACATTTTTCCAGCCTAAGATAACTTAGAAGGATCCCAGGAGAGGTCTGTAATATTAGGGTGGTTTTGGGCCCAAAGTGTGGCAGAAGCACAAGCAGAGGGTCTTGGAGGGGGCTGTAATAGTAGAAGCAGCAGTAGCAACAGTAGCTTTGGGAGCTCAGCCTAGAGGTGGTAATGAGGTCAGATAACTAGTTCAGAAAGAGAATACTGGAGACTCTTTGCTGACACTAGGTGTAGCGGGTGTTGATTAGAAGTTGTATTGCCCATAAGCAGTTCTGGGTCATTTTTTCAGGGCATGGAGCCCCTTCCTGGGTAAAGACAAGAGTACAGACCAGGAGAGCAGTGACCATACCTCTCCTAGGATAACATCAATTTGAAAGCACTTAAAACTTGCAGATCCCCCCCACCCTGAACTAGCTTTGAAAATAGCAGCACAAAAAACCTGAAGCTTGGCATAGTGCCTTGCTATCCTGAGGGGAACAGAGCTAAACTTTAACATAAAGTTCAAAATGAAGAAATAGTGTGGGAAAACAAGCAAACAACAATAACAACAAAAGAACTTGACCCATAAAAAGTTACAACTGTAACAGCAAAGATCAAAACATCAATCTAGATGACAGCAGTGTGAATATAAGCATAAGCAAAGTCTCAAAGAAAAATGCAATTGGATTTAAGTGCAACAAGAATTCCTGGAAGAGTTAAAGAAAGAGATAAGGGCAATGGAGGAAAATTGGGAAAAGAAATGAGAAGGCTGCAAAAATAAAAAGATCAATAGGGAATTAACAGCTTGTTTAAAGAGGTACAAAAATACACTGAAGAATATACCTTAAAAACCACAATTGGCCTAATGACAAAAGGTGTACAAAAATAGTAAAAGAGGCACAAGAAAAGAACTCCTTAAAAAAGCAGAATTGGCCAAATGGGAAAAGAGATTCAAAAGATCACTGAAGAATTGGTTAAGTGGAAGCTAATGACTCTATAAGACTTTAAGAAACAATAAAACCAAGTCAAAAGAATGAAAAATAGGAAAAAAGTGAAACATCTCATTAGAAAAATAAATGACTTGGAAAATAAAATGAGGTGAGAGAATTTAAGAAATATTGGACTGTCTGAAAGCCATATTAAAAGAAAAGAGCCTAAATATCTTATTTTAAGAAATTATAAAGGAAAACTGCCCCCAATATCTTAGATCCAGAATAGAATAGTAATGAAAACAATCTATTGCTCACCTCCTGAAAGAGTTCCCAAAATGTTCTCATTTTATATAAGTGGACCATTCCATGAACCTCTGCCTAAAGCAATTTTTACATAGTGTAAATCTACCCATGGACATGGGGAAAGGAGGTAGGGAAGAAAGAAGCTGCGTGCCTGGAGGGAGGGGGCTGGCACACTGTTCAAAGACATGTGGAGACTGGAGATTGAGAAGCGAGAGCAGGAGGAGGAACATGAGGTCCAAGGCCAGCCAGAACAGAGAGGGAGAACATGCAGGGGGCTCAGCATAGACAGAGGCAGGTACATGGGGGCAGTACCTGAGTGTGGATGGAAGGAAGACAAACACCAGGGTGGGGGAGTGGAGCAAGGCAAAGGTCTCATCTCTTGGCATTAGTGTTCTCAAACCAAGCCCCTAGTCTGGTAGCAATGGCTGTGGCAGTGGAAGTCTCTCCCCATGTCCATTCTTTTGCTTTCACTTAAAGTTTTTTTTTCTTTAGAGAGTGGGAGGCCATGGAATGCTAAACTGAGGGTCAGGAATGGAGAGGAGAGAGACAGAGAGAGGGGGAGAGAGAGAGAGAGAGAGAGAGAGAGAGAGAGAGAGAGAGAGAGAGAGAGAGAGGAGGAGGAGGATAAACAGAAGAAAATAGGATAGAGGAAATAGTCACCATAACTGTGAAGGTGAATGGGATGAGCAAACCCATAAAACGGAAGCTGATGAGAGAATGGATTAGAAACCAGAATCAAACAATATGTTGTATACAACAGGCACACTTAAAATAGAAAGACACACATAGACTTAAAATAAAAGGCCAGAACAGAATCTATCATGCTTCAACTGAAGTAAAAAAAAATAGGGGTAGCAATCATGGTTTCAGGCAAAACAAAAGCAAAAAAAAAAAATAGAGCTAATTAAATCAGACAATCAAGGAACATTTTTCTTAAAGGTATCATAGGCAGTGAAGTAATATAAAAAAAATTTTACATCAAGTTTCTCTGATAAAGTTCTCTTTTCTCAAATATATACAGAATAGAGTCAAATTTATAAAAATATTAACAAGTTGATTAATGGTGAAATTGATAACAAGTCAAATGATATGAACAGGCAGTTTTCAGAAAAAGAAATCAAAGTTATCTATAATCATATAAAAATGCCCTAAGTCACTTGATTAGAGAAAGTTAAAGTAAAACAGCTCTTAGATATCACCCCATACTGATCAGAAATGAAAAATGCTGGGTGGGGTGATGAGGGAAAATAGGTACATTAAAAAACAATTGGTAGAGTAGTGAAGTGGTCCAACCAATCTGGAGAACAAGCTATACCCAAAGAGCTATAAAACTGCATTTTCTTTGACCCAGCAATACCACTACTAGGTCAAAGAGATTAAAGAAAAAATATTTATAGCAGCTCTCTTTGTGGTGGCCAAAAACTGGAAATCAAGGGGATGCCCATCAACTGGGGAATAACTGAATAAATTATGGTATATGAATGTAATGGAATACTATTGTGCTATAAGAAATGATGAACAGGAAGACTTCAAAGGGGCCTGGAAAGACTTATATGAACTGATGCTGAGTGAAAGGAGCAGAACCAGGAGAACTTTGTACACAGCAACAACCACAGTGTGTGAGAGTTTTTTCTGGTAGACTTGGAACTTCATTGCAATGCAAGGACTTAAAAAAAATTCCCAATGTTCTTCTAAGGCAAAATGCCTTGCAAATCCAGAGAAAGAACAATGGAATTCAATCGCAGAATGTAGCAGATCATTTGTGAATGTGTGTATATGTGTGTGTGTGTGTGTGTGTGTGTGTGTTGCACTGTGGTTTGTTAGATGATTTCTCCCACTCATTTTAATTCTTCAGCACAGCATGACTATTAGTGAAAATGTATTTAATAGGAATGTGTATGTAGAACCTATACAAAATTGTATGCTGTCTCAACGGGGAGGATGTAGGGGGAGGGAGGCAAAAATAATAATCTAAGTTATATGGTAGTTACTGTAGAACACTGAAAATAAATAAAATTAATTAATAAAAAATTAAAAAGTATACATATAAAAGTATTTATAGCAGCCCTTTTTGTGGTGGCAAAGAATTGGAAATTGAGGGGAAGCCTATCAATTGGAGAATGGCTTGAACAAGTTGTAGCATATGATTGTGATGGATCACTATTGTGCTATAAGAAATGATGAGAGGAGGTAGATTCAGAAAGAACAGGGCAAAACATTCGTGAACAGATGCAAAGTGAAGTGAGAACTGGGAGATCACTGTGCACAGTAACAGCAATGTTGTAACGGTGAACTGTGAAAGACTTGGTTTCTCTGGTCAATAAAATTATCCAAGACAATTCCAAAGTACCCACGATGAAAAAATAGAATCCACCTTCAGAGAGAGAATGGATAATCTCTGAGTACAAATTGAAGTATAATTTTCTCACTTTTTTTTGCCTTTTCTTTGCAAGGGGGTTAATATGGAAATATGTTCTGCATGATTTCATAGGTATAGTTGCTGTATTGTTTGTTTTCTCAATGGATGAGAGGAGATAGGATATAGGGAGAGAATCTGGAACTCCAAATAAAAAAAAGGGATGTTAAAAATACATAAACAAAACCGCAGAGGAACATTTTAACTAATATTGTGAGAGGAAAGGGGGGAGATGGAGTTCTGAGTGGATTGGTGAGAAAATATATTTCATTTTAGGTAGATTTAGGATAACTGAATATGCTGATTTTAATTTGACAGTCATACACTTATCTTTCAAGTAACTTACCTCTAACTAAGGAACCATTTTTTAGAGTTAGAAAGTACAGTGAAGTACGGTGTACACTAAGAGAGATATTGTGCCTGAGTTTGCTGAGAGAAAGAGCATTTTGAAATTAGAAGGAATTTCAGATGGCATAAGGACAAGCTGGAGCTGAAGATTGATTTTAATTTTATAAAAAAATCAACCTTTGCTAAGTGAATATAACTTTAACCATTTTGAAAAAAAACATTGTTTTAGCAAGATAACTGATGTTCAGGAAGCTCCAGCTTTCTCAGGAGAGACAAAAATAGTTTGTCATGAAATTAGTGACTACATATAACTGCTGATCAGACAGTGATCGTATATCTTATCTCTTTGAAGAAATCAGAATAGAATGAGTAACAGTCATTGTTTAATTTTGTATACTTTGATTTAATAGGCATTATTACATATTTCTAAGTATTTTGTTTTACAATTTATATTATTTATGTGTAGCTGATTTTTTGACCTATCAAAATTGCCAGAACACTCATTTAAAAGGTTCCAATAAAATTCATGTATCTGGTGTTTTCTATTGTCTGATAGTAGTGAAACCAAAGGGTTATGGTGGGTAACATATAACTAAATTAATTTCAATATGTTTGTGATGAAAGGGCATAGAATTATAAAATTCCAGAGCTGGAAGTCACCTTAAAGTTTATTAGTCTAATGGGTGGGGAATCTGTATCCTCGAGACCACATGTGGCCTTCTAGGTCCTCAAGGGGCAGACTTTTGACTTAATCCAAGTTCTACAGAATAAATCCTGTTATTAGGGGAATTTGTTCTGTGAAGTTTGAATTCAATCAAAGGGCCAGACTTGAGGACTTAGAGGGCCACATGAACCTTAGCCTGCCTCAATACTGCAGGTTCTCCACTCCTGGATCCTTACTCAGATCATGATTCTTAGTCACGTTATCCCTGACAAGTATAGAATGGCATGGAGAGAATTAGCCATGTGCTAATCCACATGGAATTAGGAAGCTCTGGGTTAAAATTCCACCTCTGACATCAGAACTGTAATAGTGTGACTATGGACAAATCACTTAATCATCAGTTTTTTCAACTATAAAAATAATATTGCAATAGTACCTATAGTATGTATTTCAAGGTTACTATGGAACTCTATTAGGCAATATATGTAAAGTACTTTTCAAACTGAAAAACACTCTAAAATTGCCTTTCTATATTTATCAGGCTGGAAAGACGACAAAAGCAGAGACAATCAAACATCCACAGGAGACAAATTTAAACAAAAGGTTAACAGTAGCCTGGGTATCTACATGTAAATGCAGAAAATATGAACAACAAGCAATGTGAGATTTTCACTAAAGCTTGGTAGAATGGGACTCATGACTGGACTGTAGCTTTGGAAGCGTTTATCTTTTGGAATGGAATAGGATATAGGATAGAGTAGCTTGTCTATCAAGAAGATAAACATACATGGGGAAATCCAGGAACCTGAATGGATATGCATAAATCAATTAAGAAGAATTTATTAAGTGACTACTGTAGAAATGAAAGCATTGATTAACTGTGTCTATGTACCAAGCACTGTGTTAGATGCTGCAGATACAAATAGAAACGGCAATATGGTCCCTGCTTTCTAGGAGAGAAAATCTCTCTAATTGGGGGAGGCAATACATTAAAAAAATTATGCTATGGGGCAGATCCTGAAAATCCTAAGTCCTTAAAGTTCTAAGAATACTGTAGTAGGGCAAATGGCAAGACCCAAGTCTCTTTTAGAGGGTCCATAAATAGGCCGTGTGACAATGTTAGGAGGACTGCAGGTAGTGGGGGCAAGTGGTAAAGCCTGGAGGGTCTTAGAAAATGGTAATGCATGCAGTCCAGTCTGATGGTTCTCTCTTTTATTGGAAGGAATATAGTGGTTGACTCTAATCTCATCCAAAACCTCTGAGCAATAAAGCAGTGGGATTGAAGGAGAAAGGTAATAAGTGAGGGTACCCGCTGCAGCATCTAATGATCCTAGATGGCTTCTGGGAACAGGCTGGAAGGGGAAAAGATGTAAAGGGGACAAAGCAAGTATTGAAAAATGCCCATTTTCAGGCATCCTTTAGCTGTTGATTTTGTCATGCTGTATTGAGTATCCTTTCTTTCTCATTTGTACTTTTATCTTTTTTTAAATTTACCAGGATTTTAGAAGATTATAGAACCATAGGTTTAGAGCTTGCAGGTGGTCTTTTTCTTACAGATTATTACAGTTTCATAAAGTCTAGAAAGATACCTTCTTCAGGATGCCATGGAGTCTTTCATACCAAGAAAGAAAAAAGAAACAATTTTTGTTCTTCCTTGACTGAGTTCAAATTTCCTCAAAAACGTAAGTCCTATGCTTCTGATGTTTTTCCAAATTCAATTGAATTTGACGTTTATTGAGTACCTACTATATTTAAGCACCTAGGTGATGAGAGTGATATATCTACCCGGAAAGTATTTACTATCTCGTAGGGGGAATGGGATACATACACCCATGAAAATGTAATGCCAACCAAAGGATGAAAGTGTGAAAATGTGAAGAAGTCCCATATTAGGCAGAAACCATTATTGGACTGGCAGAAATAAAGTGGAATTTTGTAGGAAATAATGGTAGATGGAAGTTTTTTGGATTGCCTTCCACTATTCTTTAGTAAATTGTCTTGGAGAGGCAGTAATTTTCACATGGCTGCTTTTTTGAGAGTTAGAGCAGTGGGAAGGAAGTGAGGCTAGTGTATCGTATTAAGGAGGAAAAACAACACGAGGTTTATTGTTATTTTCTTTAATTATGACTACACTGAAGTTTCTTGGTAACAAAGCATTTTATTTAAAAAAATATGACATACCATCTGTCACTTCCACCCACTACCAAAAACAGAAGACATAGTTTTTTTCTGGGAGCTGGATTAACGGTTTATCTATGTATTCCAGCGGAGGTCGTCCTAGGCGGGCCTGGCTCCCTCTCTTGTGGACGCTGGCATGGTAGAGATAGGCCCCAGCCATCATCATTTCATGAGAGTGCTCTGAATTGCCCTGTGACAGATGAGTTAAATGCTCTCACTTAAGATATTAACCTGCTATTCCTTAAGCAGTAATTACAGTGAGAGCTGTGTGATGAAGTAAAATGGGGTTACTTAAATTGGAGCTTCAGCTATATTGATAAATCCATTCACTTAGACTGACCTCCTGATTCTGAATTACAGAGCAAATCTCAAGCCAGTTTAGTCCTTGGATTCTCTGAACTCAGCAGACCCACAAAAAGCGAATGAATGTGACCCATTTTAAAATGAAGCCACACTCACCAAAGTTAATAATTCTGATATCAATGATGCCATATTTAAGATCTCATTCAAAAGAGACCTATGGGGCCTATATGTTTCTGCTTTTCTATCTTTTTTCTTTTCATTCTATTTAAATATGGTTGGTTAGTACATTTGGGTAAAGCATTGTCCTAAGACCAAGGGGTCATGGGTTAGACCCTGTGTGTGCCAATTGGCTTGACTCATTCTCATGGCTGCAGATTGCCTCCGTCACTAGCCAACTAGATCTAAATGTACACTTTTATTTTTTGAAGCAAGAAAAGGGAAATCTTTATTCAGATTCCATAGTTCTTTTTTTTTTAATTTTTAAATTTTTCATTTTTAACACAGTTCATAGCACATAAAACAATTCCAACTTTTGGTCAGGTGATACTTCTTTTAAAGCATTTACAATATAGACCACAAATGAATTTTTTTTAACATTAACCAAGTGAGACAAAAATAATAACTATGTATGCTATCTTCACAAGCCCTTGACCTAATTGTCTCCACACTATTACTAAGAATAAAAGGATCCTAGCTTATTGTTGTTGGTCTAAAGTCCTAAATGTAATAGCTTAATTTTAGACTTAACCTCAGATGTTCCCCTACCAACAATCTATAATTTAATGGATCTGGTATTAAACTTACAAACCTTTTGAGTATAGGAAATTGCCACTAAGAGTAGGGACATTGCGGGAAAATAATATCTCCCCCAAATTCATGTCAATTCCAGGCAGGAGCAGATGGTTAACTTGCATTCAGTCAGGCTTAAAGTCTGCCAGGGGTCAGTGGGGAAACTGAGTCAGGAGAATCCTACCTCAGCCCAGGCTGAACAGCCACTCTCCCACCCTTCCCATGAGATCACCTTTTGCAGTTCATACCAGCACCTCACAGGTTTACTGGCATCATGGATTGGAGGCTCAGACCACCTTTCTTGCTATCCATACCTGGAGTTTGACTCAAAAGAACAGTCAGTTAACAGTCTCATAGAATCTTAAAATAGCAAGTTCCAATAACCAGGTTTCAAATATGACTAATTTTACCTTGGCTAAGGAACATCTTTTGAGACAAGTCTTAAATGACTTACATGCCTTACTATATGTGTCCTAGTTCCTGCTTAAATAACAATCCTAAAATCAAATTTACCATTAAAACCTTAACTTTTCCATCAATGTCAAATTTTACCTGAGGTTACCTGTCTCTAGGAAACTTAGACTAGAATTCTTTTCCCCAAACTAAAGATGTCTCTGATTTAGTCTCAGTAATTTATTCAATCGTTTTAATACTAATTGCTTTTACATCACTTTGTAACATGTCCAGTTTTTCTCCCTATCTCTCCCCGCCCCCATCCCCTAATACCTTGCATTCTGATTACCCCTTCCCTCAATATATCCTCCCTTCTTTCACATCCCACTCTTTCCTTATCCCCATCTTCTCTCTTTTCTTGTAGGTCATGATAAATTTCTATACCCCATTCCCTGTGTTTCTTATTTCCTGGTTATATGCAATAAAAATTCTCAACATTCGTTAATAATACTTTGAATTCCAACTTCTCTCCCTCCCTTCCTCCCTACCCATCCCCATTGAGAAGGCAAGCAATTCAATACAGACTAAACATGTATCATTTTGCAAAAGGCACCCATAATTATCATGTTTTGTAACACTAGCTATATTGCTCTCTATTCTACTCTATTCCCCCCTTGTTTTGTATTCTCTCATTTGGCCTTGTCCCTTCCCAAAAGTGTTTATTTCTAGTTACTCCCTTGTCCCATTTCCCCTCCCTTCTATCATTTCCCTCACCCCACTTGTCACCTCCTCCCCTACTTTCCTGTAGTGTAAGATAGATTTTCATACTAAATTTATTGAGCATGTTATTCTCTCCTTAAGCCATATGTGGAGAGAGTAGCTTCACTTTCCCCCTCTCCCCTTCTCCCTTTTCTCCTGCACTGAGCAAGATTTTTCTTATCTCTTTTAGAAGTTATAGCCTGCCCCATTCTATTTCTCCTTTTCTCCTCCCAGTATTTTCCTCCCTCACCCCTTAATTTTTATTTTATTTTAGTTTTTTTTGTGGATATCATCTCTTCTGATTCAACACAACCTGTACTCTCTCTATGTGTGTGTGTGTGTGTGTGTGTTTGTGTGTCTGTGTGTATGTACAATCCCTCCACCTACCCCAATACTGAGAGAAATCTCAAGAGTTACAAATATTTTCTTTGCATGTAGGAGTGTAAACAGTTCAGCTTTAGAAAGTCTTTTATGATTTCTCTTTCCTGTTTATCTTTTCATGCTTCTCTGGATTCTTGTGTTTGAAAGTCAAATTTTTTCTTCAGTACTGGTCTTTTCATCATGAATGCTTGAAAGTCCTCTATATCATTGAATAACCACTTATTCCCTTGAAGTTTCATACTCAGTTTTGTTAGGTAGGTGATTCTTGGTTTTAATCCCAGTTCCTTTGACTTCTGGAATATCCTATTCCAAGCCCTTCAATCTCTTAATGTTGAAGCTGCCAGATCCTGCATTATCCTGATTGTATTTCCACAATACTTGAATTATTTCTTTCTAGCTACTTGCAGTATTTTCTCCTTGACCTGGGAACTCTGAAATTTGGCCACCATATTCCAGAAGTTTCTCTCTTCGAGTCGCTTTCAGGAGATGATCAGTGGATTCTTTCAATATTTATTTTGTTCTCTGGTTCTAGAATATCAGGACAGTTTTCCTTGATAATTTCATAGAAGATAATGTCTAGGTTCTTTTTTGGATCATGGCTTTCAGGTAGTCCCATCATTTTTAATTGTCTCTCCTGGATCTATTTTCCAGGTCAGTTGTTTTTCCAATGAGTTGTTTCACATTATCTTCTATTTTTTCAAACTTTTGGTTTTGTTTTTTAACTGCATGGTTTATGTCATAGTCATTAGCTTCTCTGAACTCAAATCTCTGTTTTTAAGAACTGTTTTGCTCAGTGAGCTTTTGAACCTTCTCCTTCATTTGGCTAATTCTGCTTTTTAAAGCCTACTCCTCTTTGACATTTTGGACCTCTTTTTCCAGTTGAGTTGGTCTCTTTTTAAAGGTGTTATTTTCCTCAGCATTTTTTTGGTTCTCCTTTAGCAAGCTGCTGACTGGCTTTTGGAGCCCTTCTGTTGCCTGAGCCCAGTTTAAGCTCACTTTGGAGGCCCTGATTTCCTATGACAGTATGCCTTGCTCTTCCTCATCCAAAGTTTACCAAGAAAGTAACTTTCTATGGTCTTATTTTTTCCCCTTTTTTCGGCATTTTCCCAGTCAGTTACTTGACTTTTGAATCCTTTGTTGAGAGGCTGATTCTATTGCCCTGTCTCTCCCCAGTATCATGTTCAAGGCTGAGGTTGGACTCATCTGCTTGATTCTACCAGGGCTTTGGGTGGGAGTGGGGCTGTCACTGAGGGCTGAGTTTTAGATTAGCTGCTCCGTACTGCCAGAGGCTTTAAGCTGAACTGCCTGGACAATGGACCCAGGTTGCTTTCTGACCACCGTAGGTGCCTGCAGTCTGCTACTGCTGTTGCTGCCATCAGGAATCCTGTTCCCTTCTTGCCTGTTGAGAAAGCCCTCCCATACTGACCTTTGTAGCTTTCTTTGTAGCTTGTGGGTTGAGGTATATGGGACATTCCCTACTGGGAACTATGTCCCCAAGGTCTGTTCAGGTCCTGTTCCTCCTGGTGCCATGAGGCCAGGGCTGGGCCTCTGATGGGCTTAGCATCCTGTGAGATAGACCTTTCATGTAGGCCTTCCAGGTTACCTGTGGCTGGAAACCTCTTTTGCTCTGTTGTTTTGTGGCTTCTGCTGCTCTAGAATTTGTTGAAAGTCATTTTGTACAGGTATTTTGTGGGCTGTGGGGGAAGCACTAGAATATATGCATCTTTCTACTCTGCCATCTTGGCTCAGCCCCCTAAATGTGCACTTTCATTCATGAGAGTATCTTGGTGAGAAAGAACAGATCAGTACAAATCCATTGTTACAATCAGACATGCAACTGATGCATGTTCCATCTTTTGGGGAATGGCTAAGCAAGTGGTGGTACATGATTGTAATAGAATATTACTGCAATAAAATATGTATAATTCAGAGAAAAATGAGAATATTTATATGACCTACAGAGTGATATAAGCAAAACCAGGAAAATAGTACATATAATAACTATAATAAGGCATATGTAGAAAAATAGAAACAACAGAAAAGAAAAACTTAATAGTATGGAAGTCAGTTCTATAATCTTTGGACATTCATATTTTATTGGTGAAAGAACATCAGGGTTATATATTGCTTAAATTTTGTACAAAATTGCTTTCTTAGCAAAATATCACCCTCATTTATTTGGAAAATGGTTGCACTACTCTAGTCAAGGTCCCATCCAGGATTTTTTGCCTTCTTGCTCATAATCTTGGTCAAAATATCATCAATAATTTATTAACATAATTTCCTGGAAAACTGAGAATTTCAGATATTTTTTCATGAGATGACACTTTAAACTAACATCTACTCTTACTATATTAAAAAATAACTTTTATTCTTGTTTCTTTTTCTTTTACATTCATAGATAGACTATTCCCTCTGTCCTCTTGTATAAAAAAGAAAAACAATTAAGCAAAACCACAGCCAATATGGTGACCTTGTCTGACAATGTATGCAGCATTTCATATCTGTATTTCCCTACCCCTCTATCAAAAGCCTGGAAGTCCACTGGGGCCTACATTGATTATTACAGTTACTCAGAGTTCAGCCTGATTTTAGTGCTCTCTTTGTTGATATTGTTGTAATAATTTTGCATGTGTTTCCTTTTGCCCCTTCCTTTATTGAAATTAACAAGCATTTATTAAGTGCCTACTATGTGCCAGGTACTGGGACAGCAAAGACAGAAATGCATGGAATTTTAGCATATTATATCCTAGAAGTCTTCTGATTTTGAAATTACTAGAAAGACCTGCTTCATTCCATTCAATTTAACAAACATTAAGCAACTACAGTGTGCAAAGGCACAGTGCTGGAAGACATATTTTTTCAAAAGAAAAAGTAGAAAATGGTGTAGCATTTTAGAATAAAATGCTGCAGCTTTGTCTTTACTAACTCCAGTGTTAAGATCACCATCATTCCTTTTTATTTTCTTTCTAAAAGGCAGAGAAATATGAACTAATAGTAATAGCTGTCTTTTAAAAAAATCATTTTATTAATATATTTTATTTTTACATTATTATTTTTATCTCCAAAGATGTTCCTCCTTTCTTATACAGTGAGCCATCTCTAGTATTAAAGATTAAAAAAAAAGAAAAATAGACAGATCTGTGAAATTTTATCAACGTATTCATTTGGTTTGACAGTGTATACAATGGTCCACACTCTTAGACCCCTATCTCTGCAAACATTACATGAAGGTACATCTTGTCAACTCTTTGCTTGTGACAGCCTTGGTTACTGTAATTACATACTATTAAGGTTTTCTTCTTTTTCCTCATATACCTCATTGTAAACATTGTATTATCGTTTTCCTGTTTATATCTCTCTATTAGGTTGTGAAAGTATCTTCATGTTTCTCCAAATTATACAAATTTATTTTTTTGTTACAGTAATATTCATTTGCTTTCATATGCCACCACTTGTTTAGTCATTTCCCAAATGATGGGCATCTACTTTGTTTGCAGTTCTTTACCATAAAAAGAGTTGCCATGAATATTTCGGTGCATATAGGTGCCCTTCTTTCTGTATTTTTTGAACCTCCTTAGAGTATATAACTAGCAGTGGGATCTCTGGGTCAAAGAGTGTAAACATTTTAGTCACTTTCCAAACAATATTCTGTATTACTTTACAGAGTGGTTCAATCGATTCACAATTCCACCAACCTATGTATTGCTGTACCTGTTTCATAATATTGATCATTCCCACTTTTTGCATATGTGTTGGATGTGAGATGAAACTTCATTTTCTTTTTGCTTTGAGTTTTTCTCATTATTGGTAATTTGGAATATTATTTCCTATGATGTTAATCGTTTTCAGCTCCTTTGAGAACTCTTGTTAACTGCCACTTATGGATTACTTCAAAGTTTGCAGAGGGCTTTACAGACATTTTCTCACTTGTCCTCAAAACCCAGTGTGGGGCAGCTACGTGGCTCAGTGGATAGCACACTGGACCTGGAGTCTGGGAGATCTGAGTTTAAATATGACCTCAGAAAAATAGCTGTGTGACCCTGGGCAAGTCACTTCACCCTGTTTGCCTCAGTTTCCTTACCTCTAAAATTAGCTAGGGAAGGAAATGGAAAACCACTCCAGTATCTTTGACAAGAAAACCCTAAATGGGCTAACAAAGAGATGAATACAACCGAACCATAACAACATAAACATGCAATCCTTACCACCAGACTGATTTCCCTGCTTAAAAAGAAAATGAAATCTTTTGGGGAATATCTCTCTATCTTTTGATTTATTTGAATAGGGTAGATGAAATCATCTAAGAAAGAGTGCAAATAGTGAAAAATTCTGAGAAGATGGGATATAATGTAGGAAAAAGAATAAAATAATTGCTAAGGTTGCTTGAATCTTTTGAACATGTTCTTTTAAATTCAAAGCTCCTTGCAGAGCTTCCTGTGAAGACATTTTAGTGTCATTACATTCTTCTCTCTTTGTTTTATTTTTCTTGTCTCAATGCTCAACATTCCCTCTCCTACTTGTATGATTTTGCACAGTCTGCCTCTTAGACCTGGAATGCTCTTTCTTCCCTTTATCTCATGGAACCCCTAATTCCTTTCCTCAGACCCTTTATCATCTCAAGCTTCACCTCCTCCAGGAACCTTTTCCTGATTCTCTCAGTTGTTACTGCCTTGACCCAAATAATTGTACATTTTGGGGGCATTTAAATCATGAATTTACTTATCTGTGAATACATTTCCTTAGTCCAGGAGATTCTTAATCTTTTTTGGTGTATATGTCACAGTGGATAGAACCCTAGGCCCAGAGTCAGGAAGATCTGAGTTCAAATCCTGATAATTTATAGCCTCTGTCTGCTTCAAGTTCTTTAGCCGTAAAATGGAGATAGTAATAGCACCTGTCTCTCAGTGTTGTTGTGAGTGTCAGGTGAGATAATGTTTGTGTTTAGCCCAGTGCCGGGCACATAGTAGGTGCTTAGTAAATGCTTGTTTCTCCTCCCCCATCCCTCTCATGGATTACTATGGCAATCTGGTGAAACCTGTGGGCCCTTTTTCAGTATAATATATATATTTAAAAAAAATTCATAATTAAAGAAAATGCTGAATAGTAATTAGAGGTTAGTGAAAATAAGGATATAATTTTTTTCCCATCCAAAGTCATAGACCCCCTCCCACTCCACCCCAAAATCTGTCCACAGTCCTCTCTGTGCTACTTCAGTCCCAGGTTAAGAACTTTTGCCTAAATAGAATATAAGTTAGTGATAGTCTTGTGGATAATATGTATATTATGTAGATTGGGTTATTGAATAATTAGGTGGATATGTAACTTATTGCATGCCTGTGTTTAAAAAATATTAATAGATCAAAATCAGTCTGGTGTGAAGTAGCTAGTGGTATGCCATAGGGCCAGAGTAGTGAATCCAGTCCTGGGGAATATATTGTAAGACAATTTTAGAAGCTCATTTGATCTTAAATGATTAAAACCAGAAGAGACCTCAAAATAAATCTAATTGAATATCTTCTCTGCTATTTACCTTATTACCTTTATTGATAGATGACTTTGAATGAGTCATTTTTCCGATCCTCAGTTTCTTCACCTGTAAAATGAAGAAATTTGACTAGAGGCTCTTTAACCTCACTTTACAAATGAAAAACAGGCTCAGAGGCATTTTTATTTACCTAAAATTATAAAGTATGTTGACAGCAGATTTGGGGCTAGCACTCAGTTCTTTGGACAGTTCCCAATGGTCTTTCCATTATACCTTGATATTGACAGATTAGATGGGTGTCCAGAATGGCATGAATAGAATACTAAAGGGTCTGAAAACTGTCATGTGATAAATGATTGAAGAAACTATGCCTGTTTAGTTGGAGAACAGAAAACTTAAAGTAACATGATGCTTGTCAAAATATAAGCTTCTTGAACTCAGGGAGAGTTTTATGTTCATATTTTCATGTCTTATCACAGTGTTGTGCACAAATTAGGTGCTTAATATATGTGTGTTCATGAGATCATAGCCCATGGGATCATAGGCCATGGGATCATAGAGTTAGAGCTGGAAGGTTACCCATTTGACAGATGAGAAAATCAAGACCTAGAGAGGTTCATTGATTTTCTCAAGTTCATACAAGTAAGTGGTGTAGCCAGAAAATAAGCCCAAGTCATCTGAATACAACTCCAATCATCTTTCCATTATACCATGTTATTTCTGCTTTGTGGAAGAAGAATAAGATTTATTAAGGTTCTGTCCTCAGGATCAATGGGTAGATATTGCAGGAATGTAAATTTCAGATCAATATGGAGAAAAATTTCCCAGAAGTTCTTGCTATACAAAAATGACATGCAATGCCTCTTACGGTAATGGGTTCTCAATCATTGAAAATCTATACACAGAGTCTGGATAGTTATTCTTAGGAACATATCACAAAGTGTTTCTAATAGCAGTTAGTGGAGATGGAGTAGATAACCTTTTTCATATCTCTTCCAACTTTGAGATTCTGAGTTTCAAAGATGTCCAGATGCTATATCATCTTCTATAGCCTTAGACCCAGAGCAGTATGGGTTTCAAAGAAAAGACTTATTTTCTTTCTACTTGGTGCTGCTTTATACTCAGTACTGGCACTTGCTAACACATTGCCTTAGGTGATCAGCCCTTTAGAAATATATAGATTTGCATGTATTTTACATAGGAGGGTATTGCCATCAGTGTAGGTGGTGAATGATAAATTCAGTTGGGTAGGAAACCTTACATAAGTGTTCCCCTCCCCATTTTCTCCATAGAAACATAAGAATGTGGTTGCTGGTTTATGGAGTGGGGAATATCCATTAGTCTCTGGTGGCTTGAGCCAACATAAATGATTCTTTAGAGCAATGAGATGGAAAACTAGAAATCTAACTAACTGTATTCAGGCCAAGGACTAGGCTTCCTCCCGTAATTAACATATGAGGTGTGAACATCGCTCTTGTAATGTCTGATGGTCTCCTTACACCACGTAGCTCATTGAAGGTGAATGATGTCTGCTTGTTTATCTGAAAGTCTGAAAGTTTGTCTTGGTCCTATCTTTACACCTCATTGCTCCTCCATTTCTTTTTCAAATCACATTTAGAAGATGTTTAGGTATTCCTCCCTTGCCCATTTCTCTTAATTTTACTCAGCCTCTGTGGATGGCCTTATGATTTAGTATGTTACAGTATTCAGTCTCCTTTGCCTTCTTTTGTCACTCAGGACCTGTAATCAAGTGCCTGAAAATTTATTCTATGAAACTCCGCTTAGACCTTCAGAATACAGTAGTCTAGATTGGGGATGGGGGCTGGTAAAGTATGGCCACTTGCATATACTTTTCAGTCTAGATGCTAAGCTACCACTTCCATTCTCAAACATTCATTAGCAAAGAAATAATTATGGATTAAAAGGCATAATAGTATCATGATATTTAACTTTGTTGTCATTTTTCAATTATGTCTGAGTCTTTGTGACCCCATTTGGAGTTTTCTTTGGAAGGATACTGGAGTAGTTTAACATTTCCTTTTCCAGCTCATTGTACAGATGAGGAAATGGAGGCAAGCGGGATTAAATGACTTGCCCAGAGTCACCCAGTGTCTGAGGCCAAATTTGAACTCACAAAAGAATCTTCCTGACTCCAGGCTGAGCACTCTATCCACTGTGCCAGCTAATTGCCCAAAGATATTTAATAATTGCTTTAAGACAGGACTCCCTAGTTTCTTTTTGTTTGTTGGTGAGGGACAACTCTGTTTCTCACCTGAAACTGTGATTAAACATAGAGTATGGGATTTCAACAACAAGTGTACGTGGGTTAGGAGACGACGATGCCTACGTGAGAATCTTCTCTATGATAGCCACGGCAAATGAACATCCACCCCCGAGTTTGTTCAACAACTCCCTCACACTAATAAAAATATTCAAGGGATACAAGAAAGGTAGCATGCAGCAGTCTGTGCCTATCCCTTTGCTCTAGCCAGAAGACATTCCAAGTCCTGGCAGCAGGTCTCACATTTCCTTCTTTTTTTTTTTTTAATTTTTTAATTTTTTATTTATTTATTTTTTTATTTTTAAATTTATTTAACTTTTTACATTCATTTTCACAAGATTTTGGGTTCCAAAATTTTCTCCCCATTTGTCCCCTCCCCCCTCCCCAATACACTGGACATTCTAATTACCCATAT
>CM053773.1:20201392-20288410 GCA_028658325.1 Potorous gilbertii | reverse complement strand
TTTTCCCAGCCAGTTACTTGACTTCTGAGAGTCCTCTCCACCCCAGGCCTAGGTCAGCCTAGCTAGTGCTTAGAGTCTGAGATTCAAATGCTGCTCCCCAGCCTCAGGCCTGACTGCTCTTCAATGGGAGCTTATCTGCTGGTTCTCAGGTGGGGGCAGGGCCGCCTCTCAGGCTCAGTTCCCTCAGGGGGTTTATGCAGAGACCTTCTATAATGAAGCTGCTGCTGAGCTCCTGCCTGTTCTGGAAGCCTCTGGCCGAGTTGCCTCTGCCTCTGCCGAGGCCGCTGCCCCCCAGGGGGTCCGAGTCCTGGAGATACCCCGCTCCTCTCTCAGCCTGTCTCTCTCACTGACCTGTGCGTCTGTGGGTGGAGGGACGGTCCCTGAAGCCTGCTTGGATCTGCTCACTCCTCTCAGTGCCGTGCACCGGGGCAGGGGGAGGGGAGGGCTCCACTCCCGTCCGGGCGCGATGGGCCCCTGGGGTCGGTTTTTCAGGGCTCTCTCCTTCACTGTGTTTCTGCGAGGCTTCCACTGTTCCAGAATTTGTCAGGAATTCTTTTTACAGGAAATCTATGGGCTGTGGGTTCGGAGCTAGCAAATGTGAGTCTTTCTACTCCGCCATCTTGGCTCCACCCCTGTAAATTTCTTTATACACCTTAAAATGTTATATTTTAGTGATTAATACATTAGCAGTAGCAGTAATAAAAGAAATAATAATGTAGCAACCAGGAACTTTTTGACTCATCATCTATTCAAAACTATAGATCAAGTCTCTACCAATGTGGCTCAGTGCCAAATCATACCAAATAACACACAAATTCAAAAAGAAAAGACACCTAATTAAAATAGATTGGTCAGATAAATAACAATGAACTTACTCAAGTGGTAAATTTCTCCTGTACCCATAAGTAAGTGACTGCTATCAACAATGCCTCCAGAGAAGTATTAGTCAACTCCCTTCTCTGAACCCTGTCGTGGTGGGATACTATAGATCAAACTCATAGAACCAATGTAAAATTAAGAGACAAGTTCCTTTGCCTAATCAGCACCCCCTTCAGTCTGGCATGTACTGTAGAGACATGGGTTGTGATGGAGGTAAGAACATAAGTAAGGGCAGCTCATGGTGAGAAAAGTGGCATAGTCTTGTCCATGGTACCTAAGTCTAGCATTCCTTCTGGGTCATACTGATGGCTGTGAGAATAGCAGCCAGATGTTTTAGTGTTAGTCCAGCCCTGTGGAGCTCAGGCTCTCTGGTCCAGCCATTCTTAAACTGTGGGCTCTGACTTCCTATGGAGTCACAAAAACAGCAACAGTACAAAGGTTTTTTGAATGCACAACAACCAAAAATTAATTCAAACTCAAATGCATAATGAATCCCAATGTTTCTGGCAGTGCTTGCCCATGTCGTATCAACGTGTGTGTGTGTGTTTGTCCTTCGTTGCCAAAGAAGACCATGCCACCAGAGAAATAATGACATGACTTGCACCTGACTTTGTTTTGAGTGAGGGAAGACTGTGCAGATCACCAGCTTCACTTCTCCTTTAGAGTCACCTGAATCCAGTGACCAGATATTCATCAGATACTCACTGGAGATGACCCAGGATGAGGTAACTGGGGTTAAGTGACTTGCCCAAGGTCACACAGCTAGTGAGTGTCAAGTGTCTGAGGTGAAATTTGAACTAAAGTCCTCCTGACTCCTGCACTGGCGCTCTATCCTCCACACCACCTAACTGCCTTATGTTGTATCACACAACTTCACTGAAATCTTCATTCTGAATACAAAGCATGTGCACTTTGCACTGTACATGCCCTGAGGTCATGCCTAAATGCAAAAAGCAATCGAATGGAAAAAGTTTCAAAAGCCTTGCTAGCCTGCCATAATGAAGCTAAAGGGGAAGCTGATTATGCACAGCAACTAAGTCTGATGTTTTAAGTTTGGTCTAAACTTCCCTCTTTGTTAGAAACAGAAGAACTAAGGAGGGATGGGAAGGAGATTAACCAATACTACTCCAGTGGTATAGGAGATAGCAACCCTTTATGTGAAGCTGTAGGAAATACTGACTACCTGATTTATTTCATTGTTATTAACCTCACTATTCTATTTTCATGAAATGCATTTTTGCTTTTCAATTCACATGCATTTGGTATGATCTGTCTCAGAGATGTATTGGGGAGGACTCAAGCCATAGTTTTGAATAAATCATGATTTAAACAGTATCCTGAACTTTGGTGTAACTAAAGAGGATGCTACACAAGAAAAATAACACCACTATACTCCCCTTAAGGATATAACATTATATCACATAAAAATTCTACAGAACAGTATTATTTTATGGATAGAAACTAGAGTGAGTCTAGTCAAAGGTATTGGGATCACCAGGCCCAATCATAAAGGACAAGCACTACCCATAAATGTGCCTCAGTTTTAAAAGATAGGACATATAGATTATCATAAAGGAAAATGGAATCATTGGCATTGAATCACACTGGCATGCCTGTCTATACTCACCAGCTCTGAATAAGAATATCCAAGAATGGTTTGCAGACCTGCAATGTAGGAATTGCTGTATTTCACCACATGGTCATTACCACCACATAATTGTCACATCCTGATTTTTCAGTTCAAAATTTGGTTTATAACCTTTGTAATTGTCCCATGGTATAATTCTGTTCATCATGCCACTTAAAAGTTAAACAGAGCAGCAATGCATTCACCAGTGGCATATGGATATGCATTTATCTCTTACACATTGTGAATTGGGAGCCTAAAACTTCCAAAAGCTGAATTGCATGGGTTGTTTAGTGCTGCAATACTAACTGTATTGTCATTTAACCCAATGAATACCTATGGGTTCAAGGGGAGCAGGCGGGGGCAAGTGAAGCAGTCGTGAATAAATCACATGATATGATAAGACTTGCATCTTCCCAATTTTAATGTATTCATGAGTATTTTGTGCCTCCTAATTTTACACCAAAAGTAGTTTAATAATAAATAATTTTTAAGTAACAACCAGCACAATTTTTAAAGGTTTCACATAATGGTCACACTCCACTTTTTTGCAAAAAAAAAGGCATAAGATCTGCAAAGATTATGCAGTGAGATACAGTATCATACTACAGAATTTATTGTAATTTTGTTGTAATGAAAGAGAATGTGGCTGGAAGAAACTTCACAGGCCATTTGGCTCAATCCCATCATTTTACAAATGGAAACTGACACATTGTGAGGTTAAATAACTTGCTCCAAGGTCACAAAAGTAGTTAGCACCAGAGGTAGGATTTGAACCCAACTCCTTTCACTCCAGAGCTCTTCCCACTGTACCATTCTACTACCCTAAAGATTTACACACTCTACATAATATCTACATAACATATACCTATGTATTTCTTTTGGAAGAGAGATATTACCTGTATCTGAGATGATAGATAATTCATTCTCGGGGACTAAGTGCAGGTAAAATTAATAAAGTGAAAAAAATAGACTGGGACATACATCAGGTATGCCATTACTAATACTGGTACAAAGCTGCAAAGAGGTCTCAGTGCTTGTTGGTGGGAAGTGTGAAGCCCTTGAAATTGCAACATATTTGGAAACAGAGCATCTGCCTCAGCATAGAAATTTTAGTTTCTACAATCAATGAACTTCTTTTCCAAATTCTGGTCATACTAATGATGGTCTCAAATAGATCTGTGTTGGAATCTTAGCATGTTACACAGAAATGAAAGTCAACTGCAGTTCCAGACTTTCTTGTCACCTACAATGAATATGTTATCAAGTGGAATAGAACTGAATGCAACTAACAAATTGAAATGTGTGCCATTGTCAAATGGTACTGTTTCAAGGAGTCTAAGTGACATGGCAATTAATGTCTATGACAGCTGGTTTTAAAGATTAAGAAGAGTGATTATTTTGCCCTGCCAACAAACAGACCTACTTGCATGTTGCTGACATTTGTAAGATACGTCTCTGGAAATACTATGGATAAAAGCATTCTGTTTTTCAAAACTTTGCCCAGCTGCACAATAAATCAGACAACCTTTCCAAAATATTTCAAGAAGCAACACAGGATTTCAATATATACTTTATGTAAAGCATCTGAAAGCTGAGCAAGACTAGGCTATGATGTGTTGAAGAGAAATGAGACAAAAGTGAATAGCTTTCTCAGCCTTTTTTAGCCTACACAGGCACTGCTTTTTACACACATCAGAGAAACATGAAGTCTGTAGGGAAGGCAAAACTAGTTTCCAAATCATAGTGTCACTCAGGAACGCTTTTGTCTGAGAATAGAGTCATGGAGATTTTTGTCTTATTGAGAAGACAGAGATGGGAGAAAGATAAAACCTAAGAAGGAAAATTAGTTTCTGTCCATAATTTAGAATACAATTGAACTGAGAGATTCAGAAGAAAGTATAAGAGAATGTTTAACATGCAAGACAAAGAAGTCAAAGAATTCACAGGAAAGTCAAACATAAGAATTCCAAGATCAAAAAATCATACCTGATCTTATCTTGATTTAGAGGAAGAATTTCCTAGACTTTGGCTGAGAAGGCTGAATGTAAAGAGATGTGGCCTTCCTCTGAAAGGGAGAAGTTCACAAAGAGCAGTAACTCCAGTAGACAAAAAACAAAGTGACCTAAAGTTAGGCAGGTCTGAGGTTAGACACTCAGGTTAGGAGACTGAAAGAGCAGGATGAAAGAACTGAACCATCTCCTTCCAAAGAGATGCTTCAATCACAGCACTCTCCAGTGAAAGGTAGAGGGATCAAGGGGCTTTACATTGATGCTCACAATTCCATGAGTTAAGTTCTAAGACATTATTATCTAAGTTTTATAGATGAAAAAACTCAGAGGAGGGAAGTGATTTTGCTTGTGACCATATAGCCAGTAAGTGCCAGGTCTCTCCTGACTCTTCCCACTCTACATACAGCCTCCAAGGGGGAGGGTGAGCAAACCCTTTTCTCATATCTCAGGTCATAAGTCCTATAGCTAAGGCTGTGATGGAACCAGCTCATGAGAGCCTACTGCTAAAGTTTTCGGGGCTCACATTTACACCTCAGAAATCAGCAACTGCTACAAATCAAGACTTGATTTACTGTTTTGTTAATTGTCTAGACAATAAAATGATACAGAAAATGTTAATAATTCAGATTAAACTTAAAAGAGCATTATGAGTATTTTTCCCAGAAACCTGGTTTTTAAGTATTTACCAGCACATCTCAGCCTGTAATCTACTACTACCCAGAGTTACATTTCTTAGACGTTATCTTTGCATCTTCTAGTTTTTGTTAAGATGGATTTACCATAAACCTGAACTGTTTTCTGGGGTTATTGGCAGAGAGATATGCTTCCCAACCTAAAAGTAAATATAGCAGGCATTCAAATTCCAGTGGATGGAAATTCGAGAAAAAAAATCTTGAAATAGATGAAGCTCTGCTACTTATTACCTTCCTGTAACCTTGGAAAAATTACTACTTATACTCATTAATTCTCGGATAATTCATCAACAAAGCAAAAAAGGTGGATGAGGTGATCTTCCCAGGATCCTTCCAATTTACAGACTATAAAGTTTCCCCCAACATGAGGAATGGCATTAATTTGGGGACTGAACTGTCTAGATCAGCACTTTAACATTTTTTCCCCTAAAAGCCTCACCTGTGACATGATATGCAATGGTCATAACAATAATATGTTTTTAAGTAAATATTTAGCAATTCTTTTCTTCTAATTCCTCATATAAAAGAATCTATTCAACCTTGAGCTGGAAATTTCATTCTGACCCCTCCTTTTCCAACCCAGCATACAGACATTAGATAAGAAAGAAGGATTCCAAGAGACTGTATCAGACTATTCAATAGTCATTCTAGAATGCTATTTTCCACAAGTCTGGCCACGACTTCTATCCTAACAATGAGTCCCTTCCTGTTCCCTTTCTATTATCTTCCGGAATAGTTTTTTCCCAGCCTAGGTAAGATGTAGGTATCACTATCTCACCCAGGCTAAAAGTATTGGGGCTACTCACAGGTACAATTCCATTCATTGGTATAGAAGCTTCGGCCTGCATCATTTCTAACTGGGCTATTGTGTCCCTCCTTAGACGATCTGATAGCCCCCTGCCCCTCAGAGTTCATCATATTAATGATAAAATTAGTGTGTACACATGGTTGGCATGTCCCACTGTAGCTCGGAATTTCCAAGCTCCCAGCTGATGGATTACAGGCATGCACCACCACACCTAGCTGAACATGCTTTGTTTTGTTTTTTTCAAAACTTTTGGGGGACTATTAAGATTTCTAAAACATGCAAGAAACCCTTTTCCATATTTTACAGAATCATAAAATTTTAGAGATAGAAGGAAGCTGAGCCCCTACCTAGTCCAACCACTATGTTGCCATACAGATTATAAAACTTTGTTTCAAAGAGATTAACTGATTTGCATAAATTGAAGTGCTGGTTAATGGTAGAACCAAAACTATTAACCAATCAACCAATCAGCAGACATTCATTAAGCCCCTCCAATATCCTAAGTGCCATACTAAGAGTTGAGGATAAAAACCAAAAGTGAAACAAACCCTGTCCTTTAGGAATTTATATTCTAACAAGACAAGAGACAACATAGATATGTAAGTACATAGGCAGAGACAGAAACAGAGACAGACAGAGACAGGGAGAATATATATAAGTACAAGGAAAATAAATTAGTTTGGGAACAAAGGTAATTAGCAGCCATAGAGGCAGGAAAAAATTCATGCACATTGTATAAGACTGTCACATATTACATAAGGATTGTAAATGTAAAATTGTAAAATTGAAGAAAATGTCATTTAATGGGGATAAATTAAAGCTCTACATTTGAGTTTCAAAAATCAACTTAACAAATATACAATGGGAAGAGGGAAAGGCAAGGTGAGAGCACCTATTTAAAAGATTGTAGGTTTTAGTAAATTGCAAGCTCAGTATTTATGTAACATGGGAGCCAAAAATGTTAATGCTATCCTAAGCTTCATTGAAAAGCGTGGTACCCAGAATAATAGAAATAATATTTCTGCTATGCTCACCCTGTCAATCTAAATCTGGTTTGATCTGGGGCATTCCATTTGAGGAAACACATAGGCAGGAGAGTGTTCATTTTTCAAAGGCCATGAAAGTGAGTGGACCACAGAACACATCATGCCTTTCTTTGTATTCCCAGTGTTTAGCACAGTGCATGGCACATAGTAGATACTTAACCAATGTTTGTTGATTGACTAGGTGATTGACTGTCCCTTCCATCTCCTGGATTTCATTGCTCTGGAAAACTTCTCTCATCCTTTAAAAAAAAAATCCCTTACTAGATCCCACCATCCCTGCTAGTTATTGTCCTATATTTCTCCTCACTTTTTTAGCCAAACATCTTGAAAAAGCTGTCTTATACTTATAAAGGTGTCTGCACTTTCTTTCATCTCCCTTGCTTCAAAATCTTCTATGGTCTTGCTTCCTGTCTTATCACTCAAATGAAAGTGCTCTCTGAGAAGTTACTAATGATATCTTAGTTTCCTGTGCGTGTGTGTTCATCCTTCGTTGCCAAAGAAGACCATGCCATTAGAGAAATGATGACATGACTTGCACCTGACTTTGTTTTGAGTGAGGGAGGGCTGTTCAGGTCACCAGCCTCACTTCTTCTCCACAGTCATCTGAATCCAGTAACCAGATATTCATCAGGATGGCTGGAGATGACCCAGGATGAGGCAATTGGGGGTAAGTGACTTGCCCAAGGTCACATAGCTAGTGACTGTCAAACGTCTGAGGTGAGATTTGAACTCAAGTCATGCTGATTCCTGCACTGGTGCTCTATCCACTGCCCCTCTTAATTTCCTAAGCTAATGGCCTTTGTTGGATCTTCATCCACATCAGGTCTATTAACCAGTATACCAAAACTGCATGCTGTAGATTCTCTTCTCTTTCCTGTATACACTCAATTAGTAACCACATTGCTACCATGAGTTCAGTTTTCATTTCTATACAAATGACTTCCAGATAGATAGATATAGATGATATAAATGTAGATGTAGATGTAGAGATAGAGATAAATGCAACCTCCTCTCTCTCATGAGCTGTTTCCATATCACCAGCTGACTTTAAAACATCTCAAACCAGATGTCAAGTAACTCAACATATTCAAGATAGAATTCATTATCTATTTCTTTTTCCCAACACTCCACCTCTTCTAAACATTCTTATTGCTAAGGAGGGCACCACCATCCTCCTAGTCATTCAGGCTCACAGTCTCTGGATACTATCTTGCTTGATGACTTCATAAGCTCTTAAGTATTCAATTATCATCTCCATGCTATTGATTTATCTACCCTTAACCTCCCTCCTGAACTCCAGTCTCACATCTCCAATTGTCTATTGGACATGTCAAATTGAATGCCCCATAGACATCTAAAACTCAATATGTCCAAGACTGCTTTGAGTTTCTAAAGGAGCTCTTCCATATTTTCCATTTTCAGTTATTGCCTGTGAGGTAGAAGGTGGCACAATAGGTAACCTGCCCTGCTACATAGATACACAATGGAAGTCACTTTGACCTAGACAAGAAGTTCTCAAACTTATTTGGCCTACCATCCACTTTTCAGAAAAAAATTCTCAAAGATTCCCTGGAAATCTTCTTTGTTTAACCCTTTAAAGTTTTTTTAAATTTGTATCATTTCAAAGAATAAATAAAATATTTTTAAATGACACATCTTCAATTTAATAATTTATTATAAATTTGTGGGAGGTCCTGCATTAAAATTTTGATGATGTAATATTGCATCATGATATCATATTGTAAATAAGTCATTACACATACATATATCTGCTGATGCATGCTGTACTTCCCAACAATGCACAACACAACTCACCTGCCAACCCTTGCCTATTATCAAACTTGACCAGTGATTTGTTGTAACTTGCATTTTATGTGTTTCTTTGGAAAATAATGTAGTCATTATGACTTTAACTCTGTTACACAACAGATGAAACACGTACAAATTTGATGTTACTGAAGAACAAAAATACAAGTTTTGAGGAGTTAGGTGGTACAGAAGCAGAGATATCACAGTCACTGTGGACCCTGAAAGGTTCCCCAAGATTGAGACATGTTATGGGTATTAGTCAACATCTACCCAAAATAAAAGTGCATGCCTACTGATGTGTTTCTTTTATCAATCAGAAAACATATTAGTTCAAAGTAAAAGGCATGTCATTAAACAGCACAGCAAAATAAGTGACTAGAAGATTTCCTACATACCCAAACATATACTGTCTCACCATATCACCAGTGGTGAAGCTTTTGTACAGAGAAAATGTCATTGACCAAAAAAATACATGAAAATATCTGCACATAGGGAACACATGTATCCAGGACACATGTAGCCAGAATAGTTTACTCTCCTACATATAAATAGGCCATTTCATACTTTTAATTCTAATTCTTTGGTGAGATTTGCCATCAGGGATTCAAATTTTTCTATTCTTCTCATTATTTCTGCTGTGTAGGCTACAAATTCTGTTTTCACAATACTTATTTTTCTTCTAAACCATGTTTCTTTTACATGTTCTCTTGGGAATCTAAAGCACCCTCTCCCTCACAAGGTATTGGTTCATCTTCCTTTTTCTTGCAATATTATTTATAGATGTCTAGAAACATTTAGGTGATCTAAAGGTTATATTCCCTTCTGTTATTAACATCTAACCTGTTGGTTTGTCTGCTTATACTCAAGATATTTAACTGAATTTTATTCCTCCTGAGATCTTTGATAATTTCAATCTTTTTTCCTTATATTTCTCTATTGCTCACTTTCTGACTCCTTCCCTTTTGACAGAAATTTCCCAGGAGCTAGTTCTTAAAGGTACATCAGTTTCCTCCATGCTAGACAATTCATAAATCACCAGCCTCAGTAACTGCCCCAAATTACTTTGGGAAGTGGGGGATGAACAGAACTTGTCAGAGATAGATGAATTCCAGTACCTTTTCGCCCAAACTTAATAGTCACTCAAAATTTTGCCCCATACACTCTGTCCTCCCTTCTCTGACTGAGAATTTCACAGCAGAGAATACTGCAATGCTTTGTCCTACCCAAAGCAAGCTTCTGGGTTTTAGTTTTCTGTGGCAGCAAGGTGAATTGAAGGTAAGGGGGCAGAGAGTTGAATTCTGTTGCAAAACTCTGGGTGGGCTTATACATTCTTGCCAGAATATAATTTCTGGTGAAGGAGGAGGTGCTGAATGAAGGTGTTAGCATGCAGAAATTGGCCTTCCCTGGTATTTGTTCATTTGATTGTTACCTCATTAGGTTTGTTGGTATCTTTGACAAAGATACCAGCTTGAAATTGCCTTATCTCTCATATATATTTCCTATTTTGGAGAGGTTTGAAATATTGTGAGGATCAAAGAAAGTGCCTAGTCCTCCATCTTATTCATCATGTTACCAGAAATTTATACCTCTGGTTCTGAAGTCTTGACACTGAAGTTCTAAAGTCTTTGATGATGAAATTGGTCAAACTGCTTTCTCTGCTGAGCTATAGCTCTCCGTTGTTCTGTATCCCTGAAGTACTGTTCTCTGAGGGATTTTATCCTAGGGGCCATCATTAGCTCTTTTGAGAATCAAAACCCAGTCAGTCACACATAGGTAGTCACTTAGAGAAGTCCTCAGACACTTCAGGTATATCTTTTGTACTATTTTCACTTAAGTTGGTCTGAGGTTCCCTAACCCTAATCTCCTATCTGACTTAAAGTTAGAAATTCTTGTGTCAGTTCAAAACAACCCAAGGACTCCACTTAGCAAAATGCAAAAGAATTACGTGGTTCTGGGGTAAGAAGATCCTTTCCTTTATTGCCACATAAATCAACTTAAGGTAAGACCAAAAGAATCACGTGGAGCTGGCAGAGCTGGGGACTAACCCTATTTCCTCTCTGTTCCTTTGTCATACATTCCTGCCAGAAACAAAAGGATTAGTGGAAGATATTTTAGGTATATCAGCTAGAGCAGAGGAATAGAGAGAGACAGAGACACAAAGAGAGACAGAGGCAGGGACAGAGACAGACAGACAGAGAGAGAGCCCAGGGTCATAATGTGAAGATCTGAAAATCTATAAAGAGAGATAGCAAGTTCAAGCTGGAACAAGAAGAATACCTAGGGAAGGTTTTGCCTTGACTCTTAGGCATCAGGGAACAGGCAGTCCAGGTTAATAGTGATACAGGTGGACAGCTTCCCCACCAAGTTCCTAGAAGACTGGACCAATTGAGAGATCATGGAAGCACACATATGGCACAGTGACCACTGATAAGTTGAAGAGTGTCCAAAGCAGGGTAGCAAAGATGGTGAATGCCTTGAGTCTACTCTATACGAAGATAAGTGGAAGGAAATGAGGATGTTTGGCCTAAAGAAGACACAGAGGGTATACCACCATATACTATATAAAAACTATCAAAGAGTCAGATTTGTTCTGTTTTGCCCCCACAGGATAGAACAAGGAAAAAGGAGTAGAAGTTGCAAAGAAATAAATTTAGGTTCAATGTCAGGGAAAATTTCCTAACAGATAGGAGGAGCTCTCTACAAGTGGTATAAGCTGGGGGAGGTGGGGAGAGGAGGAGGGAAGGTTTAGGAGCAGGCAGCAGGATCTTTCTATTTGGAGGAGTTCAAGCAAAGGTTGAACAGTCACTTGCTGTACATGCTATAGTAGTGATTCCTTTCACATGTGGGTTAGACTGCATGGCTACCAAAATCCCTTCCACCTCTCAAATTATGTCATTCTGGCTTCTCTTTGCCTCCCAGGGCACAAAGAAGAGGGTGATGTGGTGAAAAGGGCCTAGCCTGGAGAAAGACAATGTGAGTCAAGTTAACAAGTATTATCAATAATATACTACATGCCAGGTACTCTGCTAAGTCTAAGGGATATGAAAAAGGCATAAACAATTCCTTCCACCAAGAGGCTCACATTTTAAAGGTGAAAACAACATGTAAATAAGTATGCATATGCAGCATATATGTGCATGTCAATGTCACTGGATCATAGGGCACAAGGAGGGGAGTAAGGTACTGGAGTAGTACTCGGAATAAAGACCAGAAGGGTAGGAGGGGGCCAAGTCATGAAGAACTTTGAAAGACAAACAGGATTTTGTATTTGATTCTTTAGGTAACAGGAAGCCACTGGAGTTTATGGAGTATGGCAGAGGAGAAGTGAAATGAGAAACATCATCCCACATAGAGATTGCTTTAACAAATTTTATTGCTACTCACAAGAAAAAGGAGAAAACAATTGTTATCAGGGACAACCTCTGGGTGTGGCCTTTATGCCTGAAGTGGGCAACCCACAGAATGCCTATCCACACCAGCTGGTGGCTCCAGGACACTCAGGGCTTGGGCCAACATATCATTTGAGACCAAGAGCCTATGTGATACCAATGGGAGAATGCCCTATTATCCATAGGACCAGTAAAGTGAAGGTATTTTCTAAATTGCCTGAGTTAAAATGCAGATCAGGGAAGATGGGAGGAAGATAGATAGGGAAGTAAGAAAGTTAACTCTTACAGTAACATCCCATCAAGACTAAAATGGGGGACTGGTACCATACAAGTCAACCAGTTTTCAACAGGTCATAAAGTAGATGCATGACACGGATGGACCTGTGCTGATGGAAGATCAATGTGGCAGCTGAATGGAGAGATATTTGGGGCTGGGACGTCCATCGGCAGGCTATGGCAACAATTCAGGTATGAGGTAATAAGGACCTATGTCAGCATGGCGAAAGTGGCAGAAGAGAGAGAAAGAGACATATCCAAGAATTGTTTCAAAGGTAGAAGCAATAGGTGCTCTGGGGAACCTGGAGCCTTCAAGGCTACCTGTAGCTTCCTTCGGGAATTTTTCTGTGAAGTTTGGATTCAGTCAAAGGGCCTCACTTGAGGACCTAGGCAACCACATGTGGCCTCGAGATCACAGGCTCTCCAGCCCTGGAAACAAATTGGATATATGGAGTGAGAATCAGTGAGAAATTGAGGATGATGCCTCAGTTGTTAGCCTGGGTGACTAAGCAGAAACTAGAGGTGAGAAGAAAGGCTAGGTTAGAGCTGGATACATAGAACTAGGAATCACAGCAGAGCAATGCTTATTGCATTTGTGGCAGCTGAGGAGATCGCCAAGTGAAACACTATAGAAGGATAGGAGAAAAGGACCCAGGACAGATCCCTATGATTGGTAGAAGTGACCAGCATAGAATCCAACAAGGGACAGAAGACAACCAGAAGACAGCAGTGTTCTAAAACCCAAGGGAGAAGAGAGTATCAAGGAGAAAAGGTTGTAGTGAAGGATGAGGATTGAAAAGGTATTTGGGGCTCAGGACAGAATGAACTGGCCTCTACTGAGGCAGTACAGATAGATGTCTCTCTCCCAGTTCTAACACGGGATCAGGCCCAATCAGTGGTATGGGTGGCTTACCTTGGAAGTCATCTCTGCTATTTTTTCCCATGGGAACTTACTTATAGGGATCTCTTTCCTCTATTTTACTTATTATTATTGGGGGTTTTTTGTCTATTTGATGCATTTTCACTATTTTTAGATGGTAAGAGGGAACCTGACTTACAGACTATTTTTCTACTCTGTCATCTTGGTGGAACTCAATAATTCCTCCTTAAAAACACCTAGAAGGTTAATATACTATTTCATCAGGGAGCAACAGGAAGAGATGGTGAAACGGAGGAAACACAATGGTCTCAACTCTGAAGGATCTTGATGGCAGGAAAAGTTAAAGGAAAGAGATCCCCAGGATATTGATTACATCAAACAGATGGGTATCAAGAAGGTTGGAAAAGCATGTTGTCATGAAATCAGTGTTGTCAAAAGGGCAAATCCAGCAGGAAGGGTGTGCAGGAGCCAGCTTGAACCATTGTTAAATTTTCATTTGGAGCATTTACATCTTCAAAATCAGTAAATGCTCTAAATGAAAGAATATTTTATTGATTATCTCGACTTTAAAAAAAGAAGAAAAGTGAAGAAGAAAATGAAAATTAATTCATTTTTCAAAGCAAAGGAGGAAATGTTAATAATGCAGATTAAACTTTAAAATATGTCACGCAGAATTTTTTTTTTCAAAGAGGTGGTTGTTAAACATTTACCAGCACACTCCTGCAGGGGCTCCAGATCATTGGGCCCAGGCCATATGGCTCTACCAACACATCTAAGAAAAATGAAGGATAAAAATTCATTGTACAGACTGCATAGAGTAAAAAGAGCCTACCATATTTTCTGATCCACAATAGACTTTAAAGTTAGACCTACAAGCATCAGGCATATTTTCCCATGAACTCTCATCCATTTTGGATTCAGAGATCCCAACAGCAAAAATATTGTCTGTTTCCCTCAGACTTTTAGTATCTATATTTTAGTTTTCACTTTATCAGCAATAATATCTGAACTCAATGATATACGCCATTATACCTTAATTCTTGTATACTTTAGCATCAACTCCCCACACATCACCCCAGCTCTACTTTGGGGAGATAGAGTTAAACGGGGCTAAACCACACATTCATTCCTAGAAAACTAGACCAGAAAACCACCAAAAATGCACCTGAGTATCTTCATTTTCTATCTAAAGCCATCTTCCCAGTCAATGAAGCTCCCTAAAAGATTAATGTAGTTTGAACTTTTATAGAGGAATATCATTTGTGGGCTGTCACATTTAGCACAAATGGTGCTTCAGTCACAGTTCAGTAATATTCCAGCATATTATTTCCAAGGCATTTGAGAGTTTAGAGAATTACTGAAGGGCACGCTGTACTCATTTGGTAATAAGGCAGAGAGTACTTGCCATCTACATATGATTTCAACAAATGGAATCACTGATAATTTCATTGCACGTAGCAAAATAGTTGTGATAATAACCCAGATGAAATATCTCACTAGAGGAAATAGATGAGATGGGGTGTTTTATAAGATCTCCAAGTAGGATTGAAGAGAAAATGTGGGGATTTGAGATTATCAGGAGCTTTGTGAGGAGGGGGTGAATTATCTCTTTGAATAAATTGTACCAAAAGATGTAGTTTTGTAAATCATGACAACTTATCTTCACCTTCTGGGAAGACCTTCACAAAAGTAGGTGACCTGGCTTGCTCAGGGGTTACCAGTAATCAGATTCTTAAATCCTGTTGAGATGAAGGCTGTAAGATATATATTAATACTATTTAAAGTAATACTACTGGAAGAGCAGTGCCTTGCACATATAGGTGCTTAATAAATGTTGGATGAATTAAACTGAATTTAAAGTAAAAATAGAACCACATCAAGGTTCAGAGATTTTATGAGAATGTTGCCCAGCTTTAGTAATTCCATATGTGCAACTAATTAATGAAACATCCTGATCAATTTTCCCTCCTTTAAAGTGTTTTGTTTTTTACTTTTGAAAAGGGAAAAACTCAAAAATCTCCACTCACCTTAACAGGGATACACCAATGTTCTTCACATGTACTGATCCATTAGATTCATTTTTGAAAAAAGTAATCTTTCCTTTTCAAATGCATGCATTTTTCACACCAGATTGGTTTCTATGTAACCTAATTTGAGCCTCTAATTGATATTATCTTTCAGTCCATGCCTATATCTTTCTCCCATTCAAAGATAATCTAATTTAAGGTGTGTTGTCTAATCTAACTGCTAAATATTTCTGTGGTTGTTCAATTGTTTTCAGTCATGTCCAATTCTTTGTGACCCCATTTGGGGTTTTCTTAGGAAAGTTATTGGAGTGATTTGCCATTTCCTTCTGCAGCTCATTTTACAGATGAGGAAACTGAGGCAAACAGGGTGAAGTGATTTCCTCTGGATCACACAGCTAGTAAGTAAGGCCAGATTTGAACTCAAGATGAGTCTTCCTGACTCTATGCACTATAGCTCCTAACTTCCCCTAAATACTTCTACCTCTCTGAATTCCAAGAGACTAACCAACCTCAATGATATTTTGATATTGCCCAGGAATGGTTTACAGTTCTTCCAGCATTTTATGAACAGAGGGAATGCTTGGAACTCTCGTTTTTACTTCTGCCCAGCACCTCTCTCCCACCTAGTGCCCATTTTGGGCTGGCATCCTTCCTTCCCTTGACACTGTAAACATTGTTAACAAATTAGTGTTTGACATATAGTATAATAAGTGCCTGTCAGCCAGTCAAGATTCGTGAATTCAGTAAAATTTTGTAACTAAATGTTGATAATCTCTATTTATAAGAATATATACATTTCATGTCAGGGAATAGGTGAGAAAGGTGGCAGAGAAATGTGGGAGAGTGAGACTCAGTAGAGTATTGAAAAGGTGTCAGGTTAATGTGAAAATATGTTTAATATGAATGCATTTGTAGAGCCTATATCAGATTACATGGGGAGGGGTAGGCAGGGAGAGGGAGATAAAACTCAAAAGTTTATGGAACTGAATGTTGAAAACTAAAAATAAATTAATTCATTTTTTAAAACAAGGAGTCAGAAAACTGGGGCCCCGAACCCCACTCTACAATTGTGCAACTTCAGGCAAGGTACTTAAGCTTTCAAAGCCTTGGGTTCTTCACTTAAAAAATAATAGAGTTTACCAACCCCTTTGCCCCTCGTGTAATATCAAGACCCAGAGGAGGTCATGCAAGAGGCTTGCAGACAAGGTGACATTGTGAGTGAGGATCAATGAACAAGAGCCCCAGACCCTGACACCCCTGTTCCTCTACCCCATGCTGCACTTCTTCGTGTGGAGGGGAAGCAGGGAGACTGGTTCCTCCAGCTGGAACAAGAGAGACTTCTGAGATCCTGGGAGGCAAGGTGGCCTTGTGGCTGTGCATTGTCACTACAGAGGACTAGAACAGATTGAAGGACAATCAAAGAGCTGTGATGGCCCCATCAAGGATCCAAAGGTAGGGACAGATAGAGAAAAGACAGCTCAGAAGAGCACCCTTCTTACTCTACAACCCCCAACCCCCACCAAGTCCCCATCCCAGATCAAACAGAAGATGATGCTAGTCTCTGGAACTTTATGGACTATGCTGTTCCTAGGAGTTTTAATTTTGTTTTTTCTTTCAGGAGATGGCCAGTGAAATTATTTTATTTCCATTATGCCTTCTAGTTCTGAGAGCTCTGGGCAGTTTTTTTTTTGTTTTTGTTGTGTTTTGCTTTAAGATTTCTTGAAATAGGTTGTCAAGAATCTTTTTTTGGTCATGGCATTCAGATAGTCCAAAAGTTCTTAAAACTATTTCCCCTCAATCTGTTTTCCAAGTCAATATGCTATATTTTCTTCTGGTTTTTTCAGTCTTTTTTTACTTTGTTTTAATATTTCTTGTTGCCTCATGAGATCATTGGTTTTTATTTAATCCATTCTAATTTTTAGGGAGTTTGTTGCTTGGACAAAGTTATGTACCTCATACGTTAAGCTGTTAATTCCCTTTCTAATTCTTTCTTCAATAACTCATTCCTTTTTCAAATCTTTCTTCAAGTGCTGAATTTCATTTATAAAAATGATTTATAAAAATAGATTATACATAACATACATAAACATATACAAATATACTTATATACTTAAAATATATTTTTATAAAAACTTTTTTTAAAACTCTTGCTTCATCTCTTCTAGAAATTCCAGTTGCTTATGCCTAAGACATTTTTCTCTGAGGCATTCAGATGTTTTGGAGTCATTCTGTTCTGTTTTTGTGTCTTAAGCTTCTTGCCATCTCTTCACTCTTACTATCATACTACTAGGGCCTCTCTACCTGAGAACATCACACCCTGCACAGGACCCCTTCTCACTCCACCCTGGATCTGACCCAAGACTGAATAGTGGTCAACAAAGCTTCCAATTCGCACCTATCTCTGTCGTAGTGCCCTGTTATGGGTCTGGTGATGCCTGTTGAATGAATCTGAGACCTCATCTTGCCTAAATGCACAGCCTTGTCCTTGGTGCTGAAATAGTCCCGAATGGTGGATGTTGCCCTGTCCCTAATATCCTCAGACTTCCTTCTCTATTCCGTATGCTGAACTGCACTGGACAAATGGCTCACTGTGATATTTTTCACATTTCTCCTCTAGCATTCTTCTTCCATATTGAGAGTGAAGTAGGAAGTATGTTTCTGAAATCAAGAACCCAGATGATAGCAAAGATGGTCTGAAATAGGGGAATTTGGAGAAAGGGAAGGTTGAGGGTAGATGATGAACTTAGTTTGGGGTGGGTTGAATTTCAGATGCCTATGGTAAATTCAATAGGGGATCTCCATCAGGCAGATGGTGATATAGGTCTAGAATTTCAGAGAAAAATTGGGTTTGGAGATAATAGATTTGGAAGTTGTTGCAAAGAGATAACAATTGAACTCATGGGAGCAGCAGCTTGCCTCCTACAATATGAAAAAAGTATTTGAATAATACATAGAATTAATTTATTAAGACAGTTTGAAGAATGGGGAGAAAGGAAAATGCAATTAGTTGAACATGGTTAAAAACCCTCACAATTTTATGCTGATGGGAATTAATAAATTGTAGTTATATAGTTTAGATATTTTAAGAAAGTTGGTATCACCATCACCAATTTTTCTTACCTTCAGATCTACCAAAATTTATTACTTACTGTTCTGTATTTGGAATAAATATGTGCATATATGTATGAATTATAAAATTATAGGTCAGATGCTAAATGAGTCTCAGAGAAAATCTCATCCAAACCCTGTATTTTAAAGATGGGGAAAAAGAAGTACATTGAATACCACAGGCCGCTCATATGAAGGATTTGACCCTACAACACAAGTATCCTAACTTCCAATCCAGTGCTCACTTGATTTTTTTCATTCTTTCCAACTTTCCTTTTCAAATTTCAATAAGATATCATTTACTTTCATTGCCTCACAATATGATTAAAGAGTTGGAAGTGTGTTATAAGAACTGAGCACAAGAAATAGTTTCCATGCTAGGAGAAATAGAAGTAGAAAACATATACTTGCATAAATCTACATTGCACAGAATAAAACCATTCTGATGCCTCATCATGGCACAGAGGTTTGACCTTGGATTCTCAGGATTATGCCAGGAAAGCATAATCTCTGGCAGCTTCTACCATACTGAAAAAACTATGAGTATGGTCTTGGAAATAAATGAAGTCAGTTTTCTGACAAGCAGTCTAGCTAGGTACAAAAAAATCTTTTTGCTAATACACTGGCCACTTAGTGATGAATACTCTGGTGATGGTAATCTCTGAAACAAAAAGTGGAGAGATGACTCTGGAAAATATGTATAAATTTAGATAGGACCCACACTCTGTATTTAAATACACATAGCACAAAGACAAAGGATTGATCTGATACCCTAAGTAGCAATGGAGAAAAAGAGTTTGCCTGAAATGTTCCATGCCATTCATCCAAATAGCTTATAAGAGCAGGAGCTGCTATCATTTTAATTTTTGTTTGGCGACTTCTTTTTTCTTCTTCCACATGCTGAATTGTCTTTATCTTCTTCCATCTAGGGTTTCACCAAACTTTATCAACAATATTTTTACAACTATATGTTTATTAGCAAAGTATATAAAAGTAACGGCAATTATCTGAAAATCTGTTTAAAAATTATTCTAAATGGTTAATTAGAATAACACAAAAAGATCCATGTTTAATATTTACTCCACTATCAAAACACTCACAAGAATAAGGACAGCAAGGACATTTTTATGAATTTCAGTATCACATACACATCACAAAAATTTCCAAACACCCACATCAAAAAACTCTAAATCAAGAAGTGCCTCTGTCAAATCTAATAGGGTAGATATTTTTTGGTCTTTCTGTATTTTTATATAGCACCTATCACCAGAGGACCAAGACACTTTTGACAACTGTGATATTTTAGGACAAAACACCACCATTTCTCAGGTTCTGCTTGTAAATGACCCTTTTTTATTTTTGTCTTGAAAAAGTAGTACTGAAGATTAGAGAATTTTTTTTCCTCCATCCAGGGCCCAGATGGCACACTGTGAAAACTTAATTTCTGAGTAGAAATTTGAGGATCTGGAACGCAAACATCTGAGGACTGTCAGCCCTTAAATATCTAAGTAGCTCAGGCAAATGCCTATATGTACAGTAGTTTGGGAGTTGGTCACACATCCTGCTCCCAAGTAAATTTTTTGAAATTAACTGGAAAATATTTTAATATTCACAGGTCATTCTCAGTTGGCCTTAGGAGGTACCTCCCCTGTGCATCAGATGTAATTAAGGATTTGAGAAAATGGATTCATTTGGAGGCCTCATGTCAGTGAAGAGTAAACTTGGAACAGCTGGAGCTCCTGAGGAATGATGTGATGAGGAGCCATGAACGTCTGGGGAATTAGCCAATACTGACAACTGGGAAGGTCATGAAAGAGACTGTTTCATGAGTGGGGAAAAAAGTACATTTCAAGCATAAGAAGCTACTTTGGGAAAAAACAGAAATAGGCATGGAACAGTAAACAAAGAATTCTGAACAGGTATATCTGAGGTAAGTAGAAAAGGAATAGCACCCCAGTGAAGAGTTTTAAAATTCAGACACTTTAAATAGGGTGATGAGAAACCACTCACTTTCAGGATTTAAAAAAGATACTGGAAAAAATAATCAGTGTCTACAGTAATAGCAAAGTGGGACTGGAGAAGCTGGTGTTAAAGGTAGGAAATCCATTCAAGAGGTTCTTGAAATAGCTCTTAGGGCATTGAACATAAGTTGATCTAAGGACCCTCATTCTAATCAGGTAATAAAAATTTGGGTATTTTGTTTATAAAAGACATACAAATAACAAATGGGAATTAAAGTAGTCTCCAAAAAGTTCATAGCCAGCTCACTCTGACATGTTGACAATATTTGGGCATGAACATCAATCACTTATAATTAGTTTTTCAAGTCAAATAAATCTAGGAGAAGCTTATTGGTAATGTACAAATTCCGTCTTGGGATAGAAACGTCTTGCTGATATGGTAAATATTCAAAAGCGTTGCCTCCTGAATTGTGACCAAAGTGTTACAGGCCTCTATTTCCAAAAGATATGTAATAAAACGCATATTGGACAAGGTATTGGGATGACTGACTTTATACTGATTCTCTTTAGTTTCCACACATGCTATTTCTTTTAGTAGTGCAAAAAAAAAATGCAACTCACTTCCTTTTCTTTATCTAGATAATCCAGGCTCTCCCTTTCATACATCTACCCTTCACCTTCTACCCCTAAGGCTGCCACAGATTCAGTGTATGTTTTGGGTCACCCTCTGTGGCACCAAGGGGGTAGATGTGAGATTTGTTTGTTTGGAGTTGTTTTCCAGGCTTAGGCTACATTGTGAGCACTGAGGGCTCAGGCCCCTTTGAGCGCTGATGGTTCACAGTTGTGCTGAGTCATGTGAGTTTCATGCCTGTTGACTCTGAGCCAATCAGAAGCCAAGTCTTCATTATATATACTGGGAGGTTCTTACTTTACTTCGGGGGTTCACGTATGATAAGGCTCTTGTGATTACCTGGTCGAGACTCTGAGTAGACCTTATGTTCAGACCCCTAACTGCCCAGCTGTAAAGGCTTTCTCGATCCAGGGATGTATGTAAATTGTATGGCAATATTGCTCTGATTTAGGCAGTAGAGCCCTGTCTGTTGATTTTGAGAAAGATAAAAAGGTTTTTTTGTTGAATAAATGGAAGGCTTGCTAACTTGGGGAATGTAAAAGATAAAAAAGTGTGTCTGGAAGCATTTGTTTGAACTGGTTAAAGTGATGGTTGACCCCTCAAAACTTGCCTTTCCTTTTATAAATGCAGATTTAAGAACCTGTGAACCCCTGTGTATATTGGGGTGCTTACTGATACACCCTGTCCTGAGAACCATTGCACATAAGCCCTAATCATTGTTCTTTTTATCAAATTAAGTCTAAGACAATAATTAAACCAAATGCATCAAATTATACAACATAGAAAAATAACAAGGGAAAAGACTTCCCATAGGCAGAGAGGGAAACTTTCCTATAGATCACCCAAGTACTATGCAAAAAAAAAATGCCTGTGAGGGACATTTGTGGCCAAGAAACATATTAGAGGAGGTATATGTATAAGGAAAATGCATGCCCAGAAGAATTCACAATTGAAGTGCTACCTTTTAGGTAGAAAGCCTCTCCACCCAATATTGATGTTGCCACCTGCTACACTCTCTGACAGAACTGCTGATGTTATATTATAAGCTTCTGGATTGTACTACTGAATTTTTCCTCTTTTCTGTACTACCACCTGTGATCCCTTGCCATTGGGCTACTCCGTCCACTGTGGCCCTGTCACCACTAGGCAATCTTTCACTGAACTTCTATATCATGTAGCTTCTTCCATTCCCATAAGGAAGATTTCAGTTCTTCAAGCGTAAAGGCTATTTCTCTCTTTTATGATTTAAACCCCCAAATCTGCCAGCTAACCAACAGAATCTGAGCCTCAAATCTGCTTTAACTTAGGGTACAGAAATTCCTCTCAGATCTTTTCCATTTCTACCATGTTGTTTATGGACCAGTCAAATCATTCAGGACATAGAAAATGAAGTTGGGTGGAACTAATGACCTTTGAACTACTTCCCTTCCAAGTCTATGTCTGCCATCCAAGGATCAATCTTGTCAAATGCTGAGAGGCTTATCAGTGGAAGGATGGTCACTAAATAATAAAGCTTATGATGATGACCACTTAGGAAACAAATAAAAATACAAAGTGACCATCAAAACTTGTATCTTCCCTCTACTTCTGGAATAATAGTGGCAGACTGGCAAAAAAATGTGGATAATTAGAGGCTTTAAAGTGAATAGGGTAATGAGAGACCTCAAGACTATTGTTCCTTGTTCTTTCTTCTGGACAGAAAAAGGATGTGCCTAAACTCATCTGAATGATGACCTTTCTGGAAGACACTTCCATGTCTTTGCTAAGTATCCTCTTCTCCAGAATATCATATGGAAGAAAATTCAATATACGTTCTCTTTGACTCTAAGAATCAGAAGTAGAGGCAGTGACCAAATGTTGAAAAGAGACAGACTGAAGTGGAGGACAGTAAAAAAGCTCTGAACAATGAAATAGGCCATTCCAGAAATGGGAAGGAATCAGGGAATTCCTAGAATCAGGCAATTTTGAGTTCACTAAATACCTAATTTGGCTCCCACATGGTATATGATGGGCAAAATGTCCAAAAAGGTGGGATGGAGCTAGGTTAGAGAAGGGACATGGTCCACTGGCCCAGAGCATACAGTGACATGGTCCACTGGCCCAGAGCATACAGTGACATGCAGAGTGAATGACAAGACGTTAGTTATTGCTTGGCATATCCCAATGAGGCTGAAGACAGAAAAAGAGTTCCACTGAATACCAAATATTCACTTCATCACTTTTTTGTGCTAGCAAAGAACTAGAAACAAAATAGATGTCCACCAATAGGGGAATGGATAATGCACTTTGGCAGAGAAATAAAATGGAGCATTATTTTTCATAAGGAATAAAAGATATGAAGAACTCAGAGAAATATCAGAAAATATATGAACTGATAAAATGTGAAATAAGCAAAGCCAAGAAAAGGATATGCAAAATGACTTTAATAATAGAAAAAATAAAATTGAACATTATCTAATTTTAGTGACTAAGTTTTACTCAAGAGACAGTTAAGAAAACGTGCCTCCCTCTTTTTTATTAAAGAGGAGAATAATGAAAAGACTATCACACATGATTGCTCTGTTATTTGATTTTTTTTCTTTTAATCTCTCTTCAAAGGAAAGGTTCACCAAGTAGGGAAGGTGGATTACATGTATGTATGTATATGCAAAGTAATATAGAAACAAAAGACTAATAAAAGGAAAAAAGAGACTAAAGTTCTTCATATCTGTGAATCATAAACACTTTTTTAACATAAGTTTTTATTGACATCTTCTGTTCCATATATTGTAGTTATCCTCAGTATCCTTCCCCCGGCTTCTCAGAACTATCCTATATATAGTATTTTAAAAGGAAAAAAAATTCAGTGAATTAGATTCATTGAAAAAGTCTAGAAACATGTGGAATACCTGTGAACCTTCTACCTGTACCAAGATCTGATGCACAAATTCGGCTTGATCTTTATACTTTTGGTACATTCACCTCTTTTTTTTCACATTGTTGTATTTATTATATATATTGTTTTTCTGGCTCCCCTTACTTTTCACTCTGTATCATTTCGGTTAGATCTTTCCATTCTTGTCTGTATAGATCATACACATTTCTTACAATGCAATAATATTCCATTACATTCATGAATCACAATTTTTTTAGACATTTCCCAATAGATAGGCTTTATAAACTTTATTTCCAATTCATTCACAAAAAAATAGTATGATAAACATTTTGATGTATATGGAGACCTCCTCCTTATTGATAGTTTCCTTGGGGTATAAGCTCAGTAATGAAGTCTCTAATTCAAAGAGCATGGACATTTTAGTCATTTTATTTTCATAATTCCAAACTGCTTTCCAAAATGGTTATCTCATCTCATAACTACACCTACAATATATTGGTATCTATCATTCCACAACCCCTCCAACATTGAATATTACCATTTTGTTACCTTTACTAATTTGCAATGTGTAACCTCATGGTTACTTTGATTTGCATTTCCCTTATAATTTGGAGAATTTATTAATGCGACTGTGAATACTTCATAGTTCTTTTGAAAATTGATTTGTTCGTATCCTTTGGTTGTATACCTATTGGGAAGTGGTTACTCTGTAAATATATATGTAGATATTAATTCTATAGAATATACATACACATATACATATATGCTATGGTTCAGTCATTTAGTTGTGTCCAATTCTTCATGATCTCACAAACAACATCACTCCAATACCATCCATGGGGTTTTCTTGGCAAAAATACTGGAGTGCTTTGCCATTTCCTTCTCCAGTGGATTAAGGCAAACAGAAGTTAAATGACTTTCCCAAGGTCACCAATGTTTAAGGCCAGTCAAGGTCTTCTTGACTCCAGGACCAGAACTCTTTCTACTGAGCCATTTAGTTGTGTTCATGTCTACGTGTGTGTGTGTGTGTGTGTGTGTGTGTGTGTGTGTGTATATACACACATATATATGTGTATATACACACATTTCTCCTTATCTTGCAGGGGTCTTGTTGTATGTATGTGTGCATATATGTATTATGTATGTTTGTATGTGTGTATGCATATCCATGTATTTATATGTATATATTAACCACAACTATATTTATTTGCTTATTTATTTATATACAACAAGACCTCTGCAAGACAGAGAAACATGGGAATATTCTAGGTGCGTTAATTTTGTGCAGAAGCTTTTCAGTTTTATGTCAACAAAGTTATCTATTTTACCTTTTACAACTGCCTGTCTCTTGTTTACTTAAGAATATATTTCCCATTCATAACTGTGATAGGAAGAGATCCTTCTTTTCTAATTTTTCTATCATATGATCATTGATGTTAAGGTTTTGTATCTATTTAGATTGTATTGAGGAATGTTGTGGAAGGTGTTGGTTTAAGCCTAATTTTTGCCTGACCACTTTCCAGGTTATCTAGTTTTAATCAAATAAGGAGTTTTTTCTAGGTAATTTATGCTTTTTAATTTATCAAACATCGTGTAATTGCATTCCATGGTTTCTTTTTTGTTTTTGTTTTTTATTTTATTTTTTAAATGTTTATTACTTATTTTTATTTTTCAACTTTCATTTTCTCAAAATTTTGAGTTCCAAATTTTCTCCCCATCTCTCCCCTCTCCTCACCCCATAACACCTTGCATTTTGACTGCCCTTCTATCACACCCCTCCCTTCCCTTATTCCCATCTTCTCTCTTTTCTTGTAGGTCAAGATAGATTTCTATATCCCATTACCTGTATTTCTTATTTTCCAATTGCATGCAAAAAAATTCTCAGGATATTTATTCTATTCTCTTTTGATTTTTCCTATTCTATCTTTTGATCCATTGTTTCTTATTCTCTCTTGTCTAGTTTATTTTGCTGATCTGTCTCTCCATTTTTAAGCAAATACTAGATGGTTTTTATAGCTGCTGCTTCACAGTATAGTTTGAGGTCTGGAAGTGCTATTCTCTCTTTATCTCTCTTTCCTGTCATCATTTCCTTTGATGGTCCAGATCTTTTCTTCTTCCAAATGAACTTTGTTATTATTTTATCAGGTTCTACAAGGTGGCAATTTGATTGGTTTAGCATTAAAATTGTAAATTAACTTTTGGAATAATTATCAATTTTGTCACATTTGTATGTTCTAGCTGTGAGTAGTAAACATTCCTCCCGCTATTTATTTTTTTCTTTAGTGAGCACTTTGTATTTAATTTATACATCATTTGTGTGCTTTGAGATGTCTATCCCCAAATTTTATGCATGTCATAGATTTTTTGAATGGGATTTCCCTTTCTATTTTTGCTTCTTGGGTTTTGTTATTTTTATACAGAAAATCTATTGATTTCTGAGGGTTTCTTTTGTAGCTTGCAAATTTGTTGAAGTTATTGTCTCAATTAACATCTTTGCTTATTCCATAGGATTTTTCCAAGTATATCATCATGTCATCAGCAAATAGGGATAATTTTTATCTCCTCCTTGACTATTTTTTGTGCCTTTAATTCTCTGATTGTTGGTGCTAGCATTTCCAGCACTATATTGAATAGTAGTGAGAAAGGTGGCATCCATGTTTTATTTCTTCATTTATTGGGGAAAGTTCTAGTGTATCACCATTGTATAGGATACTTGGTTTTGGTTCTAGAGAGATACTTTTTATTTTATTTAAAAAGGTCCCTCTATGTCTATATTTCATAGTATTTCTAGCATAAGAGTGCTGAACTTTGTTAAAGGCTTTCTCTGCATATATTGACATAATTACGTGAATTTTTGGATATCTTGGTTTTTATTATGTTAACGTTTGTTTTTTTTTTTAATTTTGAGCCATCTTTGCATCCCTAATATAAATCCAACTTGCTTATGATGAATGATTTCTTGGATAAATCACTGTAATCTGTTTCACAAAATTGTGTTTGAACTTTTTGAGTTCATCAATGATATTGGCCTAAAGTTTTCCTTCTGTGTTTTGTCTTTCCCTGGTTTAAATATTAGTACTATATCTGTTGTAGAAAAGGATTCTGGTAGGGTGTTTTCCTTCTCAATTTTTAAGAAAATTTGTGAAGTATCGGTGCTAATTGTTATTTAAAAGCTTGATAAATTCGCCTATAAATCTATCAGGACTATGAGTATTTTCTTTGGGAGTTCCTTATATCTACAATTATTTCTTTCTCTAAGATTGGATTATTTAAAGTCATTATCTGGCCTTCTGATTAGTGTAGATACTTACATTTCTCTATTTAGGCTTCTCAATTTTGTTAATATGTAACTGTATAATATCTGCTAAATAATCTTTTTAATTCTTCTAATTCTGTTGTTATTTCACTTTGTTCATTGCCATTTTATTGATATTATTTTCTGCCCTCTTCTTTTCAAGATTAGCCAAAGATTTATCAATTTTATTAGTCTCTTAAAAGAAACAGCTTTTAGTTAGTTATCATTTCTATATTGCCTTTAGGTTTTAATAACTCCTCTTTGTGTTTGCTTTAGGGTTTTTGCTTATTAATTCTTTTTCTTTTCTGCTTTTATCTGATGATTTACTTCTTTCCCCTTTTTTTCTGTCAAGTAGATTTCCCCTTACTCTCCTCTTTCATTAGTCCTGTTCATGAGGGTTTCTTTTTTATTCTTTTTTTCCACTTTTTCCACTTTTTTCCTCTTTTTCCAAAAAGGATTTCTCTTACTCTCCTCATTATCCATTTTGTCTTTCTGTCCACTTTGGACCCTCCTTTCCTGGTTCCTGAGCCCTATAACTATCTAGTTTCTATTCTATGAATTCATGGAATCATAACTTGCAACATACACATTCTGGGCTCTCCTGTCTAAAAGGTTACCTTTTTACCATTTGCCTCAAAATCTGCTACCTGAATCCATGCCCTCTCACTCTCCCGGATGCCAGTAGCCTCCAAGAGTTTTAATCTGCCCCACTCCGGAGGAAGGACAAACAATCCTTTGAAGCACCAATTCCCCAGTTCATACCCAACATAAGGTCCCCATCTCCCTTCATCTACCTACCATTTTGTAATGTAGTCCCCCACAAAAAAATTTTAAAATTGATTCACAGACTGCCACCAAGCTCTATCCATAATGCCCCAGGTTCACCATTTCACTGTTATTTCCACCTTCCTTTATGTGTACTTTTAGAAAGAAGTCTCTTATTAGACTGTCACTCTATTTCTATTACTATCTTTAGCTCTACATTCATTTACCCTTTCCGATTTTCTGTTGTTTGGGGTGTTCTAGAAGCAAATAATCTCTTTGGGTTTGACTTTCTTTCTTAGAATGTTTCAAAAACATCCATCTTTTTTTTAATGGTTGTTTAGATTTGAAGGATAAGTTAGCTTAGTCTGCATCTTGCACTCCAGATCTCTTCAGAACAAATTATTCCATTTCCTCTTGTGTTTTCTGGTGGGACCAAAATAGTCTTTGTTATTAGGATTTCCTTTCCTTTATATTTGAATCCCACAGATTCCAAACCAGTGGTGTGCTGAACCAGTTCCAACCAGTACACAAGATCTGCTTGTTTAATTTTCAATGTAATCATGTTGCTTCCGATATCAGCAAGTGCTCCAAGTCAGGGCTTGATTGTTTTATTGATCGTCTAAAGCTATGTGAAAATAATGTTATTAACAAAAATTAAACTTGAAAGTGTGCTGTGTGTACATTTTTTTCCAGAAACCCAGTTGTTGAACATTTACCAATACACCACTGCCTCAAACTCAACCACATCATCTTTCTCCCGAAGACCCAGATTCTCCTCCTATGTTCTCTGTTTCTGCCAAGGATACCACATTCTCCCAGTTGCCTGATCCTAGAAACCTCACAGACATCTCCAGCTTCTCTCTCTTCTGAAGCAAACACTATGACATCCATTTTTGAATTAATCATTCTCTTTCATTGAAATCCGCATACTGCAAAGTCCGTATTATAAAAAGAGCATAAGCTTTCAGTGTCTCTACTTGGCTGCCTGGTTTCCTGAGACTCTCCTTCATTATCTTCATCCATTTTTGCCATCTGCTGTTCCCAAAACAATGGAGAAGATTAATTCTGAGTCCTGATCCTGAGCTAAGAAAAGGTCTATCTATTCCTTTTTTCCCCCCAAAAGTGATTTTCCTCCCACATTGTGACCCATATACAAGGACAGACTCCTTAGGTCCTCCCCACACACCCTGTCTTTCCATGTGACAAGCTGACTTCATTTGGATTTTTACTCCTACTTACTACCAGAAAAACATTCTTACAGCTGCAGCCACCTGTGCTCTCATTATCCTATCATATTACCAAACCAAAGGAACAACAAAACCGTAACAAAATGTGTCATAGTGGAAAAAGTAATGGAGTTTTGAGTCCCAAGATGGGGGTTAGGATTGCAATCCAACAAGCATTTTTTTAGTTGTATGTTATGGATAAGAGAAACAAAGGGGAATAAAAACAACCTCCATGGGACTTTTTTTCCTCATGTGTAAAATGAAGATCCTGGATTACAGGATGTTGAAGGTCCCTTGCAGTTCTAAATCCTAAGATTCGTTGCTAAGTCCTACCCTACATAACATTTTTTTTCCCTTTCCTAAATCCTGAAATGTTATTAAAGAGCATATAATATAAGCTAGAATCAAAGGTGAGAAGAGGCATTAGGAGCATCGTGGCAAAATGTTATGCTAATTTATCTCCAAGGTATGCCACTCTTTTGGTGACCAGACAAGATATAGAAAGCTGGTCCCTAGCTCAATGGCATTGGGTTATAGTTTCAGAGATGAAGCAGGTGGCTAGTTTTACATTTACTTTATTGGTCCCAAGCTAAAATATGTAACCCCATCTTGGAGAGAGCTGAAAAGGTTTTTCACATAACTAAGTTGTGTTTTGAGATGTATGGATGTACTTTCAACATCACTGATAAAACATCCCATGTTGTTTTGTGTCCCCTGCTCCTTAACAATCTGCCATGATGTCCATGTTCTTCAGATGGAGACTGAGTCCTTCACCCTTGTGACAATTCTACTGTAAATATTTGCTGAATAAAGTAATTGTGGACCATTAACTCCCAAATTCCCATGTTCTTTACCTACACAAAGAGTCCTTTTTTTAAAAGTTAATCTTGTGCTCTCTTTCCTGTGGTAAAGGAAATTCCCCCACAGCAAATAACTGCATGTAGTAAGTGGGGGAGGGTCTGAGGGCAGAGAGAAAAGGTACCAGACTAAGGCTATATCCATCCGTTCCCTTAAAAATACTGCTAGTCTACAAGATATAATCAGGTTCCATCTAACTTTGGATCATTTTGTCATTTTGTGGAGAAAGAGGACCCCAAGCTCTAAATCCAAGTTTTGACCCCTTTCCCAGATAATAACAGTTCCACAATGAAGACACATAGCAAAGAACTCCATTTATATCACTGTTTCACCTACTAAAATCTCCATTGTTTTATTTCTTCCTCACCAATACTTCTTCCTTCAATTTTTTTCTTGCTTATTGACATAGCATCCTTGTTTCGCCCCAACCTTATGAGTTCAAATTTAATCATCTTATTCGTAATGCTTGCTTTTTGTTTAGATATGTGTTCTTTATTATGTTAAGGAAAAGTTCATTTTTTCCTATGTTTTCTAGTACTTTTAACAAAAATAAATGTAATTTGTCAAAATTTCTTTTCATGTCTACTAGTATGTTGGTTTTTTCTTATTAATATGAGTGATTAAGTTTATAATTTTCCTAATATTAAACCAACTTTTCATTCTGGATAAAAGTCCAATTTGTGTTAATTTTTGGATATGTCGAATCCTCTTTGCTGAGATCTTATTTAAAATCTTTGCATCAATATTCATTACAGATATGTCTAAAATTTCTTTTTCCGTTTTAATTCTCCTTGGATCAGGTATCAAGACAATATTTGTCTCATGGATGGAATTGGGTAGGATATTTTCTTTTCTTATTTTTGCAAACAACCCATGTAGTATTAGAATTACTTCTTTGAATGTTTGGTAGAATTCAGTAGTATGAATTCATCTGGTCCTGAGTGTTATTTTTTCCTTTAAGAGTTCATTTATGACTTTAATTTCTCTTTCTAAGACTGAATTGAATAAATTATTTATTTCTTGTTCTGTCAATCTGAAATTTTGTTTTTGTAAATATTAATCTATTTAATTTTATCAGGTTTGTTGGCATAGAATTGAGCAAAACAAGTTCTAGTAATATCCCTTGCTTCCTCATTTGTTCCTTTGCTTCTTAATTTGTAATGAATCTTCTTCATTTTTGATAATCATAATTTAGTTTGCCTTACTTTTTAATAAAATTCGCTATTTTTATCTTTTTTTAAAAAAAACCCACCTCTTAGTTTTATTTATTCAATTTGTTTTTGCTTTCAATGTTCTTTGTGTGTTCCTTGATTTTCAGGATTCATATTCTGATACTTTATTCAAGTGGGATTTTTTTTGTTGTTTTCTAAACTTTTTTTAGTTGTTGCCCAATACATTGATCTCTTCTTTCTCTTTTTTGTTAATGACAATGTTTAGAGATACAAAAATTTTCCTTAAGAACTGCTCTGATTACATTCCTAAAATTTTGACCTATTGTCATTTTTATCTTCTAATAAAATTTTTCTACCCTTTCTATGACGTCTTTTTTAACCCATGTATTATTTAGGATCAAGTTATGTGCTTGACAGTTAATTTCTAATATGTTTTTGCTGCCTATTATTTGATATAATTTTATTGCATCATAATCAGTAAAGGACATGTTTATTATATCTGATTTTGTGATATTTTTATGCTCTAAATCATGGGCAATTTTTGTGAAACTGCTATTCACAGTTGATAAATACTTGTACTCCTTTGTATTCTTATTCAACAATAACCAGAGTTCTATCATCTCTCACTCATCTAATGTTCTATTCAGATCCTTAACTTTTGTTTTTTAATTTAATGATAACTAAAAGTGTACATTAACTTTTTCAACTATTCTATTCACTGTCAGTTTCTTCTTATGATTCATTCAATAGCTTTTCTTTTAAATACTTAAGTGCTATGCAATTTGGTGTGTATATGCTAAATATTAAAATTAATTCATTGTCTATAGTATCTTTTTCCAAAAAGGAGTTTCTCTGTTGTCTTTTTTAAGTGTAGTTTTGCTGTTGCCTCGATTAAAATCATAATTGCTACCCTTGATTTTTTTTTTTTTAGTTTAGTTGAGTTGTAACAGATTTTGCTTCAACTCCTTATTTTAACTCTGTGCGAGTGTTTGTTTCAACTGTGTTTCTTATAAACAACATATTGTTGGATTCCGCTTTCTAATTCATTCTGTTATCTTCTTCTATTATGTTGGTGAGTTCATCCCATTCACATTAATATTTCATTGCATATTTCCCTCCATACTGTTCTCATATATGTTTCCTTCTCTTTGCTCCATGTCCTCTCTTTATTACAGGCTATTGCCCTTTCTTTCTTTCATTTTTAACCTCCTTTTCATGATCTCTTCTTCCAGGTTAGAATTTAGTCTGTTTATGATTAATACCACCCTCAATCAACCTTCCTCCTTATTTCCCCCTTTTCTCATTTCTTGTTCCTTCCTGTATACCTGTTAACTGAATGTATTTCTGTCATAATCTTTGTGTGCGTATGTCTGTGTGTGTGTTCTGCCTCTTTTGACCAATTTATATGAAAGTGAAGTTCAGTTGACACCCACTCTCCCCTCTCCTTCCACATTTGTATATATTTGCACTTCTACTTGCACACCCTGACTATGTACGATCAGTTCTCCCATCTTCGTTTTTATTCCCCAGTGTATACTTCCCTCATCTCTTTTCTTCCCTCTTTCAGTTTTAAGACAGAAAAAAACCTCTTCTAGGTCTTCTATCTCATTTGACTATTTTTATGACCTCTGATGACATACTATTCTAAAAGGTCTCTATCATTCCTCCCCATCCCAATTAGGATGCATATAATTCCCTTTCAATTATTCACTTATTTAACTTTTTTCTCTTGACTTCCGTATTTGTCCTTCAACATTGTCATTCAGCTTTAGTCATTTTGTAATCAAGACACATAAGTCCTCTATTTCACTAAGAAGTCTATTTTTTCTCTTGTGGCATTATATTTCATTTTTCTCAGTAACTTACTCAATATGTTATTCTTGATTGCATACCTATATCTTGAAAGTCCTCTGTTTCACTGAATGACATTTTTCCCCTGAAGTATTATACTCAGTTTTGCTGAGTAGGTGATTCTTGGTTGTAATTCTAGCTCCTTTGACCTCTGAAATATCATATTTCAAGCCCTGCAATCCCTTGATGTAGAAGCTGCTAGATCTTGTGTTATCCTGATTGTATTTTCACAATACTTGAATTGTTTCTTTCTGGCTGCTTGCAATATTTTCTCCTTGACCTGGGAACTCTGGAATTTGGTTACTTGATTTTCAAAATCATTTCTGAGCTCTTCTGTGGCCTGAGACCAATTCATATTTTTCTTGGAGGTTTTGGATGTAAGAACTTTGCCTTTATTGTCTTCTTCTGGTTGTATATTTTAGTCTTCCTTGTCATCAAAGTAAGAATCTATAGTCTGATTCTTTTTCCAGTTTTTGCTCAAGAGTCAAAGATCATTGTCAAAGTCTCTGCTTCCATTGGGGGTTGGGGGTGTACTGTCAGCCCCTTGATTCCCCCCACAATCTGTGGGCATAGAGCTCCAGAAACAGTTACTGCCTCTGCCTCGGCTGCTGCAACTGCCACAGGCTCCTCCAACCCTTCCACTGTCCTGGGCTGGGGCTGGACCACTCTTCTCTCTCACACAGGTCCCACAGGTTTTTTTCCACTGACCTTCCAATTTGTCCTCAGAATTTTGGGGTCATGAAGTCTGGAAACTGCCACAGGTGTCAGAGATTCAGGTCCCCTGAAGTCTGCTCAGCCCACACTGGACTGCACTCTGCTCCCAGCACAGTGGGATAGATGCTTCCAATCCACCTTCCAGGCTGTCTTAGGCTGGAGATTCATTTCACTCCCTCATTCTGTGGGTTTTACAGCTACAGAATTTGTTTAGAGTCATTTTTTTACAGGTATTTGGCTGTGCTTGAGGGGAGAGCTCTAGCAAGTCCATGCTGTTACTTTGCCATCTTGGCTCTGTCCCCTCTGCATGTCTGTATCCTGCCTTTCTAAAGATCACATTCCATGTTTTCTATTCCTTTTTAGTGCTACCTATGAAAGCTCATGTGATCCTGACTGTAGTTCCTCGGTATTTGAATACTTTTTTTGGTTATTTATGATATCTTTTCTTTGATCTGGAAACTTTGAACTCTTGTCAATGATTGACATTCCTGGGACTTATTTTGGAGCTTCTTTCAAGAGGTAATTAGAAGATTCTGTTTTCATATCATCCCCTTATTTCAATATACCTGAAGAGTTTCTTTGAATAATCTCTTAAAATATGATAGCCATATTCTTTTGTGATCATATGTTTCAGATAGTCCAATGATTGTTCTTTCACTTTGATCTATTAAGTCAGTTGTTTATATGAAGTACTTTATATCATCTTCTATTTTTTCAGTCTTTTCACTTTATTTTAATATTATTTGTTGACTTCTGTAGTCATTAACTTCAATTTTGTCCAGTCTAATGTTTAGGAAGTCTATTACTAGAATAAGATTTAAACCTTTTATTTGGCATTTTTAATTCTTTTTCCAAGGATATAGCTTTCATTTCATTTACATTTTATATTTATAATATATTTAACTCTTTTTTTTTTTTAGTTCTTGCATTCCCAGGCCATCTCCAAGCATCTTAATCTATATCTTGCCATTGAACCCAGAGGGTTCTGTAGGAGAAAGTAGGGCTGGTGACTTTGCACTGCCCTCCCTCACTTAAATCCAGTTCACTTGCATGTCATGGCATCACTTCCCTGATGTCATGGTCCTCTTTGAGACAAAGGACAAACAATAACAGTTTTTCCAATGTTTCTTCAAGGAATTCTAATTATTTCATATGCAAACTTTTTCTTTGAGATTTTGCTAGTGGGTGGGGTATTTTTTATTTGTTCTCCTTTATGAATTTGTGTCTTGGGCACAATTGGCATCATAAAAGTCCTTTATTTTAGTTATTCTTTACTCATTTAGATGCAGGTAGGTGGCACAATGGATAGAATGCTAGGACTTAAGCCAGGAACAACTGCATTCAAATCCAGCCTCAGACATAAACTAGCTGCAAGATCCTGGGCAAGTCACTTAATTCGTTTGCTCAGTTTCCTCATCTGTAAAATTGAAGTAGCCTACTTTGCAGGAATATTGTGAGGATCAAATGAGATACTAACTATAAAGTGCTTAGCACAGTACTTGGCATATAGCGTCATATAAATGGTAGTTATTACAGGTATACCTCGGTTTATTAATCTTCATGTTATTGAACTTCACAGACACCACATTTTTTACAAACTGAAGGTTCATAGCAACCCTGCATGGAGCAAGGCTATCTGTACCATGTTTCCAACAGCATGTGCTCACATCATGTCTCTATGTCACATTTCAGCAATTCTCCCAAGTTTTCAAACTTTTTCATTATTATTATATCTGTTATGGTCATCTCTGATCAGTGATCTCTTACGTTACTATTGTAATTGGGGTCCCACAGACTGCACCCACTTAAGACAGTGAACTTATGGGATAAATGTGCCTGTTCTGACTACTCCACTAACCAGTGAGCCCCTATCTCTCTCCTTCTCCTTGAGCCTCCCTATTCCCTGAGACACAACAATATGGAAATTAGGCTAATTAATAACCCTACAATGGCCTCTAAGCGTTCAATGGAAAGGAAGAGTCAGTCTATGCAGCAAACTTCATTGTCTTTTTATTTTTTTAATTGATGTAGCCATCCCAACCTTCAGCAACCACTACTCTGATGATTCAACAGCCATCAACACTGAGGCAAGAACTTCCACTAGGAAAAAGATTATGACTCACTGAAGGTTATGTCTCAGATAATGGCTGGAACTTTTTTTTTAGTAATATAGTATTTTTAAAGTATGTACTTTTTAAAGACATAATACTATTGCATACTTAATGGATTATAGTGTAAACATAACTTTTATTATGCACTGGGAAGCCAAAAGAGTTGTGTGAATCACTTTACTGCAATATATTACTTTATTGGGGTGATCTGGAACTGGCCCAATATCTCCAGTATCTCCAAAGTGTGTCTGTATTAGTATTTACTGATGAGTCTTTTAATTCTAAATTTACAATGCTATTTCTTTTTCTTCTTTTCTCTGACATTTTTCTACGCTTCAAACACAGACCAGGTTTTCCTTTTGCCTCTTTAGATCTTTTTCTTAATGTCTCTACATTCCCACCTCTCATCCCACATCCCTTATAATAAAGCTCCTCTTTCCTTTTGGTTTTCTTTTTATGTAGATATTATGTGAAAATTAGGCAAAGAAACTAGGAATATTTAGTCTGGAAAAGAGAAAGCTTAAGGAGGCAATGATATTTGTCTTCACATATTTGAATATCAGTCATAAAGAATGTGTATTAGACATTCTGCTTAGCCTTGTGTGGGAAAAGGTGGATGGAAATTTTAGAAGTAGATTTAATCTTGTGCATCTACATCATAGGCCCTTATAATCTAGGAAGCATATTTTCAATAGACTCTCTCAGTTTCATGACTGAGCATCCCCGTATTCATGACAATGCCACTTTCTGGAATTGTTTCTTTTTTCTATGCTTGCTTCCCCCATCTGACCCAGATAGGATCCCTACCCCAAGGCTCCTGATGTAATACTGACTCTATGTGAAGGAACTATAATTCTGCAACCTTGCATCTTTTAACTGTAAATTCTGTCTTGTTCATAATAGAAATGTAAGAACAGGCCCTCACTGAAGATACCCTCCTGGAGAATTATTATTAGAATTTTCTAGAATGCTTTTCTTTACTTTGTGATACTAACAGGATTTGGTTCAGGATTGGAACTTGCACTGATGTGTGCTACTAGAATTTGTATTTTTATTACCAACATGTTCAGCTAGACCATCACCTCCCCTCATGCGTTCACAAACCTCACCAAAACTAAAGATCTCCAGTGATGGCAGACTCCAAACCAAGTTCTAATACTCAATACATTGCCCTCTAACCACTCAAATGAATGAAGATTTAACCACTTCATGGAAGACCCATTGATTCTTCTAGAGACAGGCACTACAATGTGATGTACCCTAGTGTGTTTAGGAATCTTCATCAGAGATGAAGTACACATCCTCCTGACTAGTGTTCTTGCCAACAAAAAGCATTAGTCAACTAAGTGGTGAGTGTGGGTTCCCTTCCTGAGTAAAAGTCCTATTGGACTAACATGGCTGAGATAGCTAGCTCTTTGTTTGCTTAATTGCATAACTTGATTTAGGTTAAGGAAAAATCCTAAATTAGAGTTACAGTAAAATGGCATCCTCTATCTTGAGAACAAATGGGTTCCCTTATACTGGAGGGATTCACACAGAGTCTGGACAAAAGCACATTGTATAGGAAGGAAATCTTGTTCAGGTTTAACTAAATGACCTCTGAGAACTTTTATTCTGGGATTTCATAGCTCATAGGGACACAGAATCAGAGACTTAAGAGATGGAAGGGAACCTCTGAATTTAACCCTCTTATTTGATGAAATAAATGAAAAGACTTTTCAGATGAAAAGTCTGAAGTCCAGAAATCATTTGCCCAAGATCATTCAGCCAGTAAGTGTCTAAGCCAGATTTGAACACAAGAGTATTCATCCAACAAAACGCTAGATTCACTGCTTATCTATAACCACATAAATGCAGTTTTCAATGCAAATACTTAAGAGGCTACTCTGTGCAAAGCAATGTATTAAGTACTAGGATACAATGATAAAAAACAAAGCAGTCCTTTCCCTTGAAGAACTTAAAGTCTACTGGAGAAAGATAAATAAAGACAATTTAGGGAGGGAGAGAGAAACCACTCACTAGCAACTGAGGGCATCAGAAAAGGTTTCCCCTTGGCAGAGGGACCTAACCGTAGCCTTGAAGAAAATTAGAGATTTTAAAATGAAGAAGAAGTTACCTTACTTCAAATTCTCCCTCAAACATTTACTAGTTGGTGACCCTAAGCAAATCATTTAATTCCTCTCAAACTTGGTTTTCTTGACTAATAAAGTAAGATAACCTATAGAAGACACTACGCAAACCTTAAATTACTATATAAATGCCCATTATTTGTATCACCATTGTTATAAATGATTGATTACTTTAGGAGGCACTGCGTTCCAGACATAGAGGGGTAGCTTTCATAAAGACATAGAGATGGGAGATGGGATGGCAACTTCTGGGAACTGCCTAATTTTAGCCAAACCATAATAAATAGAAAAATTATAAGTGAGAGGGTATGAAATGCAGTCCTGAATTTGAATTATTTTTACTTTTTTGTATACAAGATATTAATTTTCCTGATTGTAAACAAAATAATCATTGTAATTCCTTAGATGGAAATACTTGTATAAATAAAACCAATGTTTTTTAAATATTCTATTTCTCAATAAGAAATGTCAAATATTCATCTTCATTCTATAAAGGTTGGTAGGTAGGTAGGTTGGGAAGAAGTTGAGGGGGTGGGGGGGCTCTAAGGAGAGCCAGCATAAGGCTACCACTCAGACAATTGCTTGAACAAACAGATGGGTCCTCCACTGTGCCCTGAAGGCAAACAGACATGGGCTCTGTTGGACCACTAGGAGGGAGGAAATTCCAGAGTCATGTTCCCATCTCTGAGAATGCCCTGCCCCTGGGTCCCTAGACTTCAAACCTTCAGCAAGATCTGTTTGCTCCTTGATCTCCAGTGCCATGGGAGCATCGGAGCAGAGGACTGTCTCCAGAGTCCCCAGTACTTCAATCCTATTTGACTTTATAGATGAAAGCAAACACCTTGAACAGCTAGGCAAAGATACCGGAAGCTTGGAAAGGCTGTGTGGCACAGGTGTTACATACTCCACAGGATATGCAAAGGCTTTGAAAAACCTCTCTGTAATACAACCAATGTTTTTTAAACGATGGTGGAAAAATCACTTCCCATTGTCCTTAATTGCCACTGTTCCAGGGCTTAAGTTTCTCTCAAATCCTGCAAAAAACACGCAGGGCTTTTTCACCTCTATCTCTCGTGCTTCATTAATGCACTACATTTACTAGTGAAACTCTGCCCACTCCAGACACAGCATAACATCCAGTTTTTATTGCTAATTTCATTCGCAGTTGCCTAATTTCTGTTGACACATAATGATAATGTAAACTTTAGGAAATTAAAATCCTCTAGCAAAAAACCTGAAAAAAAAGGGCAAAACAACAAATCAATTAGTTGCAGTTAATAATAAATAACAATTGTCAATGATAACCATAGAACAGAAAGATAACATTCTGGAGTTTCCATACCTTTTGGTAGTTCATCAAGCAAAGCTCCATGACCCAAAAATTATACAATGGAGGCGCTTTAAACTGTTTAATTTAAAAGACATCTGCCTTCACAGGAAAGAAAAACGATTGTTCCATAAACTAAAAATATATTGCAAATATCTGTGTTTAACTATTATCTTTGCTAACAGAGCAGGCTCAGATACTACAGAACAATAACGTGGTGGCTATTCCCATTTCATTTAGGAATGTTATCAGATAGTCAAACCTCTAGTTTCAAATACGTAGACTCAAAGCTAAGCATTCTGCCAGTGGGACCTGCCTGTTCATCCTTACATAACCACAGGTCATCTCCTAACAAATAAAAAAAAAACTGAATACGAGTAAGGGAAGGTTCTGTGAGTTTAGTAAGTAATTAAGTTTTGGGGGGAATGAGAACTGCACACACTGCAAGAAGGGATGGCAATTTACACACTCATTCATTCCTCCATAGCATCGTCATCAAGAAAAAGAATCAACTATGGAAAATGATAGGAAATCTCTTTCTTTTCTGCCTTTCACAACAGAATAGAGAAACAAGTCAGACCACTGGCTATCCACCCCTGTGTTTAGGAAAGGCCAAACAAATTACAAGAGGTTAGTTTATATCTTCCTAAAAATATATTTCTATTACTTCTTTGAGTGTTGACACATTTTTAAAATAATATTTCTATGCTGCCATCTAGTGCATTATTTAGGTAATACAGACAAAACATGTAAGGCAATGCCTTGGACTCAGTTAAAGCCTAAAATAATTTTCAAAAAGAAAAGGAAGGAAGGGAGGGAGGGAGGGGGAGATGGGGAGAAAGGGAGAGGGAGAGGGAGTGGTGGAGGGAAAAGACTAGGAAGTTGTACTAGAAACAGGAAAATCCCTATTTGATCAATGAGTTAGAGCCATTTACCAGAACAAAGATAGAAGGCTGGTATGGAGGGCACACTACTTCACCCCTGGGTGTTTTAACCAAGCTTGAGGAACAAGGAATATTTTGATAGTTTGTCAAAATGTCACTACTCTGTCACAGACAAGATACTTTAAGGCAATGCTTGAGAGATATGTGATCTATTCAGTGGGGCCTTGCCCTCCACAAAGGAAGATGGCAACTCCTCTGTGGTTTAGCATGTGACCTACAAGATTTGCTGGGGCAAAAAAACCAACCACACACACACACACACACACACACACACACACACACACCACACCACACATAAACACACACAAAATAAACAGACAAAAAACATTGCTCTGCAGCCAACTGGATAACGAGCTTCTCTAGACTTAGCTAAGCTGGTCCATGAAAAGACACAGTCAATCCATGTTCATCCTTGAAGACTCTTTACCTTGTGAGTTGGTACTTTTTGGCCATGTTACCTCGGACTCAGAACCCCCCTTTCAATCCCTACCCAAACTCCAAAGTGACAAATTTCTAACCCTTCTCACTATATAACTGCTTCTGTTAGCAAGTCATCCTCCATCCTACCACCAGCACTCCCCATCCCTGCTAAAGGTTTATACCCTAGATTTTAAAAAAAATTTTCTAGTTATGGATCTACATAAATATAGACTCCATTTTTAGGTTTTGCCACTGACTAGGTTTTTGCCCATTGCTCCCACTTTTTCTTCCCCATTTTTCATCCAGATGGCCTGACAGCCCTTGAAGCATCCATGTTTACCTGTAAGTGGCGGTATAAACTATATACTTAATGAATATGGTAGGGAGGGGGCAAATTTCTTTCCAATACCAAAGTGCAGAAAGCAGAACTATTACTCATCTGGAGAGTCACTCTTTGGCAGTATCCTTCTTCTAGGCTATGAGTAAAAGTTCTTTAAGGGAATGATAATGAACCCTCATAGTCTTGGACTGGGAGTGGAAGAAGGCATATTCCCATTCTCTATTTAGCAGACCACAGCATTTTTCAGCAAGCTAGTCTTCTGATTATAATAGATTTTTTAGTAGGCCTTTACCTACGATGTATGGAGTATTGATGGAGAACTAGCCCTGCTGGTGTGAGGGCTTGCTGAGCCCTTTTCAGGACTTCTCATTACCACTCTGGTTCCCACCAGTCACCCAACCCTCACCTGTGGCTCCAAGAAGCTGTAATATGCACAGCAGCCACACCTCATAAAAATGTCTCATACTCATCAGTGAGTGAGGGGATATCTACCCCAAGCACGTGAAGACTTCCCCCAGCAGAAAGGGCAGATGACAACAATTTGTTCCAATGGCCACAGAAGACCCTGTATGAGAGAAGACATGGAAGACAAGGTCATCCACTGCATCCCAGGCATCATCAGTCATCCCGACTTTTGTCTTTCCACAGGACTTCAGTGACTTTGGATGAGAAAGTAAGGCTGAGAAGTTTGTGCAAGTCTGTCTCACTTTAAATCCAGTTCATATACAGGACACATAAGTCATTGTTCCATGATGTCATTGGTCTTCTTTAAAAACAAAGCATAAACAACAATATTAAGGAGCTACTACATGCCAGATACTGTACTAGGTGTGAGGGATTCAAAACGAAATAGTCTTGTTGTGGTTTAAACCCAGGGATGCCAAAAACTATTGAGGTTTCTACTCTGGGACACCAAAAACTGTTGGGGTTTTATGACATATGGCAGAACCAACCCAAAAAATTCAATCAGATCACCTCTAATCCAATGATAGGCATTTGTTGAGATTGACACCTCTCATGAAGGAGGCTAAGGGCCAAGAGGAACCAGCAACTTCAGAGAGAGCAAGATGGATTTTTATTGAGTAAAGATGCTGATCACACAACAGAAATTTACATAGAATATAAGAAGATGATTAATATTAAAAAGCAGGAGGAGTTTGTTAAGGAATTAGGTAATGAAGGAGGGGTCCCATCTATGGTTTAGTGGTTAAATATTCTGGCCATGCTGCCCTCCTATTGGCTAGCTATTGTGGTTCTATCTGGTCAAGATAAATAGTTAGGTATTGTGGTCCTGTCTTGGGCTAGATGGACGATGTGATTGTGAGTGACTACAAGAACATACCTGTTTTTCTGGGAATGGGCCTGGGGGTCATGGCTGGGTAGAGGCAGTGGCTGCGTTCCCACACTTTGTGTTTCTGTGAGAACTATGAGTTTCAGGGACACACTTGTTGTTCCAGTGAGCAGTGAGACAAAATAAAGAAGTTAGGACATCGGTGGAGGAGGCTAGGCAGATACAGTGGACCTGGACCAGTGGCACCTATAATGAAGTTAGAATATTGGGGGTGAGGGCAGCTCTATTAGGATCCCATCAGTTCCTTTCCTCAAGGACCTTACATTATATGAGAGAAGATAATATGCACAAAAGAAACACACACAAAATATGTGTGAAATAAAAAATGCCCTTTTGAGGGCAGAACAAACTAGCAGTTGGAGAAATCAGTAAAGGCATCATGTAGAAGGTGGCATTTGAGCTGAACTTTAAAGGAAACTAAGGATTCTAAAAGACAGAGATACGTCCCAGGCAAAGGATGAGAAGTGGAATATCATGTGTGAGAAACAGCAAGGAGGTGAGTTTGACTAGATCAGTCAGTGAAAGCAGGAAAGTCACTTTTTTAAAATCTGGAAAGGTAAGTTACATAATGAAGGGCTTTAACTGCCAAACAAAAGAGTTTGTATTTGATCACAGGGGGAAACACTAGAGTTTATTGAGTAGGGAATGATATGGTCAGATCTATGCCTAAGATAAATCATTTTGGCAGCTGTGCGGAGAATGGATTGGGGAGAGAAGAGGGGAAGCACAGAGACCAATTATGAGACTATTGAAATGTAGAAAAGAGAAGAGGGAGTTCAATTATGCTTAAAATGGCACCGACTTTGGGGAAACCTTGTACGTTACTTGACAGTAAATATGTCATTTCAATCATCCCAAGGTATCATGATAACAATAGTATTTATATAGTACTTGGGATGTGCCAGGCCCTGTGCTGGCAAAGTACTTTAAATTAGTACCTCATCTGGTACTTGAAACAAGCCTGGAAGAAAGGGTTATTACAAACCCCATTTTACGGATGAGGAAACCAAGGCAAACAGAGGTCAAGTGACTTGCCCAGGGTTGCACAGCAAGTAAGAGGCTGAATTTGAACTTGGGTTTTCCTGTACTACCTAACTGCCAACCAGAACTTTTCCCATTATACCATGCCTAGAGGCTGGAGGTACTTGGGTTTGAAACTCGTTTCGGCTACTTAGTAGCTGAGTAACCATGAACAAGTCACTTGATCTCACTAGATTTCTCTTCTTTTCTTAAGTCTCCTATACCATACAACCTTCCCTCTACCTTCTCAGCTGAGGACCTACAAATCCTCTCTCCCCTGTCCCCTTCCCTCTCTTCTCCTTTCGTTTTCTCTCCTCTTCTTTACATTTCAATAGCTTCCTAATTGCTCTCTTAGTTTCAAGTCTCTTCTCTTCCCTCCTCAATCCATTCTTCCTACAGTTGGCAAAATATTTTCTTAAGCACAATAACATTTCTTATTCAAGAAACTTCAATGGTTTCCTAATACCTCTATGATCAAATACAAATTCCTTTGAATATAAGTCTTAAATCTTGAAAGTCTTTAAGTCTGAAAAGTTTAAGATTAAAACTGCACTGACTTTTTGGAAAGCCTATATAGGTAATAAATTCATTTTGAAGAAATTTTTTTTAATATATATTTTAAGCCAAGCCTCCCCTTTTTACCTGCAATGGAAGTACAGGGGCTACTCACAGAATTGATCCCTACCAGGGATGATATAGAGCTCCCCAAAAACTTCTAATGTGAACATTTAAGCCTTGAAAATAGGCAAGCACAACAAGTTGGGGCTTGATTTACTGTTTTGTGATTGTCTAGACTTTGGAGAGTGATAGAGAAAATGTTAATAATGAAGATTGGGAAGGGCAGAAAGAAAAAAAGGAAAAAATATACATTATAAATTTATTATATATTTAAAAGTAATAACAAGTTATATGGAACAGATCTGCAATTTCATGTAAAATCATCTTTTTTTGTTATAAATATGTTATGGAAATGCTTTATTCCATAAATTAAATAAATAATTTTAAAAGATTAAACTTAAAAGTGTGTTGTATGTTCTTCTAATTTTATAGAGATCTGGTTGTAAACGTTTCTAGGCACACCCCTGCCTGATAAATTTTGGACTTAAGAGGGTTCACCCCTTCTTATGTAACCCAGTGAATTCTATTCCTGTGGGACTCATTATATTAACACCCAACTTAGTGCGACATTTAGTGAAGACAGCCAATCACCTTCACCTATGCTCCTAACATACCCCACACTCCCAACCCCCCTTGCCCAGCCTCGTGGTAGCAAGGATTACAGGCCTGCACCACCACACTTAGCTTAAAGAAAAACAAAATTTAATCTATATATAAATATATCTTCTAAGATGACTACTCATTTGCCTACAACAATAATTTAGAAGGCCTTTCAGTACTATAGTCCTTTGACTTTGTATTTTTGATTAGACAGTGAATGCAGACATGCATAAGATCTTTATCTTAGTGGATCCCACATGCTTCTTCACATTCATCTATCCCAGATGCCTTAAGATACCTTGCCACCTCCCCTAATATGATAGCCACTGACTGCCCCTTCTCCATTCAGATCAATCTTTCCAGACCAGTGACCACATCGCCTTCCCTGGTGAATTCATCCATTTAGTTTGGAATTGGGGCTGAGATTGAATGGCTAGTTCTGCCTTCCCTCCCCTCCTGCCAAGCTATTATCATATTGCTTTCCCAAAGGAAGCACTAGGTGATAAAGCCCTGGAGTCAGTAAAACCTGGGTTCAAATGAAGCTTCAGATACATTACTGGCTGTGTGAGCCTAGTTGAAAGTTCTTCAATCTGTCTGCCTCAGGGATATTATAGCACCTATCTAGCAGGGTTGTTGTGAGAATCATGAGATAGTGTAAAGCACTTGGCACATAATAATGAATAAATTAATTATTAATAAAAGCTTATTCTTTTTTTCCCTAAGACTTTTCTTTTTTTTAGTTTATCTCCAGATCCTTCAATAGATCTTTGTTCTTCAGTCTACTTTTGATCTTGGGTCATCCTCCTCTGAATATGCTCCATTTTGTCTATATCATCTTTAAACTTGGTACCCAGAAGTAAACAGAGTACTCCAGATGTGGCCTGACCATGGTAGTCTATTGCAGAATTATCACTTCCTTTGTCTGGACGTTGTGTTTTTCCTACCGCAGCTTGTAACAGCATTTACTTGTCATATTCTTGTCATGATTTTAAATACTTCAAGCACCAGTCATTTCATGAATCACTGATGGATTGAAAGGTATTGTTTCTTTAACTAATAGAAAGAAATCTCTATAGCCTAGACAGGTTAAATGAGCTGTTGGAGGGAAAAAAAATCAGTTGGAAGTCAGTCTTCTGGTAATGAATTTGGTTAGTGTAAACTCCAGATAATAGGCATAGGGTTATTATCACTGGGTCAATGTTCAAAAGCTTTCTGCTATGGTAGGAAGGCACAGTGAAAAGGGTACTGCATTATATTAAAGGAACCAGGTTTGAATTCTGACTCTTTTGTGTATTCCTGGACAAATCATTTAACCAGCCAGAGCATCAGATTCATCCGATTCCTCATTACAAGAGTGTAAGATACTTGAGGGCAGGGACTTTCATTTTGTCTTTGTATCCCTAGACACTAGCATGATGCCTAGGACAGAGTAGGAAAATGAGATGTTATTTATAAAGTGTTTAGCACAATGCCTGACACATAGTGGGCACTTAAATACCTGAAGACTGACCTACAATGTGTGAATAATATTGTAGAAAGAATAATAATTCATTTCCAGAGCAGACAGGTAAATTTTTCCATGCTCCCAAGCAGAACAATTAATCCCAATACTATATAAACTATTTGAAAAAATTCACAAAGAAGAAATCCTACCAGATTCCTTTTATAACACAAATATAGTTTTGATATGTAAATCAGGGGAATCAAAAACAGAGAAAGAAAATTATATTTCCGTAATGAATATTCAAACAAAAATTTTAAACAACATACTAGCAATATATCATAAAGATCATGCACTATGACCAGATAGGGTTTATAGTAAGAAGGCACAGTCAGTTCAATATTAGAAAACCTCTAAGTGCGTTAAAAAAAAAAATCAGACGATTATGTCTATAGATGCAGAAAAGGTTTTCAGCAAAGCATAACACCCATGAGAAAGCACAGCACTAGAAAGCAAAGAAATAAATAAGGATCTTTCCTTAAAATGATTAATTAGTATCTATCTAAAACCAAGAATAAGTAATGTCTATAATGGAGCATAAACTAGAAACCTCCCCAATAAGATTAGAAGTGAAGCAAGAATGTCTATTATCACCACTATTATTCAATATTCAAAATGCCAGCTAAATAATTAAGACAAGAAAAAGAAATTAAAGGAAAAAAAGTAGGCAATGAAGAAATAAAACTATCATTTGATATGATGATATGATGGTATATTTAGTAAACCCTAGAGAATTAACTAAAAAACTAGTTGAAATAATTAACAACTTTAGAAAAGTTGCAGAATATAAAATAAACTCACATAAGTCATTTCTATACATTACCAACAAAAACCAGCAGGAAAAGATAGAAAGATTTTATACAAAATAACTGCAGACAAAATAAAACATCTGAGAGTCTACTTGACAAAACAAATCCAGACACCATAAGAATACAATTACAAAACACTTTTCACACAAATAAAGGCAGTTCTAAACAACTGAAGAAACATTGATTGCACAAGGGTGGACCAAGCCAATATGCTCAAAAATGACTATTCTATCTAAGTTAATTTGCTTATTTAGTACCATATCAATAAAACTACCAAAGCATTACTTTATAGATCTAATAAAATTTCTTTGGAAGAACAGAAGGTCAAGAATATAAAGGCAATAAATTTTTAAAAAAATATGAAGGAAAGAAGTCTAGCAGATCCAGATTTCAAACTATATTACAAAGTGGTAATGATTAAAAAAAAATCTGGTATCACTTAAGAAAATAGTGTTACATGTATAACCTATATTGAATTGCTTGCCTTCTCAGTGGGCATGGGTAGGGAGGGAGGGAGGGAGAATAGTTGGAACTCAAAAGTTTTAAAAACAAATGTTTAAAATTGTTTTTACATGCATCTGGGAAATAAGATATACAGGCAATGGAGTATAGAAATCTGTCTTGCCCTACAAGAAAATAGAAGGAATTGGGGATAAGAGAAGGGAGGGATGTGATAGAAGGGAGGGCAGATTGGAGGAAGTGGTCATCAGAACGCAGCTGTCTTGACAAGGGAGATATGGGAAGAAAATTTGGAACTCAAAATCTTGTGGAAGTGTCTGTTGAAAACTAAAAATAATTTTTTTTAAAAAATCAAGTAAAAAAATAATATTTCCAAGGACCAAGCATAATCAATTGACGTGTACATATTAAAGATAGTAGGATGGAAATTTTTATTTCAAAGTAACATACTATCTGCTTGTCACTATTTAAAGTGCATTTGCACAGACAGGATAAATTATAGTAAATTATAGCAAAAGTATAAAAAGTAAAAAAAATAGAGTGGTAGATCAATGGAATAGATTGGGAGTACACTATACAGTAGTTAATGACCACAGAAAGCCAGTGTTCCATTTAGCAAAAATTTCTGGGGAAACTGGAAAGCAGTTTAACAAAAACTAGTCATAGACCAACATCTCAAATTATATGCCAAAATAAACTGGTAAATTATTTAGATATGAAAGGTGATACCCTAAGTAAATTAAGTAAGCAAGGAAAATGTACCTGCCAGATCTATGAATAAAGGAATAGCTTATGATCAAATGAAAGATAAAGAGGATCAAGAAGTAAAACGGATACTTTTGATCACATGAAATTAAAAAGAGCTTGCACAAACAATACTAATATAGCCAAAATTAGAAGGAAAGCAAGAAACTAGGCAAAGAAAATTTACAGTAAGTTTCTCTGACAAAAGTCTCATCTCTTAATTGGGAACTTAAAAAGAAGAGCCATCCCCAAACTGATAATGGTCAATGGATATAAATAAACAGGAAATTTTCAGAGAAAGAAATCCAAGTTATCAATAGTGATATGAATAAATGCTCTAAATCCCTATTGATTAGAGAAATGCAAATTAAAACAACCCTGAGATATCACCTGACACTTATCTGATTGGCTAAAGTGACAGAAAAGGAAGATGAAAAATGCTGGAGGGGATGTGGAAGAATAAGGACACTAATGCACTCTTGGTAGAGTTGTGAACTGATCCAGCCATTCCGGGGAATAATTTGGAACTATGCCCAAAAGGCTATAACAATGTGAATGCCCTTTGACACAGCAATACTACTACAAGGAATAGATCACAAAGAGATTGAAGAAAAGGGAGAAGGATCTATATGTACAAAAATATTTATAATAGCTCTTTTTGTGGTGGCAAACAATTAAAAATTGCAGGGACGTCCATCAATTTGAAAAGGGCTGAGCAAGTTGTGGTATATGATTGTAATGGAATACTATTGTGCTCTAAGAAAATAATAAATGGGATGGTTTTAGAAAAATGTTTTAAGTCTTATACGAACTGATGCAAAATGAAATGAGCAGAACAAGAAAATAATATACAGTAACCGTAACACTGTAACATTGATGAATTGTAAAAGATTTAGGTACTCTAACCAAGACTATTCCAAAGGACCTGGGATGAAAAATATTATTCAACTCCAGAGGCAGAACGGGTGAACTCTGAGTGCAGGCTGAAGCATCCTTTTTACTTTTTTTCTTGCTTTTTGGCTTTTCTTTGCAACATAACTAATAGGATAATATATTTTGCATGACTTTACATGTATAATTGATGTTATGTTGCTTAATCTTCTCAGTGAGAGAGGTATGAGAGAGGGAGAGAAAATTTAGACCTCAAAATTTGTTTTTTAAATGTTATAAATAAATAAGAAAAATAAGAAGTAAAGTACCCTTTTTAGAGTGGCAAAGAACTGGAATTTAAGGGAACTATCTTACAAAGGGGGAATAGGTGAATAACTTATCATACATGAATATAATATTTTGCCATAAGAAATGATGAAAGGTACAGTTTTAGAAAAACCTAAGAAGACTTGTATGAATGAAGTGGTGTGGAGTGAGCAAAATCAGTAGATTAATTACAGTAATATTAAGACAAATAGTTAAATTGCTAAGACAAAAAAAAAACAACTTTGAGAGATTTAAGAATTCTGAATATAATGGAGTGACTAGCCATGCATGATTCTAGGGGACCAAAGATGAAACATGCTACCCACTTCCTGACATGGAGGTTGAGAGAGATGACGGTTGTGAAGACTTTTCATAATAAAAATATAGGGAATATTGTATTTTCTAAATAAAATTTCTTTTCCATAAGGCTTCTCTCCTTGGATACCTGAGTTTCAGGTAGCCAGGGCTTGTGGACGGTCAGTTGGTGCCCCCCTTTACCAGCTACCAGCTTTCTTTGTGAAAGTGCTGCGGGCTGTAGCCGAAACTTGGAAGTTACTCAGATCTCCCCTTTGTTTGTGGTACTGTTGCCACATCAACGCTACCAGTTCTGCGTCTCCCCCTGCCCTCCTTTCTAAAGCCACATCAGCAGTTAAGTTAGATATTAGATGAGGTCATTGTGTTGGGATAGGTGAAGATGTCCTGAGGTTTGTCTAGTTTTTCGCGCTAAGATTGTGAGCCCGCTTCCCAGTCAATAGAGAGGTGGGATAGTGGGGAGGTGGGATTCTCTGCGTTAGGGTATAAAATTGTGCTTCAATTTCTGTAAATTGCCTCCTTCCATCAGCTTCCCCGACCTGGCGGAAGGACGTCCCTTTATCGAGAATTGTAATAAATCTTTTTCTTTCTGTTCTTATTGAGAAGCCTCTTCATTTATTTAAGATTTGAGTAAGGGTCTTTTTATCCCACACAAGGTGATGGGCCAAAATTACGGAATGAAGTATTTTTAGATGTGGACAATGCAGTTGGTTTTCTTTGACTATGCATATTTGTCATAAGGACTTTTCTTTTTCTTTTCTTTTTTCCTCCACAGGGAGGGATTGGTGCAGAAGTAAGCAGGAAAGAAAATGAATGCTTGTTCATTTTTTAAAAAGAAAAAGAAAGAAAGTGGAAATATGAGCTGCTATTAGTAGGACTGACTGCAATTAGAATAGCTTTGGAGAACCCATGGTCACCCTCACACAACGAGGTCTTCAACGGAGGATGTAGGAGCAGGGGTGGCAATAGAAACTATCAGCATAGTTGGACCCAACCGTACCAAAAGAAATATAAGGTAAAGGTCCCTAACCTACTCCCACCACCAGATATGACCAACACACTTCACGTATGCAAAACCTAGCTTCAGTTCCTTAAAATAATGATATCATTGCTTTATTTGTAGAAATACTTCATCTGCATTTTTGTAAATACATCTTTTACAAGGATGCATTTTGGTAGCCAGGAATTTGCTTACCATCTACAAAGAACAAAGACCCACTTTACTCAGCACAAAATTTCCATTAGAAGCATTTCTTTCTTTCCCCAAAAGTCACAAAAAGTATTTAAAAATACAAGTTCATAGTGAGAAACTGCATTTTTGAAAAATATTAAGAGCTAATAACCATTTCAGGTCCCCAGCATAAGGTTTAGGATTGTAGAATTTCATTTACTCAGGAAAAAAAAATATGGAAATAAATGCATCCAATCGGTCTTAGCTTGTCAAAGGGGTATTTAAGCATCTAACTAAACAACAGAATTCTATAGTGTTTCCAATTAGATGTTGCTCCTAAAAACTTATCCTGGGCACTTCTACAGCAAAGCAGAAATGCTTTGGACTATTCTGTTATTTAGGTGCAACCAAGAAAACTGGGATCAAATAAGATAAAACTTTGCAAAGTGTTTTGCAAGCTTAAAGTACCACATAAATGCTAGCTATAGTTATAAGGAAGCTAAATAGCACAGAGGGAATAGCATGTTGGACTTGAAGTCAGGCAGACCTAAGTTTAAATACAGCCACAAGAATTTACTAGCTGTGTGACTCTGGTCAAGTCACCTAACGTCTTAGTTTCAATTTCCCTATCTTTTAAATGGTGATATGAATACTGCCTATTTCATAGGGTTGTTATAAGGATCAAATGATATAATTTGAAAAGTGCTTTGCAAACTTCAAAGCAATATATAAATGCTAGTTGTTGTTAATAACTACTAATAATGCAAGCAGCATGTTGATTAAGTAGGGGGGAAATGAAATCAAGCTAACATATCTTTCAGATAACTCTATTATTTAGAAATCTGACAATCGTTGGACATTAAGTTGGAGCACTCAGATAATAGCTGAATGTTAGCTAATACCAAGTTAACAGCTAGGTGGCACAATGAATGGAGAGTCAGGAAGAGACCCTGAGGTCAGAAAACCCTGAACGAAAATCTGACTTCAGACAGTAGCTGGGTGATCCTAGGCAAGTCACTTGTCTTCCTCAGTTTCCTCTACTACAAAATGGAAATAATAAAAGTACAAATCCCCTAGGGCTGTTGTATGAATAAAATAGGATATTTGTAAAGGGACAACATGTTGCCTAGAACAGAGTCAACTCAATATAAATACAGTTTTAATAAAAGTATATAGAATGTTGGGTTTTCCTATCTTCTTCTCTAGGTCCTGCCCTCTCCAATCTATCCATCATAAACATGTTGTTAAAGTAGTATTCTCAGTGCATGTATGACCTTGTCCCACTCAAAAACCTTTAAGAGTCTATCACACAAAATGCAAGATCTTTTGGCCTGGCATTCAAACTCTAACTTGACTTTCCAGTCTTATTTCACACTATTAATCTTCGTGTACTTTATGTTTCAGCTAATTTGATCTACTGCTATCCTTTCTCCAAACACATCCTACCCTTCTCTGATTTTACATTTGCCTATGCCATGCCCCGTGGCTAGAAAAGAGTACTTTCCCATCTCTCTGTTGAAATCCTTCTTTTCTTTCAATGCTCAGTTCAGATGCCCCTTCCTGAAACCTTCCCTAATTCTTGCTCCCCCCAATTAGAAATGATTCCCCCCTTCCTGAATCTCTCCTACCTCACCATCTGACCTTGCATCATACACTTAGACACTTACTTTTCCTACAGTTCTTTGTGTACATGCCATATCTCCCCTACTTGACCTGTAAGCTCTTCTCTTTGTTGCTGGATAGCCCGGTATTGTGCCTTGCCCATAGTTGACAGTTATGCAATGTTTTTTGAATTAAACTAAATTGTTCACTTAAGACTAAGGCCTGCACATTTGACTAGTTTCAATGTCACCTACAAATCATAATTAAAATGAAAAGGAGAGGCAGAATTTTCTGACCACTGAGACTCTAGGATCAGGCTCTCAAAGCCAAGGTAAGCAGATGCATTTGTAACCAAATTATACAATAATTACAAAAGGTAGAATAGAATAACTGATTACATTGAGATAAATTATTATTTTTCTACTAATAACCAATTATTAAATTAGGATTGGGTAGTTTTCCCCTTTATTTCATCATTCAGGGAGCAACATTTATAGGTCAGTCAGTCTCTGAAAGACAGGGCTGATAAGACTGGCCAAATCCTCCAGTAACATTCTCAGGATCTTGCCTAACTAGGAGAATTTACTTAGGATTAAAGTGTAAATAGAATCTAATCTAGGTGAATTCCAGCCCTAAAAGTATTGTGTTCACGCCCTTGAAACCCCTCCCCCAAGCCCCCAATTATTCACCTTGAGTGATGGATTAGTAGATGGTAAGAGATGGATTCTTTTGTCCAGGGTGCTGTGGAGGCAACTGAGTCTCCTGATCAAGTCACTTTCTCAGCAGGAGGAGCTAAAGGCTTTTGGCCCACATCCTCCTCTATCCCTTCATTAATTATTCACCGACCAGGATTGATCTCTGCCTGCCAGGGACACCCATTTTTCAAAGGTATTTAAGTACTCAATGATCTCAATGGTCTTGGCTTTGGTTACTGAGAACACTCATCATCAATTTATTGATTATTTGGTGGCCTAATTAATACATTGATTATTAATTACCCAGAAACTCTGTATCTTTTCATTAATCTCTAATTGAAATGAAAAACTTCTACAGAAACAAAATCTTTGGGGGGAAAAATTTTTCATATCAAATTTCTCTAATATGAGTTTGGTATCCAAGATATATATAAAGCACACACACACACACACGTACACACACACACACACACACACACACACACAGACACAACTAAAAGTCATTTGCCAATAGCTAAGCACTGAAAGTACATGAACAAAGAGTTCTCAGAAGAATTGCAAACTATTAAAAACCATATGAGAAGTGTTCCAAATCATTAAAAAGAGAAATGTAAATTCAAAACCCTGCAGTTTTGTCTCGTCCCTTGTATATTAGCAAAGATGACAAATGAGGAATTGTCATTGTCAGAGAATCTAGTGTGTGACAGACACACTAGATTGTTGGTGGAACTATGAATCAGTATTTTTGTAAAACAATTTGGAATTATGCAAATAAAGCAAATAACATTTTGAATCTTTTGACATAGAGATTCCATTATGAGGTTTATACCCAAACAGATCATTGATAAGCAGAAAGTACCCATAATATTTACCAAAATATTTATAGCAATGTTTTTTGTGATAGTAAAGGATTGGGAAAAGTAGACGTCCATTAACTGAGGAATGGCTAAGCAAACTGTGGTATATGAATGAAATGTAATGCTACTGTGATTTAAGAAATTATTAATATGATGAATGCCAAAAAGCATGGAAAGATCTATATGCACTGATACAAAGTGAAATAAATAGAACCAAAAAAGCAATACACACAAATAATTACCACCATATAAATGGAACCCCCCCCACCACGTGCACGTATGTACACACACACACACACACACACACACACACACACACACTCACACACACACACATACACACAATTAAATGTTATAAAATTGCAAAGAACAAGCATGGTTCCAAAAAAGAGATGTGAAAAAGACACCCTTACCCCACTCCTTTGCAGAGATGGAAGTCCAAGGGTGTGGAACATGGCATATTTTTCAGACTTTTGTGACATTACGCTGATTAAAAAATAGTTCATTATATCAGGTAGCCCTATGGAAGGGGAAGGAGGAAAGATGCTGAAGAAAATTTTAGTGATTTTTTTTTTCAAAATCTACCTAATTGCTGTTGTTGTGTTCATCCTTCATTGCCAAAGAAGACCGTGCCATCACAGAAATGATGACATGACTTACACTTGACTTTGTTTTGAGTGAGGGAGGGCTGTGCAGGTCACCAGCCTCACTTCTCCTCCAGAGCCATCTGAATCCAGTGACCAGATATCCATCAGGATGACTGGAGATGACCCAGGATGCACTGGGAGACCTTGGCCTCTTTAGGCTAAGGCCTATTCAGGTACACATTTAGAATGAGGTAACATTCATTCAGTAAATAGGCCTTTTTAAGTAGTCAGAGAATGAACCTTTTAATGAGCAAAAGAAAAAAAAAGTAAATCAAGCTGGGAGGGAAAGAGCAACTCTTAGTACTGATAATCACTCTTAAGCCAGGAGGGTCCAGAAAACAGCCCTTAAGAGGAGCTTGGGCAGGAACCTATTGTTGTCCAATCTATGGGCTTCAGAGTATACTACGATGAAAGAAAAGAAAGACAGAAAGAGAGAAGGAAGGAAGGAAAGAAGGAAGGAAGGAAAGATTCCTAATTGAATATTTCCATAGATAATCTCCTAAGTAAATAATTCATTTAATAAGACTGGTTTTTGGTGACTGTCAGTCTGGTGCTTCAAATATTACATGTTCCTTAACATCCTTAACAGCCAGAATAAAAGATAAACTCCTCAATCTGACATTTAAGGCAATCCACAATCTGATTACAACCTAGCTTTCCAACTTAGAACAGTATTTCCATACATCAACCTTCTCCTTCACCAAAGTCCAACTCAAATATCCCTTCCTGTATGAAACTTACCCTAACCTCCCTCAGATGAATGATTTCTCCCTCCTCCAATTTTTCTGAATCATTTTGGATCTATACTTAGAATTATAGATTTAGATTTGGAAGAGATCTTAGGTCATCGAGTTCAATCCCTTTATTTTAGAAAGAAAACTAAGGCCCAAGGACGTTAAGTGACTTGCTCAAGGTTATCCTGGTAGTAACAGAGATGGAATTTGAACCTAAGACTCAGACCCCAAATTCAATCTCTCCATTGACCAACCAACCACACTGCCCTTATTGCATTCTACTTTGCATATTTATTTATTTCCTATATTCCCCCATTAAATTATAATCTAATCTTAAGGATATATATATATATATACGTACATATAAAATCTTAAAAAGGGATCTTAAAAAGGAATCCACAGCTGGAGGTGGGAAAGTAAGGAGTCTATGAACTTTGAATGTTTAATATTTTGATAATTACATTTTAAAAGTTTTTCTTTGTAATTCAATTTTATGTTATGCATTAAAAAACAAAACAAAACATGTTATTCTGAGAGGGAGTTCACAGGCTTCACCAGAATGACAAAAAAAAAAAATAACACAAAAAAGGGTAAACTCCTAGATTATAAGCTTCTTAAAAGTAGATAGGGTGTCATTTATCATCTTTGCCAATATAGCAGGCACTTAATATTTGTTGAATTAAAATAAATCACATTTTTCACTATGCTTTATTCTTTAGATAATTTAGACAGACCCTTCATAGATCATGGCCTCAGACATCGACATCATTACTAGCGGCCCAGATGAGGGCAATAGACACCAAGGCTGACCAAGTAGAGACTGTACATGCTTGGCATTCATAGTGCCTTCTGAGTATGTGTCATCCACTTTGGTTCTTGAATTAGACTATGAAGCTCATAAAACATATGTGTACTTTTGTCCCCGAAGACCTGATCATCATAGTTTATTGCTAACTGGCTGAAATTCCTGATAATGTGCTACCACCAAAGGGCCCTGATCACCATAGACTGCTGGATCAATTGCCAGTTGCCCTTGCAACATTTAACAAACTTTCACTTTCTAATTCTCTTGATTCCTCCTTTGATGATTCAAAGTCTTCATCCACTGAGAAAAAACTTCCTTTCTTTTGTAACCCATTTCTTCGCTCCCATCTCCAGTTAGTTTAGACCTACTTTTCCATTTGAAACCCCATCCTAGGTCTCTTCCTCTCACACTTTATTCTGGTAATCATGGTAATTATGGCTCTCTTTAGAAGATAGCAAATCTTGGGATGGTGCAGGTAGTTCTTTCAGTTATTTTCCCTGGATTATCTGGGTCAAGAAAAGAAGCTGGTAGTCTTTGCTACCCACTGCCACTCTGAGATTCAAACTCTGTCAGCATCACTTTCCAGCGAGTCCTCCTTTGAAGTTCACTGCCCTCAACCTTGACGATTTCAATATATACTTTAATGTTCCCTCAAAAACACTGGCTCCAAAATTCATAAGCCCTCTCAATTCCTACATCCTACATTCAACCCATCCCAGACAGCCACAGGCATGCTCACCCTTTAAATCTCACCATTCACCCCAAATGGGGCCCTCTCCGTTATCTTGAACTTTGAAATTTCCCTAATCACAAACTTGTCCTTCCATTTTTTCTACTCCTTCACTCACTTGCTCTCAAATTACTTTCCATCCTCTTAAACCTTCAGTCCATCCAACCCAACAGTCTCACTTTCCTTCTCTCATATTCCTGACTCTGGAGTTAACCAGTTCTTTAGAACTGGTTAACTATGGTACATAGTTAACCTATGTACCTTCATCTTCAATCACCTTGAATCCCTTGTCCCCTTATGCTTCTGTAGACTATAGACTTACATCTATAATCATAAATCCCAGGTTATTTTGTTGTGTTGGTGGTTTAGTTGATCAGTTATGTCCAACTCTTCCTGACCCTGTAGATGAACTGTCCAGTAGGTTTTCTTGGCAATAGAGTGGTTTGCTATTTCCTCCTTCAGTGGACCCAGTGGATTCTTTCCATCAGACAGGAAGTGACTCGCCCAGGCTCACACTGCTAGGAAGTATCAGAGGCTGGGTTTGAACTCGGGTCTTCCTGCCACCAGACCCAGTGTTCTATCCACTAAGCCACCAGGTGCCTCAATCCCAGATGATGCCACCCCCATTTGTTTTCTCTGCTCCTAGAGCAAAGAGAATGGCAGTCAAGGTTGCTATATCCTAGAGGGCATGAAGAAGACCTCCTGTCAGAAGTTGGAGGTCGTCCCCTGATTGAAAGTGTCCAAAAATTCAGAGCTCAAAGGCAAGGAGAAGGGGGAAATGATGCAGCCACCCAGGAGTCTTCAAATTGGGGGATGGAGATGGTATCTGGCAATGTTGGGTCCAAGGGCCTCTGGACCCTTCCATGTGGAGTTCAGTATATGTGACTCAAGTCAGAGTGGGGTCCAGTCTAGAAGCAGGGTCCAGAAATATGGTCAGACCTAGTCTATATGGTCTGAAGGAATAGATCTAGGTCACCAGTAGAAATTTCAGTAAACTATCATTGAGCTACAGGAATTAAAGCTGTTCAAAAGGGAAAAGGGCTGCTTAGAAAGTAGCATTACTAATCAGAAAAACCTGATTTCACACAGTAAAAGCTATAAAATATAATCCTAGCCTTTGATTCTGTTATTCCACTTTAAGGAATATGCCCTGTAAGCATCACCAAAAAGAAAAAAAAAGGAGCTATCTGTTCAAAGATTCTCATAGTAGCATTACTTGTACTGGAAAAAACAGACAAACCTGGACATAACTTAAATGTCCATCACCAGGGCAATGGTTAAATAAATTGCCATACGCTGATATGATGAAATGCTATAATGCAAGACTTACAAGTATGAGGAACATAAAGAAATTTGGGGGACCTTTATCAAATGCTTAGTGAAAAAAAAAAAAGCAGAATCAGAAAAGAGTACACAGCAGCTATGACCATAAAATAACAATACTGAAGACAAACACAAAGAATTTTGGAGACTTAGAGTTACTGAAAAATAATTATACTTTACATGTGAATTAGTTGTCTGATGTGCAAAATTATAATAAATATGTAATAAATCATTATTTAAAAGAGTTCCTCTTTTTAGTAGGACTTGAAAACCACATTCTGAAAACAGTGCAGAGGAGATTTCTGTTTAGGAATGAGTTGAACCTGATGACCTCCATCCCAATATGAGACTCTATGAAATCATTTTTATGGCTTATAAGGCAGATGAAATTTTGATTGGAGGACTTCTTGGAATCAGTGTTACTGAGGATCATGTGAATCTGAATTCTAAGGAGAGGATTTATATTGTCTTAATTTAGCTGCCTGTTTTTCCTTCAACAACTTATCTATGAAACAGACAAAATTTAAGTCACAAGCTTCCTAATCTTCAATTTCAATTGAAACCTTTCCTTAAAGCATTACATGAGCTCAGGAGACCTGGTTCAGGTTTTTATAAGCCTGTATTGGAAAAGAAACCAAAATATCCATTAAGTTTGTGTATTTTATGGTTACAAACTGTAACGAGTATTATATCTCAGTATATCTACATATGCACAGAACTGTTTATATTTATTTTAATAACGGGATTGCTTCTGTAGAGCAAATGACACAGTAAATGTTCAACTATATTAAATGGCAGCTATTTCCATATTATAGTCAGTGATCTGTCTTCATTGTTTTGAAAATGTAGACAACTGAAAATTAAGCAGTTGACATCATTCATCTGTGATAAGTACTAATAGTATTTTATACATAAAGAAAAGCACTTACAAAAACATTCCATGTGTTATAGCTAACCAAATGGCTAAAGAGAAACAACAATAGTCACGATTTGCTAAAATATCATATAGAGCAAATGTTGTTTTTAAATAAGCCAAACTCTGCCTGTGCAAAACAGTAACAGGAACATTTTATGGCTCATTACTGTTATAAACATCTAAACATCCCCGAGTAAGATTTTTAAATTAACAGAATCCTCTAAAATAACAACACTAACATTTGCTCTTCAGAGTTCTGAAAAAAAAAATCTGCAATTGAATTTATAAGCAAAAAGGCATTTTGTTAATATCAATTAACTAGGATTCACAGACCCATATTATAGTGTGTTCATGTAATATTAAAAGTAATAAATTATTAAATACAAATAATTGTCATAGTGCTAATTCCAGTCAATAGTTCCTTTTTTCTATTAAATTTATATTGATGCTGCTGCTGATCAGTTTTGAAATATGTAATATTTCATAGTAGACAGAGCATGGGACTTAGGAGTCAGGAAGACCTAAATTTGACTCCCACCTCAAATATTTTACCTGTGTGACCTTGGATAAATCACTTAACCACTGTCAGACTCAGTTTTCTCACTTGTAAAATGGGGCCAACAGCACCTACTTCACAAGATTGTGAGGATCAAATGATATTTATGTGACATAAAAATTTAAATCTTAAAGTGCTATATAAATGCTAGATATTATTAAGCTTAAAGTAGAAAAACAAAGGGATCACATTAAGTAGGAAAGTTACTATCTTGGATTATAAAGCAGTTTTATCTTTAGAAAGAATAATGGATTTAGAGTCAGGAGACCTGGGTTCAATTCCCACTTCAGACAACAGCTGTGTGAATATGGGCAAGTCTTTCAATCTCTCAAAGCCTTATCTTGCCCCATCTGTAAAAGGAAGATACTTGCACTACCCATTGTGAGCAAAGTGCTTTATAAATTACTTGCTCAGTAGCTTTAATGCAGATTATTTCATTTATCTTAATATTTTTCAGGTTCATTTTCAAATTTTATAAACCACAATATAAAAAGTGTTCTCTGCTGAATTAATAGTTTGAACACATTTCTATTTCAATTAGTCATCACTTACCCTTTACTTTAAACATCAAATTGACAATAATTTTGTCCTTTTCTACCTTTGCTTCAATCAGGACTAAGACTAGAAATGCTATACTGGATTAGGTCAGTGTTCTCCCCAGACAAGTATCTGGTCTCTGGCAGAAAAGACTTAGGAAAGCTTTGTGGGATACAACAGGTATGTTCCACTAGTGCAGACATTGTCGAATTTATTTGGCCTACCACCCCTTCTTCAAAAGAAAAAAACGTTCTGTGCCCCCTTTGTTTTTTTAATTTGTACCGTTTAATAAATAAATAAATATATATATATATATATATATATATATTTTAATGACATATCTTAAATTTAATAATTTATTGTAAACTTGTGGGGGTTTCTGAATTTTTGATAAGCAATACTGCTACATGTAACCATATAGTATCGCAGTATACACGTCATCACATACACATATTCCTGCCAATGCAGGCTAGACATTGCAACAATGCATGACATGCTTGCCTGCCAATACTTGTTTATTAAGACCTGTCGGCAAAGTTGGCCGCTGAATGGTTATAACTTGCATTTTGTGTGTTTATTTGGAAAATAATGTAATGACTACAACTTAAAGTCTGTTACACAACAAATGAAAGATGAAGGGTTTTTCAAAATTTTCTTATCTTCTCTTTTTACCTTATGCTTTTGCTGCTCCCTTATTTTTATTCAATGTACCCCAAGTGCACCCTAGGCCACCACTATCCCCGCTAGATCATACCAGCACCCCCCAGGGGATGGTATTGCCCATTTTAAGAACCTTTGCATTAGATCAGGCCTCAGAAGCTAGAACAGTACCCAGAACATATAATTTAAAACTTGAGTCCATTATGGAACTCTCCTCTTTTTAAACTTTCTTGAACTTGTATTTCTAGCTTGTTCCATAAATGAGTTTAGAAAATTCTTTCCTATAAAAAGAAGTCTATCTATGATGGAAAACTATTCTTTGAAGCTTAAAAGAATAATATCTCTAATGAGCTAGAAAATTAAAGGGGGGAGGGGAAGATAAAATTAGTAGTATATTATGAGATTTGTAAACAAATCTATGGTGATCCCTACCCATATCTTCACTCACTAGGAAAAAACTCAATCACTGAAAAAAGTAAAATATTTTTAAAAATCTGTCCTTGGTGCTGTACCAGAGTGTAAGATTTGGAGTTGAAGGCCTGAGGTTCAAATACTGGTTCTCTTTGTAATTGTACGAGCTTATAAAAATACCTCTCAATGTTTCTCTTGTCTGTCTCTCACTTGTAAAACTGAGGAGTTGAAATAGGTGGTATTTAAGGGCTCTCACACCTCTAAAGCTTTAATACTATTAATCTACCCGTCTGTCCTCTTGACCATTTCAGTTAACCTGTATCTAGTCTTTCTTCAACTGTTATGTCTTCCTTGAAGTGCTACTTCCAGAAAAGCACATATTATTTTTCAGTATCTTTAGTTTACACTGAACAGAATATGTTAGGACTGTCTAGTTAAAGTACCACAGTGAAATGATATCTTCACTGGCCAATCTACTATGAATCTTGGTTTCCTGTTCCAGATTTTATATGGGTCAGAGTTCATTTTCTTCTATGTACAATTTGGATTTTTCCCAAAAATTTATGACCTTGCATTTGCCCATCCTAAAATTAACCTCCCATTTCCACATCTCCTCTATTCACCCAGCCTGCTGGTATGATCAGAAAAACTGAGTAGCACATACAAATATCAAGCTTTTACTGTTTACTTCCCTAATGTTATTAAGTTATTAAATAGCAGTTCATGACCAGAAACAAAAATTCCACTTTTTTTGGCCAGTTCATTCCTGCTCTAGAAATAAACTAGATGGCTCAGTGAACAGAGCACTGAGCCTGATGTCAGGAAGACCCGAGTTCAAATGTGACCTCAGGTACTTACTGGCAACCTGAACAAGTCACTTGTTTGCCACTATCCACTGTAGAAGAAAATGACAAATCACTCTAGTATCTTTACCAAGAAAAGCTCATGCACAGCATCAGCATGACTGTGAAGAGTGAGACAAGGATCAGACATGACTGAATGAACAATGACAGTTAATACAGTCTAGATGCAAAGAATGTGAGTCAAAAGTTGGAAAATGATAGATAGCAATAGTTTCTCCAAGATAACAAATAAAATTTCTCTTACTTTATATACAAGTATTTATTTGTATGCAATCAGTAAGAAACCATAAGAAAGAACAGTTATTTTTCACTCTAATGCCATTTTGCTTTCCAACAAAATTATTTTTAACTGTGGTACCATGGTTCAATTAGTTTCTTATGTTTTAAACCTTGGGGTTATCTTTGGATATGAGAGAAGAGTGAGTGACCGATTCCTGCGGATTAAATTCCCATTTTAGACAATATCACATTGTAACAACTAAAGCAACTCACACATCTTCCCATTCTCTCCATTCCTATAGCCATTACTCCAGTATCGTTATTACCCACCTGAGCCCTACTGCAACAGGTCTTCCTATCTTGACTCTCTGCACCCAATGCCAAATGTGCTTAAAAACATATCTAATAACATCATTCCTCTGCTCAAAAATTCTCAGTATCTCTCTGCTTATCAAAGTTCAAAATCCTTTGCCTGACATTCTTAGTCACCAAATCTAGTAATACCCTTAACTCCTTCCCATCCTTATTTCCCATCCAATACTCAGTACTTTTAGGTCCTGCCCTATTCCCTTCCTAAGCCTTTATCGGTGCCATTTTCTACTCAGTAAACATTCTCTCTCCCTCTTTACATATGGAACCCCAACCTAGTTGAAATCAAATGCCACCTCCTCCATTTATCTCCTTCAAATCCTTTGCCATTTTCCCTTATCGGAAACAACCTTTCTCCCCATGGATTTCAAAGCACTGTTCGAAAAATTCTAGTGTATTTATTATATAATGTCTAATCTCTATTATTGTCACAAAAGTCTTACTCTAACAACTTGTGGAACAGTGTCAATTTCTATTACTGAAAGCTATCATATCAGAAGGCAAGCTCGGGCAATACCTACAAAGTTAGAAACATTTTGCCTAAAGGACTGGGAACAGACTAGGTGTATCAGGTATTCAAGGACCAACCTAGCTATGTTTGGAAAACCTCATTCAGTCTAACAAGTAATTACTATCTACCAAATATGAGTTCTAGGAGATACAAAAAATGGTAACAATTTCTGTCCTTAAGAAGCAGGAACAATAAATAAACAAATACCTGCAAGAATTTGAGGAGGAAGAAGACATCAGAAAACTAAGGGTATCAAGAAACCTTCTCATAGGACGGAGCATATGAATTGAGCCTTGAAGGAAACAAAGAAGGTACATAGCTCAAGCAAGGGGAGCAGCTTATACAAAAGCAAGAAGCCAGGAACTGGAATGCCAAATTCTAGAATCAAACAGATCAATTCTTCTGGAGCAGGGACTCTTCAACCTGAAGCCTATGAACTTGCGCTTAATTAATATTTTGATAACTTTATTTCCATACAGTTGGCTTCTGTTATAATCCCACTTTTTTTTTATACATTTCAAAACATTATTCTGAGAAGGGCCCACTGGTTTCATCAGCCCACTGCCAAAAGGAAACGTGCGCACAAAAATTAAGAATGTCTATGCTATTGAGAAGGACTTTCATTGCCAAGTTGGATAGTCGTTTTTTTTTAGGTAGTTTTATTTAGAAGACAAAGGTAGGAGCTTAAGGCTCTTGAGCAGGCGAGTGACATGGTCACTATTACTCACTATATAAATACACACATGTATATATGTATATACATACACACATGCATGCATATACTCATACATATAATATATACATTTAAATATACATATTGTACTATTATAAGGCCTTGAACACCAAAGTTTAGAATTCATATAGTAGGAAAAAGCAATCAGAGAATAGAAATATCATGATATAAATAATAGCACCTACTATGTATGTCAGGCACAGTGCTCCTTTACAAATATCTCACAACAACCCTGATAGATAGGAATTATAAGTCCCATTTTGCAATTAAGGAAACTGAGGGTTACTCAGTCACACAACAAGGAAGTGTCTGGGGCCACATTTGAGCTAAGTTCTTCCTGACTAAAACTTGCACTCTGTCCAACATACCCCCTCACTGCCTTAAGGAGGTTCATTTCAAAGCAAAAGGTTAAATAAACTGGAATGGAAAGAAGTTAAGAGTCAAGAAAGCTAACTAAAAGACCAGTAAAAAAAAAACAAAACCCAGATATGAGGTAAAGAGGATTTAGATTAGACTGATGACAGTGAGGATGGCAAGACAGAAAAATGAGAAATATTTTTAAGGAAAAACTAGTAGGATTGGGTGACCAGACAAGGGGCGGGGCAGCTGACCACAAAAATGGTTAGTCTACCAGGGAGGCTAAATAAGGAGCAAGTATGTTGTCAGGGAGACAGGATTACAGAAATTCTAAGCAGGAGGCTTATGGATCTTCTAGTCCAACTCCTAAAATTATTGATGAGAAAGATGAGGCAGATATTAAGTGACTTGCTAATTAGTGGCAAAACCAGGGGTATTTCATTTCAAAGTAAAATACTTTGATACACTGGACTGCTTCTCACAGATCTGTTAAAACTTTTTAAAAATAAGACATTGCATATACATATTTATTTTCCTCAAACAACTTTTCTTTCCTTTCTCCATGCCACACCCCCTTCTTATACTTTGAAAGAGTTGGTAGAAGTTTTTCCAAATTGAATGGGCTTTGTTAAAAGCAAGAGAAAAAAAAAGGGGGGGAGCAGGGAGGAGGAAAAGTAAGGGAGAGGTACTTGTGAATTAGTGAGGGCAAAGGGAGACAGGGTTAGTATATAGTCATTTTAATTTGCTTAATTCTTACCTCAATTAATTCAATATAAACCACTGAAAGGCTGGAGAAGTGAACTAAGGAGTCAGGTTAAAAGTACAAAGGCATGAACTGAGAATTTTCAATGTGGATGCTATCTTTCAAACATGAGCCCTAACAATTTTTATTTTAGAAATGACAGCATGAGATGATACAGAAATTTAACTGGTATCATTTGAAAAGCGTGAAAAGAACTTCAGAAAGATAAACTGAATGGCAAATTCCATAAATGGACAAGGGAAAAGAAGTCCTGTTAAAGACATCTGTTTAATGTGAAAGCCCACCGTGGGAAAGAGAGAAATGAAGACTGGAGTCACTATCAAGATAAGCCAAACAGTCCTAGTAGGATTACTCATCGTACCATAAGATACAACCTAGCAAGTAGCTGAGACATCTGCAATCCATTTGAAAATTATTTGGATTTTTCCAAAATCTTGAAGCCAAGATGTGTTTTGACAATATTTGGATGCTACTGATCAAAAACAAATTGTATAAAACTCAAAGTTTTTTTTTCAAAGTACACTCCTAAAACCAGGAGAACACTGTACATAGTAACAGCAACATTGTACAATGACAGACTTTGATAGACTCAATGAAAGGATCTGGGATAACTCCAAGAGACTCATGATAGATAATGTTATAATATAATTTATATATAATATATTTATATATAATTTCCACATCCAAGTGAAAGAGCTATGGAATCTGAATGCAGATGGAAGCATACTATTTATTTATTTTTTTGTTAGTTTCATTTTTCTCTTGGTTTCTACCAATGGTTTAATTCTTCCTTACGATATGACTAATTTGAAAATGTTTAATATGAATATATGTTTTATATATATGGCCTACATCAGTTGGCATGCCAAGTTGGGGAGAGGGGAGAAAAGGGAGAGAAAATGTAGAATTCAAAATCTTATGGAAGTGAATGATGAAAACTAAAAATAAAAAATTAAAAGTATGCACCTTTTGAAAAAATTTTCTTTACAACTGATATAAATACTAAAGACTTACAGTACCCAACTTTCCTATCTGTTTAATATGCTCTATAAATAGTTCGCTACAACTAGCAAATAATATTAAGCATCTATTATACAAATAGTACTGTACAAGGTACCATGGCAAGTATGAAATGAAAGATGTCCCTTCTTTGGAGGGGCTTATAATCACATTGAGGAGTCAAGGTCTGCACATATAACAAGTGACACAACACAATTAGGACAGGATTAAGTATCAAATGAATGGCACAGACCCACAGCAAATGTTATGGATATTCAAAGGAGAAAGATCCTGGTGGGCTAAAGTGCTTGGGTAAAAATTTCATTAATTTCATTTTAGAGATAATTGAGTCTACAAAGAGATCAAAGAAAAGTGAAAAGCAATTATATGTACAAAAATATTTATAGTAATTCTTGTGGTGGCAAAGAATTAGAAATTGAAGGGACGCCCATCAATTGGGGAATGTCTGAAAAAGTTGTGGTACATGATTATGATGGAATAATATTTTGCTCTAAGAAATGATGAGGGGGATGGTTTCAGAAAAACCTAGGAAGATCTGTATGAACTTAGGCAAACTGAAGAGTAGAGCCAGGAGAACACTGTACACAGTAATAGTAATACTATAACACTGATCAATTGTGAAGGATTTAGCAACTCTGATCAATACCAAGGTCCAAAACAATTCCAAAGCACCCGTGATGAAAAATACTATCTCCCTCCAGAAGGAGAACTCACATATTCTGGATGCAGACTGGAGCATACTTTTTAAACTTTCGTTATGTTTCTTGCTTCTTGTTTTGTTTTGTTTTGTTTTTTGGCCTACATGGCTAATATCAAACTGTTTTACATGACTTCACAGGTATAAATTATATTAAACTATATATATATATATATATATAGATATATAGATATATATATATATATATATATATATATAGATATAGATATATAAAAATAAATATATAAAAAATATATATGTATAAACTATATTACTTGCCTTCTCAACAACTGGGACTAAATATGGAGACGGAAAGAACTTGGGACTAATTTTTAATGTTCAAAATGAAAATTTTAAATAGAAACATTGGATTTCATGTGATAAGAAATTTATCAACTACATGGCTGGAGAAATATGGGAAAGAAGCTTGAGCAGAAGTTAAAGATTTAAATTCCTGAGAGTGGATAAATTCCTTAAGGAAGACAATGTTAAATCAGGACAGCAGGCCAGAAGACTCTGAGTGGGATTAAGAAGACAGAAAATAATCTGTGGAAGAACTAGGAGAACGATGATTCGTGGCAAGGAAGGACAGTAGCAAAGACAAAGAGATGGTCCACTACGTCATATTTGGGACACTTAAAATAATCACTTTTGGTATCTCATTTCCTTATAACAATTCTGAGACTCTCAGACTAAGATATTTATTACACTACCACATCCTAAAAGGGGCAAGTATTACTCCTAGTTTGCAAAAAATAAAACTTTTTATTAATTTTTTATTAAATTAAAATTTTATTAAGTTCCTATAAAGGAATTTATTTAATGTTATAGAGTAACTATAGATTCCAGAAAGGAAAATTGTGACTCCTATATTTTGAGTGACTTAACCATTTAATATGAAATGTATAAATATTATTAATTCATGTTCACTTGTGCTGCTTTAAAAAAAGGAAAGGAGGAGGCTCAAATAAGACCAAGGGACAAGGGTCAGTAAACGTTAATTTACATTTCTGTCTCTGCTGTACATCTCCTAGGCTGGTGGTACAAAGTGATTAATGCAAAATGCCTCTAATTTAATAGAAACAAATAGTTGAAATATCAGGTGGGAAAAAATGACTTTACAAAAGTTACGAAATTTAACAAGATGTGAATAAAATGAGTAATGTTTATGTTCACAAAAGACAGAAACTTCAATTATTTCATTTTTAGTTAGGTTACTTTTTATTATTTTACAATATATTTCAAAAAAAATAAAGGAAGAAAAGAGAAATGCCTTACAGATACCGTAACTGTAATACAAGATCTGCAACACTGGCAAAAGAAGCATATTTTGAATTTAAACACACAAACATCAAAACTGTAATACCTACTTGTACTGAACCATTACTATCAAAGGGATGTCATTATTTAACAAGTAGATGTAACGCAAAATAAAATGCAAACAGCTGTTAATACAGAAAAGTAAACTTTGCATTCATGGCTACCAAAAGGATGATTTAAAAAAAACACATCTGGTACTGTAACATTCTAGTCAGCAAGTTGTATTACATATTTAAAGCAATACATGCTCCTCAAAGCTTGTATTTTCAGCCTGTGCGTGTCACCTGAATCAGACTAGATAAATTAAAAAAAACAAAACAAAACCCAACAACTAGTCTGCAAATATGTCCCTTACGCCTCCAGAAAGTCACAATTCAAATGAATGAATACAAGACTTTCATTAGTGGTATTAATTTCACAATAATTTTCCTCTCAGAATGCTGAATATTTTTAATTGTTAGAGGTGAGTAGGAAGAAGAAGCCTTCCAGGCTAGATTTTCACTGAAGTTCCAAGTAATAAGAGTTGCAAATGTTGCCAGATAGAGAGCATCTTCAACCACTTCGTGTTGGTTTTTAATCATAACAGCACTGAAGTTTGTCAGTCATATTCCCAGAGAGCGTTGTTCTTATTTTCCAAATAGTTCAGAAGCTTAATTAAGCATTGAGCATGTCTTACAACATATTTACAAAAACAAAACAAATCTTACCTTCGCCAAAATTGTTTGTAAAACTGACTGGATATGATGAGACGAGATTAAACAGCCAAAGACCTTCTTCAACAAAAGCTACTTTTGTATACAAATGGTAACTGTTTGGATTCTTCCCTCACTCCCTCCCTAAACTCTACACCCTGTATAATATCCACTGCTGCATGTGCATGAGAAATTCCAAAGAGGTGATTTAAGGAAACATAGCTGAATGGACACTTGCCAAGCAATTGATGCTTAAGTTCAGAATCTACTGCAGGGGCACTGGGGCATAATAAGCATTCATTTCATTGTGTTGTTTTTCAAGTTTTTATCGGATTTAACTACTGTTATTTCTGTTAGTAGGAGATAATGTATAATTACAAACTAAGGCCGATAAAGCCATTTCCTGCTTAAGGTAAGACTAAAGTGAATATCACTTAAGCAAATTATAACTTTCCAGATCTAATTTGAGCCTGACTAAATAGCAGTCAATGCCAATTATATGCCATCGCACATAGTTAAATATTCTTTGAAAGCAGGATAACCAACAACACAATCACAGTTTCTTCTACTCAATTCTTCGTCAATCATACAAAATACCAATGTTTTGGGGGGCAACAAAATAATTTTAAATGTATTGTAGGGATTACTGTGTTCAAATAGATAAATTTTAATACATAAAATGCTACAGAAAATTAAGTTTTTGCAAAGATGGTTAGCAAAAACAAAGGAAGTAGAAAAAGGAGCAAGAATACACAGGTATATTTTCCTCTGGCTTTCTGGTAAAGAGTAACAAAACCAGCATCCTTCATTAGAAACAAAGAACCCATTCCCCACCCCCCCCAAAAAAGACTTAATGATTCAGGTACAACTTGGGATACAAAGAATTACCCTGCAAACAAAGTCCTGAGACTTGAGTCAAGAATTTGCCTAATCACATGTTGCATGTGAAGTAAAATTTAAAGCTGCATATGCATAAAAGTTTGGTTTTAATAGTGGACCCATATATGTATATTTTTTTAAGTGAGGAAACAAAACAGGAAAACAAAACCAAGGAATACCCTCCAGAAACAAAGCAATTCCATCTGAGGCCTCTGTCCCTTTAACCACCTGACAGGTCAAACGTCCAAATAAATGTAAAATGCAGCATACGTAATTGTGTAATCTAAAAACTTTTCATGATAACTTATTGCAAATTGCACTTGACAGTTCACCACACCAATGGAAAACTGGCCCCTTGTTGGTTCAAGCAGTCCTTGAGCTCAAATTTAAGTCACCAGTAAAAGGAACGGGATAAAAAGTTTGCAGCTGTGCTCAACCAGCTGGCTCCACCTTCTGGATGTGACCCAACTCGAGACACGGCTTTATCTTGTTCCTTTATAGGACTCTCATCCTCAGGCAGGTAGTCAGGTAGGTCTGTATTCTGTTCTACTTCTACAGGAGTATCCTGGAATGGGACCAGCATCTAATAAACAGAAAATGTAAAATTAAAAAAAAAAATCAACGTGACAATTATGTGATTCAAAATTATTCATTATGAATGTCTACTTTACTCCTACTCTTGAAAAATTACAATCATATCTATAGTTTAAAGCCTACAAAAACTGACATAAAAAGTACCATCGCAGAATCAAAGAATGTAACTGATAGAAATAATCTTAAGAATTTAATATGACCTTTCATTTTATAGATGGAAAATAGAAGTCTGAATAGATAAAGTAACTTGTCTAAAATGATAAAAAATTTAATTATTTAGAAAACAGCAGCCATGCTCTAACTAAAACCCTTAGCCTCAACAATTTGTTTTCACTACACCAGGCTTTCTCACAGTGAGACAAAAAGAGCAGTGAATGCAACAGAGTCTAGCAGCCTGTCACAGCCTGAAACTGAAAAGAATAAAAATCAGAACTTGCTGGTTTCTACCACCTAAGGCCCAGGGGCAAAAGCCTTCTTTGTCCACCTAAAGACACAGTGCATCTGCTATAAGGGGTGGCTTACTGCTGTAAAGAAGGGACACTACTGGCTGGCCTCTGGTGGGCAGTTACTAGGGGTACAATGCACCTCTAAACAGCACACCACGGGAGCAGCAGCAGGTACAAACCTAGCCTGCTTTCATCTGGAAAGGCAAAAGTTGACTTTAACCTAATCATCTCTAGGCTTTAGACTAACAAAAATCAGTTTACGCAAGTAAACATGCAGAAATACAGTGGTAGGAAACCTGTCCTGGAAACACATAAATGCAGATATCTCCTGCTGATGTTTCCCCTTACATTTTTCCTAACAAGAACAGGTTGTAACATTTTCATAGGAATTCACAGAAATCACACAAAAGTTGAACACTTTCAGTTACACAGACAATGTAAAGACAGGTGAGACTCTATCTCTAGAGAAACCCTCCCTACATCTGTATTTTCCTTCACTCTTAAGAAATATGCTTTATCTGAAAAGTTTTATTTGTGCTGAAAATACAGAAACTTCACTGGCTATAAGGAACTCTGAAAAGGATCAAAATCTGACAGAGATTTAAAATTAAGACAGAATCTTACTTCTTCTCCTGTTTCACTTTTCACAACTTGCTGTGCTTTCATAACTTTGGTTGATGCTATTGCTGTTGCCAAAGCCTAGGTCAGGACAAAACAAGTAAAAAGTATATTTAGTAGTGATTTTGCAACTGACAGTGTTTAAAGGCTTCAGAACTGATTAACAAAATCAGTTAAAAAGCAAGACTATAACAAGGTGTAAAAATGGTTAGCAGTAGAACTTTTGGAAACTGGTACTGACAATCCAATATGTGGTAGGCACAGGGTAAGTCTATTGCCTATAAAGAGCCTGCATTTTCTCAGGGGAGAAAATATGCACATAAGTAAGTCTATGCAAAATAAATACAAAGTGAATTTGGAGGAAGAGGGCACTAACCACTGGGGAGAACAGGAAAGGCTTCATATACGTGTCAATGGAGCAGAGTCTAGAAGGCAATTAGGGCTTCTAAGAGGCAGGGGTGAGATTGGTACTGCATTTCAAGCAAAGGGAACCAATAATGCAAGGCGAAGAGTAAGGACATGACTGCAGGACAGCTAGTGTGTGGGAAAGGGAGTATGGTGGAATATAATTGGAAAGGTAAAGAACCAGACTGTGAAGGGCTTTAAAAACTAACCAGCAGAGGTTTTATTTTATCCTAGAGGCAACAGGGAATTCACTGGGTATAAGAGGCACTTGGTCAGACTTGCACTCTAGAGAGAAATCACTTTGGAAGCTAAATAAAGAATGGCCCTGGAGAAAAGTGAGACCTGGGGCAGGAAAACCGATTTAGTAGGCAATAGCCAATAGTCCAGTTGAAAGGTGATCAAGGCCTGAACTAGGGCAGAATGTTCACTATAAGGATAGAGATGAATGCAAGAGATTTTGTAAACACAGAAATGACAAGGTATACTTAGGTATAAGGAATGAGGGAAGTCAAAAATAACAAGGTTGTGAACCTGGTGACTAAATGGATGCACTCTAGTCAACAAGAGGAAAGTCTGAAAAGGATGTGGGTTTGAGGAAAGAGAAGTCCAGTTCTGAGTGTTGATTATTTCAAATCACATACCTCTGCTTTCAAATCTGAACGAATTCGTACAACACATCTCTGAACAGCCATTTGAAATGTAAAACTAATAACTCCTTTAATTTTCAACAAGGCCTCTTCACAAAGATTTCTCCGAGACTGAAAAAAGGAAAAAAATAATTAAATCAAAGAATGGAACACTTAAAGGGAAAAAATTCCCAATGGCACAGTGAATGAGTTATTCTATTCTGCAAATAAAAGAAATAAATACACTCCTTTTGTACTAACATTTAGTTTTAAAGGGAATCCTATGAAAAAGAAATGGGGCAATTTTTATAGCAATCTAAGAGTTAACAGAATGGAAATAAGTACAAATGAAGAGTAAAGTGCTCAAAAGCAGAAAATGTATTTTCCCCCATATGATCAGTGCATAGAATTGGCCAACTGACTAGAGTTAACATTAAATGAGCAGCTTGCATTTAAATGTTCAAACTGTTTCTTAACAATCTTGGGATCTGAAATGACAAGAATCGAAGCGTATTTGTTAAAATGCCTCATCTGTGGTAGTACACGCTCAGAAGTCAGTAATTACCTCCTTCTTGATACAGCTAATGGCTTGTTCTGACTTACTTCTTGAACTTTTCAATATCTGACAGCAATGATCACCAAACTTCTCCCTTAAGCTCTTGTCTACCACAGTTTCTGTGACATTACATTCTACGGTATCTGAACTAACAAATGGCTTCCTCTTCCTGCATTCCAATTCCAAAACTCACTCCTTAGAGCTCTTTGTTCTCTTTACCCTTTTTCTAATTCTCAAAGCCAGTTCATTCTTATTCCCTATTATGGATGACTCCCAAATGTATACCTCCTTCATTCTGTACAGCCAGTCAGCTACTAAGACATGGCATTTTTTCCCTATGAAATAATATTTTGTCCCTTTCTTTTTAATCTGTTACTAACACATGAAAAACAACAGTGAGTAGGTATTTAGGGGACTGTACCTGTACTCAGAGTCATTAAGGAAAAGATCAGGGACAGCCATTACTTATGAGTGAACAAACATTACCTTGTCTTTATCCATCCACAAGATTTCAGGTATTTTTTTTTACAAGGGGAAAGCCAACCAAAGTGTATCCAGATGGCTCTGGAGCAAAAAGTGAGGCTGGTAACCTTGCACAGCCCTCCCTCACTCAAATCAAAGTTAACTGAAAGTCATTTCCCTGATGTCTTTGTCCTCTTCGAAAACGGACAAACACAACAACAATACCATGGAGTCTGGAACTTTGATCACAATTTGGCTCACTTCATACTTAAGTTTGTCGACAGACCTCAGTCACAGTTATCTTGTTGGTTTCAGTAAATCATCTCAGTTATCCACTACTCTCAAGATTTCTTACTCCTGAATAGCCCTGAAGTCTCTCAAAGATTGATATTTCCCAAGGGAAAGACTCTGATATAATTGTAAAGAGCCTAAGTTACATTTATTTTGATTTAGATAAATAACACCTAATAATCTCCATTTCAGAAAACTTGTCTGCTTCTTTTCTTTATCACTGCTAAGTTCATTATACAAACAATATTCAACTACCATGATATATTGTGACTGTTAAATTAAAAAGCACAAATAGGTTTTCTTTGATAAATGCTATAAAAAATGCCTAAAAATTTTCCATACTACCAATTAAATCTGAGTAGGATGAACATGTAAATAAAGCAGGCTAAACAGTATTAATTTGATTTATCCTTTTCCTATGTGGTAATTCAGTATTTATAGCAACTTCATTTTATTAACATGGAATACTTTTGTTAAATGTTCAACCACCTTCTTAGATAAATGGCAATAATGTTACCACTCCTAATTAAGACAGAATTTCAGCTTTATTTTTAAATAAAACACGTAGGGGTGAGTGATGGTGCTAATTTGCACAAATGCCAACTTAAAAAAATATATATGCTTAGAGCCTGCTGTGTTTAAGGTATTATGCTAAATGTTGTAGGATACTAAGACAAATAAGACCTTGATCTCATGAAACTTTCAAGTTCATAGGAAGCTAACAAATGTCTACAACTTAAAACAAAATAACACCATTCTATTAATAGATGTGGATACACACAAACATTTCTGTTGGTTGACTGAATGACCAAATTTTTTCCTTGATGGTCTTATCATAATACACTATAATATGAAGAATCAAGCTTGCATAGTTACTTCTGTTCATTTTGCTTTGGGCTACTTACGTATTTTTCAAAGTATTTCCTCTTAAATGTCATTTAGTTGCCATTGCAAGTAATTATTATATTCTAAATTGAACTACAGCACTAAACACACAAGCTGTTTGTCCTTCATTTTGAAGACCAATGACATCACTGGGTGATATTCTGACTTGTGTGTGAATTGCACGTAAGTGAAGCAGAGCTGCACAGTCATCAGCCTCACTCTCCCTTCCAAAGTCAGGAACAAAAGTCAGGAAGACAGGTGATGGCCCGGGAGGGAGTGGATGACCTTTGATGTCTGACCAAGCTCTAAGGGCTCCAGGGTGCCTGCTTCAGGGGCTTTCATGGCCCCTGGAACAAAATGTTCTTATCCAAGCATCTGCAGGGGAAGTCTTTACATGCTTGGGGAAGATATTGCCCTACCTCACCACCAGATCTGAGGCCTGTTGGTTACCTAGAGGTTTCTAGGGAAGACTAGCACCTCTGATGAGGGCTTGCTAAGCCCTTTTCCAGGCTATTCATATCTACCTTTGGTGTCCACCTTTCACCCAACGCTCACTTGTGGCTCCAAGGAGATGTAGCATGTGCAGTGGCCACATCAGAGTAAAACTGGCCAAGTAGGACTAAACCAGGTTGTTGATAACACACAAGCTAAATTTAGCCAAACACAAAGATTTCTTTTTAAATGTCCTTAATGACTTGCAAAAACATATGGGGATGTTCTAAGACTGAGGTCTATGGTTCTGTTATATTAACTATTTGAATACAATGACATTCAAACAATTCAAGAGCTTTCAGTAGTTGGAATAAAAGGGATTCAGATGCACTTGCCTCACCTCATGTTATCCAGTGTCACTTCCTTCAGCTAAAATACTACAATAATCATTTATCTGCCTTTCAGGAAATTATTAAGAATAGTCTTACATAAATACTCTCCAGCAGGTGACAAAGAAAGCACTGCTCTGTGGCAGGACACCCCCCATCCCACTCCAATTTCCATTGGTTATAATGCTGTCCACCTGTGAGGTATAATTTCCTCCTGGTCACTACAATTCCCCATTTACCTCAAAGATCTCCTTCCCTGAGACCACAACTTTTAATTCCCCCAGGTTCCAACTGCTCTTCCCAGTCTCCAGAGGCAGAAGTAGTGGTTTCTTCAAGCACCAAACCCCCCACAAACCATAGCACAAGATCCCCATGTCCCTTAACAGAACATCTCTCTTCACCCACAAAAGCATTCATGAATGGAGACCCCTTCCATTACCAAATCAAAATCTTTCCACTTTTCATGCCTTTTCACTCACTTTTCTGCTCTCTCCTCTTCCTAAGAGACCATAGTAGTCACTTCCCCTGCACTGCTAGCCTAAAAAGTTTGACCTAGACATATCACATACTCCTCATATCCTCTCCCCTTTCAAGTAATCTTTTCATTTTGCAATTTAGTCCCACACACACCTATAGGTGAGGTACCTCCAAAATCAGTCCTTAACTCCCCAGGCCCACCTCCCCATCACTACCTCCACCTAACTTCCATCTCCTTGAGTACATTTAGAAAGAAGTCTCTTCCTGGTCTCTCTGCTGTTAATTTGTAGCTGTTTACTATCCTTGGCATTTGTTCACCTCTTCTAAGTTTCTGTTATCTGGGGTGTGCCCTCAAGTGTGGCCCCTTTGACTGAATCCAAACTTCATAGGACAAATGCCCTTAATAAAAGGATTTGTTCTATAAAACTTGGACTCAATCAAAAGTCAAAAGGCATCCAAGGACCTAGTAGGCCACAGGTTTTCAACCACTGGTCTAGCTGGGAAGCAATTGGGAACTAAGTCCAAAAAAGTCAATAAAATTTTTTTTTGACCTATTATATCAAATCCATCACTTCAAAGAGATCAAAGAATGAGGAAACTACTCATGTCTATAAAAATATGTACAGTAGATCATTTTTGAAGTAGCAAAGAATTGGAAATTAAGGGGGTGGTACCTAAAGGGGCCGTCCTTGAGCAATTACTTAAAGAAGTCTATTCATTGAATGGGTGTGACTCACTCCAAGTGAGAAGGTGATAAGACCTTAGCCTGTAAAGGTCAGGGTCTCCCATTGCATCCTGGGCCATCTCCAGTCCTCCTGATGAATATCAGGACACTGGATCCAGATGACTCAGGAGAAGAAAGTGAGGTTGGTGACCTTGCACAGCCCTCCCTCACTCAAATCAAAGTCAACTGCAAGTCATGTCATCACCTTGGTATCATGCTCCCTTCGAGAATGAAGGACAAACACAACAACAATCTGAGATATTCAAAAAGAAAATAATCTCTTCAGGTCTGTTTTTTTTTTTCTTAAGAATGTTTTAAACACCTTTATTATTGAACATCTATCTTTTTTCATTTTCATTTCATTAAAGCTCAGGTTTGCAAGGTAGGTCACTTTGGGATATATCTTGACTTTTTCTGGCCGGGTAGAGAATAATCCTCTTCTGTTATTCAAATATCCTTTCCTTTGTATTTGGAAATCTTGCTCCAGGTGGATGGCAGAAATGGTGATTTCTGAATTGAATTGTTAAACTTAATTACTATGTGTTTTAGAATTTGCAGGTCGAGGTTTTTTGTTTTTTCTGGAAACCATCTATACATTCTTTCAATAAGCATTTCCTTTTCTGTGTACAGAAGTTCCGGGCAGTTTTCTTTTATTAACTATTTCTTGCATTATGATGTTCAGGTATTTTTGACTTGCATTCTTTTGTGAAATCTAGTCCTTAGATTGCTTCTATACATCCTGTCACCTAAATCAATATGTTTTGCTTGGATAAAGAATTATATTTTCTTTCCACGTTATTGCTTTTTGCTTCTCCCCTTCCAGATTGTCCTTCAGTTCCATATACTAAGTCTTACATTCCCAATCAGTAGTCCTCTCTTGTTTCTTTGGAACGATTTGCCATCACAGATCAAGTTTTTCTAATTCTGCCAATTATCTCTGCTGTGCAGGCCATAAATTCTGTTCTTATAATCCCCATTTCTCTTTTAAACCACTCAGGAAAAGGATGCTGTGGTTCCATGCTTTCTTTAAAATCCACAGGCCCTTCTGCTTCATCAGGTATTGAATCATTTTCCTTTGTTTTGTAATATTTACTCATAGAAGTATGAACTTTTTTAAACTCAATTTGAAGATCTTATTGACTTCTTTTGTTAATGTCCCTGTTGATTTATCTGTTTATTCTCAAGGTATCTGAATTTTCTTCTTCTTAATATCTTTGGCAATTCTTAGTCTTTTCATCCTGCTTACTTTCTCCTACTGCTCACTTTCTGACTCACTCCCCTCTGATAGTGGTTTCTTTCCCTAGGAGCTAAATCTCAAAGCATCTCTGCTTCCTTCCACACTGGAAAATTCTGTTCACCAGCCTAGGTCTCTGCTTCCAGGGCTTTTGAGGGGAAAGAATTGACCATTGCTGGATGCTGAGCTCTTTTCTTCAGGTTCAGAGGAGTCACACACAGAGACTATTTCTGAGTTTTCTGGTCCTGCAGTACAGAGGACTGCTGCACTAATGTTATTGAAGCCTGGGCAAATTTCTGCCCTTTGGTGTTTGGACCTCCATGACAATGGGTGAAAGTGCCCCCACTTCAGGGTGCAGAGTTGGGTTTTAATTATAAACCCCAAACATGTCCTGTCCAATTCTCTCTGTTCCTCTGCTCTCCTGCAGAACTCTGATGCAGTACATATGGCACTGGCCATCACAATCTCAGCAAATTCCTACAGTTTGGAGCTTAGATCTTCACAGTACTGGAAAGAGGGAAAGGAAGGTTAGGGTATGGGGCTGTGTTTTGTTGCAAGCCCATGGGTCAGTTAGTGCTGCTTTGCAGCCTCTTCACCAAGAGAATGGTGAGTGATGGAGAAGGAAGTACCAAGAGAGCACGAGTTTATATCAGTTTATAGTTTTCACTTTGTTTTAGGTTCCTGAAGATTGAGAATATGGAGCAGGTTAATCTTTGATACATAATCTGTTTTGGAGAAATGTGAAAGGTCATGAGAATCAAAGAAAATGTCTATCCTCCATCTTGTTGGTCATATGAACTGGAATTCATCAGTCTCACACAAAGTCAGCAATACAGAATTGGAGACAAACGATATGGGCACTGATTAGATGTGAGCAATTCAATTCAATAAGTATTATGGATGCTCCAAGGTTGTTCTAAAGATATGCAAATGACTGGCAAAACATTCTCAGGTATCAACAAAAATTTTTATAAATCAAGGATTATATTCATGTTTGTTTTCTACCTAGAGACAGGGATTACTTTGAGAAATTATTCTATACCAAGTGATCTCTTGTATTCGTAACAGTAACTGAATGACTATCAAAAAGGACATCTAACGTTATTTGTGGGTCTGCCCCTAAATAACTGTATTCTGAGATAAGTCTTAATTTAACCCCTCTATAGAGGTTTGTTATAAAATAGAGAGAGTAGGGGAACCTTCAGGAGAGCTCAAGGTTCTTTCCACAATTCAATAAATTAGCTATGACTTCCTAAATATTAAAACATATTCTTTAAAGAAATATGCATAAATATTGGTATAAAATGAACCAAATGAAGCATTACTTAATACTTTTTTTTGAGCCACAGAAATATACCAAGAGAAATAATGACATTTTGCTACTTGAAAAGAATAAAAAGAACAAAAAACTGACATGCAAGCAGATATGGGAAGAATTCTGCAGCATAAGACTGGTCAGCTAAATTATTAGCAATAATAAGGTTTAGAAACCATTCAAATAACATTTCAGAAAGACTTCATTTCACATAATAACAATGAAAATCTAGGCACTATGACGACTCCCAAATCAACATATCCTGCACTAGCTTTTCTCCTGAGATCTAGTCTTGCAGGACTTATTGTTGGACATTTCACAATGGATATTTGGCAGGCACTAGAAATTCAACATGTTCAAAACAGAACTCTATCTTTTCACCAAACTTACCACTCCTAAAATTTCTCTATTTTCACCCAAAGGCACTGCCATTCTTGTAGCCTCCACATCTGCAGCTGTGGTATATCATCCTCAAATCCTCATTTTCACTCACACCAATCAGCTGACAAATATTGTCATTTCTGTCTCTCCAACATCTCTCACAAATATTCTCTTTTCTCCATTTAGTCACCCCTTTGATTCAAGCCTTCATCTTCTCTTGCCCAGATTACTGCAGCTGCCTCCTAACTGGTTTTCCTATCTCAAGTTTCTCTCCATTCCAAACCATCCTCCATAGAGGTATAGTGCCAAGTGATTTTTCTAAAGCCCAAGTCTCACAGTCATGTCCCCTACTACTCAAACTCTGCTAGCTCTCTAGAATCAAATATAAACTTCTCTGTAAGGCATTTTAAACTTTTCACAACCTCATTCCTTCTTTTCTTTCTACCCTTCTCACATGTTACTCTCCTTCATGCAGTCCACAGTCTAGTACAGGTGTGGGAACCTGCAGCCTCAAGGCCACAAGGGACCTTCTAGGTCCTCAGTGTGGACCTTTTGACTGAGTCCAAGCTTTACGAAATAAATCCTTTTAAGGGGATTTGTTCTGTGAAATTTAGATCCATTCAAAGGACTGCACTTCAGGACCTAGGGGACCACATGTAGCCTCAAGATTGCAGGTTCCCCACCCCAGTAGCCTTAACTGGACTCCTTGTTGTCTTTCCTCACAAGATACTTCATCTTCCGTCTTTATACCTTTATATACTACTGGGTATCCCCCATTGCTGGAAAGCATTCCCTGACAACTTCCATTCTTGAAACCCTTGGTTTTCTTCAAGACTCAGACTAAGAACTGCCTTTAACCTGAGGGCTTTCTTGATCCTTTCAGTTGTTAGAGTTCCACCCTCCATATCGACATGTCTCTCCAGTTCAGATATAGCCTTCTTCTTAAAAAAAAAAAAATTACTTTTAGTTTTCAACATTTGCTTTTATGAAATTTTGAGTTCTAAATTTTCACTTCCTTCTTCCACTCCTCCCTCCCCAAGACAGCATACAATATGATATAGGTTATACAGGTATGATCATATTAAACATATTTCCACATTAGTCACAATGGGAAAGAAGAATCAGGACAAAAGCAAAAAACCATGAGAAAGAAAAAAGAAAAAACAACAAAACAAAGAGAAAATATTCCATTTCGATCTGCATTCAGACTCCATAGTTTTTTTCTCTAAATGTGGATAGCACTTTTCATCATGAGCCTTTTGGCATTGTCTTAAATCATGGCATTGCTCAGAAGAGCTAAGTCTAACCAAATCAGTCACTGCACAACGTTGCTGTTACCATGTACAATGTTCTCCTGCTTCTGTTCACTATATTTAGCATCAGTTCATGCAAGTCTTTCCAGGTATTTCGGAAGTCCACCTGCTCACCGTTTTATATGGAACAATAGCATTCCATTATATTCATATACCACAACTTATTCATCCATTTCCTAATTGATGGGCATCCCCTTGATTTCCAGTTTGTGGTCACCACAAAAAGAGCTGCTATTACAAACATTTTTGTACTTGTGGGTGCTTTTCCCTTTGTTATGATCTCTCTGGGACAGAGACCTAGTAGTGGTATTGCTGGATCAAAGGTATGCATAGTTTGATTACCCTTTGGGAACAGTTGTAAACTGCTCACTAGAATGGTTAGATCAGTTCACAACTCCACCAACAATGTATCAATGTGCCAATTTTCCCACATCTTCTCCAACACTTATCATCTTCCTGTTTTGTCATATTAGCCAATCTGATTGGTGTGATACTGTACCTCAGAGTTGTCTTAATTTGCATTTCTCTAATCAATAGTGATTTAGAGCATGTTTTCATATGATTATAGATAGCTTTAATTTCTTCCAGATAAAACCTTCCTGAACACAGAAACTGTTTTGTTTTCACTTTTGCAGCCCTAGTATAGTACCTGGTTTTTTGGTTGAGATGTAATGAAATCCCATCTACCATACCTCATCACGGCTTCTGTACTAAAACACTAATATAAAAGGAGTTGGTTTCTCTAACAAAGGATCAAGAAGACTTCAAGCTTCATTACAGGTATATGATACAATTCATCTTGTCACTGGACCCAGAGAGCTCCACAGGAGAGACTGAGGTTGGGGACTTTGCACAGCCCTGACTCACTTGCAAGTCATGACTTTGCCTTCCTGATATCATGGTCCTCTTTGAGAAAAAATGACAACAATGAGCTTGAATGAAAAAATGCAATCTTATTTGTGTGTTTTTAGGACACTTACAGAATCATCAAGGCCATCTATATGCAAAACCACTGTTTTGGCACGCTTGTTTGTAGTCCCAAGGAAAAACTGAGCTTTCCTTCGACGTGAGTTCATTTCACTGACACTGCCAGTATCTGCCATGTTGGATGACTGAAGGATGTCATAGATTTCAGAAGCCAAAAGTTTAGTCTCTCCTGGGGTAGTAGACCTTGAAAAGAAAAATTTGTATCAGTTAAATATTATCTTAAAGTTTTATTTTATTGGTACCATGATTTTATCCCTTAGGTGAAGAAAAGGGCAACTTCTCCAATTTAATTGTTTGAGTCAGTTCAGGAAAGTAATACATAAAGGTAACAAATGCCATCTACATTATAAAAGTACCTAATAAAATATATGGTGAAGTGAACAATAAAACTTGCTACTTTGGTTCAGACCGATGGACTAGTCAGGCTGGTGTATTGTTCCTGACAGTGGCATTAAAGGATAGAGAGCATTTTACCATCTATGACAAACTTTGAAAAGTCAGAATATGATTAAAAAAAGAAGGCCCCCTAAGACAATCATTAAGATTTTTTTAAAAGAAATGGAATTTTTTAAATAAAATCGTTGATCTTTTTAGGTCATTATTTTCCAGTTAACTTCTTTTCCCAGTTATTCCTTAAAACAAAAAAATTAACAGAAAAAAACAAGTCAGTGAAACTAATACATTGAAAATAATCTAATGTCATAAGTAGTGTTCCACATGTACTGTCCCTGATGTACTGTCTACACAAAAGGGGAGGGAACCTTCTTATATCTCTTCTTTGGGACCAAGTTTCGTCACAATTTTACAGCAGTAAGTTTTGATTCTTCTGTTATTCTTTCCTACTACAATGTCGTGGTCATCATTTATATTATTTTCCTGATCTGCTTATTTCACTTTGCATCAGTTTGTAAGCCTTCCCACGTTTCATGGGAATCATTCATCATTTATCAGTGCAAAATATTCCATTATATTCATATACCAAAACTCACTTAATTGTCCCTAACCAATCAACATCTGTTTTGTTTCTAGTCCTTTGCTATGATAAAAAAGCTGCTATAAATATGTTGGTGTATTATTTGGTGTCTTATTCTTTCTTTTTTTATCATTGACCCTTCCTGCTAATCATCACTTATCACCTGGACTATGACAGTATATACTGACGGTTGGTCTTCTTGCCTCAAGTATCTCTCTACTTCCAATCCATCCTTCAAGCAGCTGCCCAAGTGATCTTTCAGAAGTTGACAAGTATGAATGTTACTTGCCTATTTAATACACTCCAGCAGTTCCTTATTATCTTTGCCTTTGTATTAGCTCTCTCACATGCTTGAAATAAGTGGAAGCTTCAACTAAATGGAATAATTCACAGATTCTCCTTGGAAAGGCCAATAAAAGCACTGTGGTTTACCATGTGCAACAAAAAACATGATTTCATAGGACACAAGTGTAATGTTAATAGGACAGGAAGATCTTCCCCATCCATTAAAAGTCTAACATGGAACCTGTGGTCACATGGAGGTCAGAATAGGAAGAGCTTGTCTGAGCGGGGGAGGTGGGGGAGAACAGGCAGAACAAAGAGAGGAAAGCAAGCTATGAGTGGGAAAAGTTGGCCCAAAGAGCAGAGAGAAGCAGACTGTGAGTGGGTGGAGGAAGGAATTTGTCTAGGGAAACTGGTTTTTTGTGGAGAAGTCTGACAGAAAGAAGGTTGAAGATGTCAGTGCTCCCTGGATTGGTGTGGAGTACCCTGCTAAATCTTACCTCCTGGTGTCTAATGATGTCCCAAATGAATATTTTGGCTTTGCCTTTGAGAAAGAGAGTTTACTCTATTTTGCAAGTTTACCCTGGAAATACCCACACAGATTCACAGTGGCTGCCGTGGATATCACGCTAGCGTTACAAACGGCAACAAGAATGGAGTCACAAAATACAAAACCGCTGCGTGGACACAGGAAGGCTCTAGGGAAGGAAAAATTATCTCAAGATGGGAGGATTTACCTTTTTCCTCCCTGGCAAGTGTGAAAACTGGGAACCAAGGCTACAGAAGGGAGAACCCAGAGATTTAGAAAGATGTTTGCAAGGAATACCAAGAGAACCCATAAAAGAGATGGCAGGGGCATGTAGAAGAGGATAGGCATTGTTAACAAGTAATTGTGTTATAAGCAAAAGTAGAGAAAAATTGCTGGAGGAAAAAGTTCAGCTGAAAAAGGAATTTGCTGACTTGCATAAGAAGCTTTTTATGCTACAATGTCAGAACTTCCCTTTAGAAGAGCAAGCTCTAGAACGTGGTAGCACAAAAGACAGCTGTGGGTTTAGCTCGGAAAAAGAAAAGTTAACCAGAAGAAGGTGCATGCAACTCATGCACATGCAGAGCCTGAGTGGGCCACAGACACCCAAGAGGAAGACGCATGGGAAGAACATGAAACAAACTTAGATGAGAAGGCTTCTAGGAATGTGGATGTTCATCCAATACTATGAAGGTAGCAGGAGAATCAGGGAAGTCACACAGTTTTTAAAGAAGTAACTATGTATTTTACTCAGCAGAAAGTTATAGATGTTTTAAGTCAATTCACCCCCAAAATTAAGGGAACCACCAGTATCTTGGATGATGAGAATCAGTGGTGAGGGAGCCAGAGAAGTACTGGGAGATAACATAGACTGTTTGAAATTTATAGGTATTAGAATCCTTTTATACAACAAGCTTTTAGGGATTACCACATTCAAGAAGGTAGCAATGGAACTAATTTGTTAGCTTTAGCTGCTGAGGGATGAAATAAACAGTATGCCACTGATTCTATGTGGCCCAGTGAAGACAGACACTTGCATTTGCTTAAAGACATATGAGAAAGTTAAAGGAAGAGGTAATGGAAACTGTAACTATGATTGGAGATGCACATGCATATCACAGCACTCCTTAACTGTTTCTCATAGGAATATAATAGTGAAGACAGCTCCTCCTGCTTATAAACACACAATTCTGACTCTACTAATTGGGAAAATAGGGTACCCTCTTTCAGAGGTGCTATTTAAGACTGCACAGTTAGGTGACTTAGAGTGTGGGAAACAAAGAAGTTCTGTTTCCACAGAGTTGTGACCTAACATGGTCAGGTAGAGGTCAGAAACCTGTGTGCAGGTTTGATGAGCTATTTGAGGGAAAGCCAATCAGAGAGGAGAACATGAAGTCACGTGGCAATGGACGGGAGGGCAGGAGGTCCAAAATTCGGGAACACCAAAAGAGGTTTTCATTATTCTGAACATATTGTAGTCTTCCTGGAAATTATCCGTTCATTCAATAGAATGAACATAGAAGGCCCTCCCTCCTCTGAACTCTATTTTAATAAACTTTTCTTGATACCCTTTTGTGTGACAAGTTCATCTCTAACACAGGAGAATGGGGAAAAAGATAAATCTCCTTGAAAGAGGAGAAGATAGCCAGTGGTTTCAGTCAGAATAGATTAACAAGGAGAGAAATGCTTACTGCTTTAGTGAAGGAGGGGTAGATTACAGAAAAATGAATGGTATTCTAACTAAAAGAACTATATGCAAGATGTACTGGGAAACAGGATTTAATATTAGACAGACTAGGGATGTACAAATTGCACCTACAAATCCTCCTGAATCATTTTATCCAAGTTTGTCACACCTGCAGAGAGAATAGGAAACTGACCAAACCCCACCTCAGATTAAAGAAGTACACAGAGAAGGTTACTGATCCCATATCAGTTTAACTACATATTAGAAAAATGGATCAACCATTGTAACAAAGACATTAATAGATACTGAGCAGAGGCCTCTCTTATATATGGAAATTCTGATAAATTTAAACATTTAACCCCTATTACCATCACAGGACTGGGAGGGCTGAAATACCAGCCAGACAAGTTGAATTAATGATGGAAATTTGTTAATTAACTAAGAAAGAATATACACTGGTAATTGTACCTGTTCCTGAATACATCATTGGGAAAGATACATTGAGAAGTACGACTTTAAATTTGCCTGAGAGGAAATACCAATTTGCAGTAAGGAAGACAGGAATTATCTAGTTCTTTTGTCTGTTTACTTAACCTGTTTGCTAGATTTGTCTCCTACATGCTTGTGCTCTCCACTGTGGATAGTTGAGTGCTTAAGCTGGATGTCATCTTCTGTCCAAGACTATGGTAAGTCACCCCTGGACCTGGCATTGACCAAGCTCCACATACCAGTTAAGGAAGTGATCCCTCGAATGGGATCCCACAAGGCAGGGAGAGTTCTACATCCAATCTCAGTCACTCACCCCAAGGGATTTTTGAGTCCCATTTATTTGAGGGGGATGATGGGGTGCTTATGCCCAAGCTCCCACCCTAAGATAATGTTTTATGTGTTTATTTTGTGTTACCCCTTTTATATTGTTATGCAAGTTATGATGATACAAATTACCCCTAAAGTCTCACAGGCCTATGTAATGGACATGAAAGATCTTGGGGCCAAATGTAATGTTAACAGAATAGGAAGATAAATATTGAAATAATTCACTGATCACCTCCTGAAAGACATCCACAGAGAAACTCCTAAGAATATTGTGGCCAAATTTCAGACTTCCCAGATCAAGGAGAAAATACTGCAAGCAGCTAGAAAGAAACAATTTGAGTACTGTGGAAATACAATCAGGATAATACCGGATCTGGCAGCTTCAACATTAAGGGATCGAAGGACTTGGAATGGGATATTTCAGAGGTCAAAGGAACTGAGACTGAAACCAAGAATCACCTACCCAGCAAATCTGAGTATAATACTTCAAAGGAAAAAATGGTCATTCAGTGATATAGACAAATTTCAAGATTTCATGTTGAGGAAAAGACCAGATCTGTATTTAAAAATTTGACTTCCCAAGACAAGAATCAAGAAAAGCATGAAAAAGTAAACAGGAAAGAAAAATCATAAAAGACTCTCTAAAGCTGAACTGTTCACATTACTATATGGAAAGAAAATATTTTTAACTCTTGAATCTTTTCTCAGTATTTGGGTAGTTGGAGAGATTGTACATATATACATTCATA
>CM053773.1:20179664-20200892 GCA_028658325.1 Potorous gilbertii | reverse complement strand
GTCAAAGGAAGTAGGACTAAAACCAAGAATCACCTACCCAGCAAAACTGAGTATAATACTTCAGGGGAAAAAATGGTCTTTCAATGAAAGCATTCTTGATGAAAAGACCAGAGCTGAAAAGAAAATTTGACTTTCAAACACAAGAATGAGAAGAAGCATGAAAAGGTAAACAGCAAAGAGAAATCATAAGGGGCTTACTAAAGTTGAACTGTTTACATTCCTACATGGAAAGACAGTATTTGTAAGTCTTGAAACTTTTTTCAGTATCTGGGTAGTTGGTGGGATTACACACACACACACACACACACACACACACACACACACACACACACGAGAGCACAGGATGAGTTGAATAGGATGGGATCACATCTTTAAAAAATTAAATTAAGGGGTGAGAGAGAAATATATTGGGAGGAGAAAGGAAGAAATGGAAGGGGGCAAATTATCTCTCATAAAAGAGGCAAGTTAAAGACTTTTCACTGGAGGGAAAAAGGTGGGAGGTGATAGAAAAAACATGAAGCTTACTCTCATCACATTCAACTAAAGGAAGGTATAAAATGCACACTTATATTGGTATGATAACCTATCTTACAATACAGGAAAGTGGGGGAGAAGGGGAAAGCAAGGTGGGGGTGATGGAAGGGAGGGCAACGGGAGGAGGGAGCAATTAGAAGTCAACACTCTTGGGGAGGGACAGGGTCAAAAGAGAGAACAGAAGAAATGGGGGGCAGGATATGATGGACAGAAAGTCTTGCACAACATAATTATTATGGAAGTCATTTGCAAAACTACACAGATATGGCCCATATTGAACTGCTTGCCTTCCCAATGGGGATGGGTAGGGAGGGAGGGAGGAAGAAAAGTTAGAACTCAAAGTATTAGGAAGAACTGTTGAATACTGTTCTTACACACAATTAGGAAATAAGAAATACAGGTAATGGGGTATAGAAATTTATCTTGCCCTACAGGACAAAAGAGAAGATGGGGATAAGAGAAGGGAGGGCAGATTGGTCAAGGATTAGAATCCTTGGCGTTTTGGGGTGGGGGGAGGGGAGAAATGGGGAGAAAATTTGGAACTCAAAATTTTGTGGAAATGAATGTTGAAAACTTAAATTAAAAAAAAAACACATTTTTTCACACAAATGAAGTCAGATCTAAGTAAGTAGGAAAGTATCAGTTGGTCATGGGTAGGTCAAGCTAATATAATAAAAATGACAGTTCTACTTAAACTAATTTACTTATTCAATGCCATACCAATCAAACTACCAGATAATTATTTTCTAGAGCTAGAAAAAAATATCAAAATTCACCTGGAAGAACAAAAGGTCCAAAATATCAAGAAAAGTAATGAAAAGAAATGCTAAAGGGATAGTGGCTTAGCCCTACCAGATCTCTAACTGTATTATAAAGCAGCAACCATCAAAACCACTTGGTACTGGCTAAGAAACAAAGGGGTAGACCAGTGAAATAGGTTAGGTACTCAAGACGCAATAGTCAACGAATACAGTAATCTACTGTTAGATAAATACAACTTCTAGAATATGAACTCACTGTTCGACAAAAATTGCTGGGAAAACTGGATAACAGTGTGGCAGAAACTGGGCATAGACCAATGCCTGACACCATATGCAAGAATAAAGTCCAAATGGACATATGAACTAGGTATAAAGATTGATATTACAAACAAATTAGGGGAGCAAGGAACACTTAATTGTATTTGTCAGATTTATAGAGAATTGAGAAATTTTTGACCAACAAGAGATAGAGAACATCATGAAGTGCAAAATGGATAATTTTGATTACATTAAATTGAAAAGGTTTTGCTCAAACAAACCCAATGCAACCAAGATTAGGAGAGAAGCAGAAATTTGGGAAAGAAGTTTTGCAACTAGTGTCTGTGACAAAGGCCTCATTTCTAAAATATATAGAGAACTGAGTCAAATGTACAATACCAGTCATTCCCCAATTGATAAATGGTCAAAGGATATAAACAGGCAGTTTTCAGAGGAAGAAATTAAAACTAGTCATATGAAAAAATGCTCTAAATCACTACTGATTAGAGAGATGCATATCAAAACAACCCTCAGGTACCATGTCACACCTATCAGATTGGCTAACAGGACAAATCAGGAAGATGATAAATGTTGGAGAAGATGTGGGAGAGTTGGAACACTAATTCATTGTTGGTGGAGCTGTGAGCTCCAACAATTCTGGAGAGCAATTTGGAACTATGACCAAAGGGCATAAAAATTACCACATGCCATCTTGGGCTGGGGGGAGGGGAGAAATGGGGAGAAAATTTGGAACTCAAAATCTTGTGGAAGTGAATGTTGAAAACTAAAAACAAATTAAGGAAAAGAAAAAAGAAAGAAAAAGTATCGCTAGTACAGAATACTATATACCTAAAGTATAATAGCATAAATAAATGAGGAGAACACTGAAAAATGTACCTGTCAGATTTATGGGTAAAGGGAGAGTTTATGACTAAACAAGAGATAGAAAGAATGACAAGATATAAAATGGAGATTTTTGATTATATGAAGTTAAAAGTTCTTGCACAAACAAAATTAATTCTGCCAAGATTAGAAGGAAAGCAGAAAATTGGGAGAAGAAAATGTACAGTAAGTTTCTCTGATAAAGAACTCATCTCTCAAATATATAAGATATTGGCCAAATTTATGAAAAGAAAAAACATTCCCTAATTGATAAGTGATCAAACAATAAAAACAGGAAGTTAGTAAAGGAAAACAAAGTTAACAATAGTAGTATGAAAAAATGTTCTACATCAAGACTGACTAAAGAAATGCAAATTAAAAGAACTCTGAGATACCACTTCACAACAGACTGATGAACATGAGAGAAAGCTGAAAGGGATACAGAAAAACAAAACTGTTAGTGGAGTTGTGAACTGTTCTGATCATTCTGGAGAATAATGTGGAGAATTCTGGAGAATAATGCCCAATGGGATATAAAACTGTACATGCCCTCTGTCCCAGCAGTACCAAAGACATCTAAGAAAAAGAGAAAGGACTTATATGCACAAAACATTTATAGCAGCTCTTCATATGGTGGCAAAGAATTGGAAACCAAAGGGATGCCCATCAGTTGCAGAATGGCTGAACAAGTTGTGGTATATGATTGTGATGGAATGCTACTGTGCTATAAGAAATAATGAGCAGGATGTTTTCAGAAAACCTAGGAAGACTTAATGTTGTTGTAATTACGTTTGTCCTTCATTCTCTAAGAGGACCATGACATCAAGATGATGACATGACTTGCAGTTGACTTTGATTTGAGTGAGGGAGGGCTGTGTATGGTCACCAACCTCACTTTCTCCTCCTGAGCCATTTGGATCCACTGGCCTGATATTCATCAGGATGACTGCAGATGGCCCAGGACGCAATATGAGATCTGACCCTTTCAGGCTAAGGTCTTATCATATTCGGACTTTGAGTGACATACACTCATTCAATGAATAGGCTTCTTTAACTAGTTGCTCAAGGGATGGCCCCTTTAATCAAAAATAAAATAAAATAAAATAAAACTGGGAGGGGAAAACCATCAGGGTTCCTGGGTAAAAGAGAAACAATTACTATTTAGTATTTAAATCCACTCTGTGCTAGGTGGGTGGGGATTTGCTGTCCATTCTATGAGCTCCAGAGTGAATTGGATTTGAGGCTTGATCTTTGAGCAAGAAATGTAGCCAGTAAACCCAGAGGAAAAAAGGCAGCATGGCATGGAGGAGGAAGAGGAGGAACAGGTTTTTTTAAGCAGCTGCTCAAGGGATGGCCCTTTAATAATAATAATAAAAAAAAAAATCCAACTGGGAGGAGAAGACCCTCAGGGGTCTAGGGTACCTGGGAAGACTTATATGAACTGATGGAAAGTGAAATGAACAGAGCCAAGAGAGCAATGTACACAGTAACAAGAGTATTGTAATGATGATCAACTGTAAAAGACTTAGCTAACCTTAACTGATACAATAATCCAAAACATTTCCAAAGGACTCATGATGAAAAATGTTATTCACTTCCAGAGAGAGAATTGATAAACTAAGATTGCACAGACCGAATATATTCTTTTCACTTTCTTTTTTTTTTTTGCAACATAACTAATACTGAATGTTTTACATGACTTCAAATGTGTAATTGATTTATTGCTTGCCTTCTAAATGGGTGGGAGAGGGGCCAGAGGAAGAGAATTTGGAATTCACAATTTTTAAAAATTCTTATCAAAAATAAATAATAAATGGAAAAAATAAAAAGGAAAATATATACATGAGGACAAGGTTTTTAAAGAAAAACTATACCAATGACCTAAAGGAAATCAGAAGCACCTAGATTCATTAAGGGATACTGAAATGATAACCTAAGCTTCTTTTGAAGGTTTTACAAAGAATGTTCTCTTTGTCAAATTTATTCAAAATATCATTTTAAAATGAAACATACAGAAAATTTCTTCCTGTTTATTCTTCTATATTATTAAAAAGAAAAAAGATGTCATAATCAAGATTGATGCTATTTACAGTTATAAATAAATAGTTGTACCCCATCTAACGTTATAGGTGTTCATGAAAATACTATATAAGGGAGGGAAATTATATAGAACAGTTAATTACACAGAATCAATTTTATAAATGTAAAATAATAGCATAGTGGAGTCTATTTATAATTCAACAATTACATTACTGTGAAACTGTTGGTTGGGGAAACATGAGAGATGTGTGCTAAAGCTATATCAAAACACTAAGAACATATACAAGTAGAAAAATAGAAATTGAGGCTGACTAGTGGTTTAAATGAATCTAAACAAAATTTGTTAATTCAATTAAATTTAAATATCAAATGCCAATACTTCACATTTTCTGACTTTTCTCAATGTATCAATAAGTTGTGTTCATTGTTTTGCTCTTCTTTTTCTTTTCCTTTAAATATATATAATTTATTATATGGGATGGCTTTCTAAGAATTCTGTTAAAAAAAGACATCAATAAAAAACTTATTTTTCAACAAATTAATAGACTAATTTAAATAGGGTACCACTGAAATATTGGACACCACCTAAGCAAAAAACCAGTGAATCCCGTAAGAAAGTTGATTTCAAGGATCACGTGAGTCTTTTAAGAAATATGGCTTTAATAAAATTACACAGCCACAAGAATTTTGAAAAACCATTTGTGATAATGTAGGCAATAGTGTTTTTACCCCAAACTTGAACTGCATTTCTCATATATGAAATGTTAGTTTGGTGATATGTACCAGTGATGAATAATGCATTAAGGTCTTTTGAGCTTTACCACTTTATTTCCTGGAAGGTGCTTCATGGAAATTTAAGCTCCCTCCTGTTTACCTGAGATTGGTATAGATAAAGCTAACCCTCAATCTTTCTGAGGTAAATAAAACTGCCAATCAGAAAATGTTTCAGGAAATATGCCAAAAATCCTTTGAATAATACTTTTAAGTATTGGCCACAGCATAATCATCAAATTCACATAACATTATAGGCAATATTTCTTAGATGTCTTTAAACTTTAGGCAGTTTATTCCAATGGACTACTAGTAAACTGACATTACTAATGTGCTCAGGAATAATTTAAAAGTTTATGTTAATTCAAGAAAAGCTAAAAACATATTTTTTAGCAAGTACATAACGTTAATCATGAAACCTTTATTTCCCTCCTTTGATTAAAATCAAATTACAGTAAGTTCAGATATTTATAACTGAAGGCAAAAGGATCTAATCTAACCTATATGGAAATACCAATATCAACTCTGTGACATCATCACCTCTTCTGCTTAAGTACCATTCAGTTTTACTCAGCAGTGAAATTACAAATTCCAGTCAGAAGGAAAAGAAGTTTAAAATCACCTTTACTGGTGATCATATCTACATTCATAGAAGTATGAGTCAGACACAATTAAGAAAAGTAAATCATCTCTTCTTATGCTGTTGCTCTGTATTAGTCTCAGAAATGATGCTTTTCATCACCTATACCATGCAATTAGGGAGATGATCAAAATGATAAAAGGTTTGTAAGCTGTTTCTTTACACTGTGATTTCATCTCACATTCCAACATATGAGACAAGTTTATTCCAATGCAAATGCAAAAATGTATTATAAAACTACACACAATTATTAAGTTTTTGCTTTTCTTTTTTTTCCCCTCAATTAGGAGGAGGGAAGATGCAGAAGGGAAGATGAGGAGAGAAAATAAAATTTTTTGCTAATTAAAAAAAGTTAATTTTTTAAAAAAGTTTTTCTAGATTGTCTACTGGGTAGAGGTGTTAATTTGTTGAGCTTTTAAACTCTTATAAAAAGATAGTCACTATTTCAAACTCTTGAAGAGTTGGTCACTATAACTCATTTGTTAAATTTCTCCCCTACATTTCCACCCCCTCCCCCCCAAAAAAACCCACAAATCTTCTAGGGCAAAATGGTTCTCAACCAGGAGTCTAACATTTCAGGGAGGTCTGTGAACTTAGAAAAAAATATTCAGTATTTCCTTCAAGCAGTAGTTTAAAAATAATTCTGGAAAAGAATTCAAAGGTTTCACCAGATTTCCAAGAGAATTCAGGATTCCAAAATAGAATATATGCTAAATAAATAAAACAGGTTGCACAAAGAGGAAAAAAAGGAAAACGTAAAACAGTTCAATGTACTGGAAACTTTTTTGGAAACTTATTTTTCTACAAACATAGCAAGTGCTATTAAATCAGAACAGTGATATTAATATTAATGTTACAGTAAAAATTAATGTACTGCCTATTTAACAAATATAAATCTTTTTTCTATATAAAATTCAAAGATACCCTTGCCTAACACAATTACATCCTCTGGAATTAATACAGATCTAATTAACTCACTAATAAGGCTCTTTCATATTTTCCATTTTGACCAATTATTTATGAGATGTAGTAAAACAGTGTCACGAGAATATTCAAATAGCAAACTGAGACAAACAATTTACAATTAATGTTCATAAAAATGTAATTCTTAAACAGTTAACAGTATTATTTTTTTTTTTTACAAATGACATTTTATTTGCAATTATACCAATAACTTTTTCCCCTCTTACCACAAAGAAATCTTTAAGTATGCATTCTAATCAGAAAAGTGATGGCAATCTTCATGGTTAATGGTATCTTGTTTTGCAGAACACAGAATACTTCAGATGACAAACAAATCAATGTTTAAGGAGAGGTTACCTAACCACCTTCCAATAAAATCTTTTCTGTGCCTTCTCAGGGTCTCGAAGGTCACATGAGGAATTACAAATTCTGGCAGGTCCTAACAAACCAGAAGAGCTTTGAGGACTAGCTGATGATCCAAGTTCTTACCCTAGTCACAAAATGGTATTTTTAACTGGGTCACATCAATTCACAGACTATTTCCTAAAGTGTAAATAGGGTTGCGATTCAATTCAGTGGAAGCAGTACCTACAGTCAATGAAATCACAGATCCCTTTGAAGTACAAAAATACCTAGCAAGAGTACAATTATTCAATAGTGTTCATCCAAGTCATGCTTTCATAAGCAAATCAAGCACTAAAAGGGCAAGCCAGGATACAAGATGTTCCAAAATCTATGTCATGACCAACCACCACCTCTCAAGTCTCCTCTACCATCTCATCATCTCCTCAAGGTGTCCTAAGTCATGTCCTAAGACCCTCCTACTCCTTCAGGAAATACATCATTTTCTGTATTATTGGATAGTGTTCATTATTTTATATTCTCTCTCTCTCCCTCAGATTAAGTTCCATGAGAGGGATCAGACTTATGCTATTCTCCATTAACACTTACAAAAGTGTTTGGCGTGAATGATCACAATATCATAAACTGAGAGTTAGAAAGAATACTGAAAGTCATTGTAAGGGATTAACAAAAACTAGGTTAAGATTTCACATTCCATGGTATAACATAAACAAGTTTATTCTTCTGCTACCCAGTTTTCATACACCTTAGGTATGGAGCTTCTTCTGTTTCCCTATGATGACAATGAGACAACTATCTGGGCACTTTACTGACCACAAGTAGGCTCTTCCAGGCCACTACTGCCCACACAAAAAGATAAATCATTTTGACTGAGCTTGGTGAGTAGTGAAATAACCTTTCAAAAAACCTTTTTGAGATTGTCTCAGTAGTTTTTCTTCCTAACTTGTATCAGAGTTTACAGGAAAGGTCACTGCATTTGTAAGACACCTCATATATGCTGGCCAACTGAAAAATGTAATGTATAAGAATCAGTTGGGTGAAATCACTGCTGAATTTCAGGTCTTTTCTTAAAGAGAAAATTCACCTTTGCGTTAACATGCATTTCCAGGGTTTTCTGTGAAATGAAAAAAAGGTTGTCAACCTACGCTTTTAAAACAAGCTGCATAATTATTACAACAACTCACATTTATGCAGTCAGAAAGCACTGGGATCACACAGCTCTGCTTGTGTAGGTAATATAAGCATCATCATCCTTATTCTGAAAATGACAACAGAAGTCCATGGAAATTTAGTCATCCAAAAAATAAGAAGCTTGAATTTGATGACCTGAGTTTCCTTCCAAAACTAAACCTACGTAACAAATGGATTAAATCTAATCTCTTCCACATACTAACCCTTTCAATATTTATATTTGACTGTCATAATGTACTCAAGTCTCTTTGTAATCCTGCTTAGTGCCTTCCCTCCACTGATGATCTCTTTTATCTTACATATATGTTTACACATGGTTGTTTGTCTGCTTTTCCCCCTTTAGGTTGTGAGCTCCTTGAGAGCAAGGACTATTCCTTCCCTTTCGTTAGTAACAACAGCTAACATTCATACAGTGGCAACTTTGTGTGCTAAATACTTTACAAATATCATCTCATTTTGTCCTCACAACATCCTTAGCAGGTTGATGCTACTACTGTCCTCATTTTACAATTGAGGAAACTGGGCTGAACACAAATGTTAAGTGGAAAGCTGCGATTTAAACTGATTCTAAATCCAACCCACTTTCCACTGCCTCCTTAGAGAAGGAAATAGAGTTCAGAAGTTCAAGTGACAAAAATACTTTGCAACAATTAGAGCTAAGAAACGGAAGGTGTTGCTTTGCATAAGAAGTTCCCCATCACTAGTGCTGCCATGTACAGAAGCTGATGGTCATCTGTGCCCAGGGTCACAGAGTTAGTAACTATCTTTGTATGCCCAGTGCTTAGCACAATACCTGACACACAGTATGTGCTTAACAAATGCTTACTGACTTAACAAGGCATGGATTGGAGTCCCTTTCACCATCTTAGTTATGTTCCAGTTTATTAAGCGCTTCCTATTATGTGTTGCTCTTAACTCATCAAAATATTCCAGATGACAAGTCTGACCACAACAAAATATATAATAAAACTATCAAGGCTCCTTCACTCTGGACACTATACTTCTACTAAATCCATCTAAGATATTGTTAGTTAGCTTTTCAGGATGCCACAACACATGGATGACTTCTGTTGAGCTTGCAATCAATTAAAACCTCTACATGTTCTGCATATGTTGAGAAGAAACGTAGGAAGACTGGCTTTGGAATCAGGAAGACCTGGGTTCAAGCTCTATCTCTGACACACACTAGCTATATGGCCACAGGTAAATCTTGTGACCCAATCAACCCTCCAAGTATATTAGGTTGTTGATCCGCTGATCTGCATCAGTGGAAGGGGTTTCCCCAGAGAAACCATAAGTCTTCACTTGGAATGGAAAAAAGGCAAATAGCTGACACTTATCTACAGCATTCTCAAAAGAGGATGAGAATCGTAAACATCTCAAATGGACAGAATTTCAGGAAGTCTAATAAAGTAAAAAGTCGGAGGCTTAATTAAGCTGCTACTAGGATTCATTCTTGCTCTAAACAGCATTATTCTCTTCCCCTTCTGATCCAAAAATCTCAAAAGACTCAAGATTTCTCCCTTCACAACTGGCAATAGGTGACTAATGAACTAAAAAAGGTTGCTATTGTCACCTTCAGATAAAAAGGTTATGGCTCAGATGTATCATTCTGGCAATGAGGTGAACCTGGTTGCTTAAAGGAGGCAAACAAGTATAGTATGGTCATAGACTGTGCCTCTTGTCCAAGGATCTGCCTAAGTACAGGGAGGACCAAAACCAGGTTATTTGAGAGGTGATGATTAAGGGTTCCATAGCAATTCTATGAAGATAACACACAATGTCACAGAGGGATTTCAGTTTATTTCAGTGAAAAGAAGTTATGAAATATGGCTTCCAGGAGGAAAATATAAGGAGACATCTTGATTTTTCAGACACATCTCAAATTACCAATATTAGAATTTTCCCATTATCCCTCTTGCTTGGACCACATTCCACGTCATTTCTTCCATTAATTAATTTAGTGGTACTTTTCAATTTTTTGTTGGTTTTCCAATCCATCTGTTAAGTACTTATTAAGAGCCCTACTATGCGCCAGGCACTGTTCTGCTTCAAAATTAATAATCATCATTGGAGCTAACGTAATTCCATCATCATGTTATTTTCCAAAATCCAATTAATTTCTTTCAACTCCACTTTTTATTATGTTGTTTCAAATATAGATCTAAGGTAAAGAATTCTCTCTATATTTTAGCATAGAAAAGAAAAAATTCAGGACATAATCCTATTTCCAATTCAATACCGTAGCAACCATATATAACTATGATACAACCTCCATATAAGTGACATCACTTATAAATTATCCTTTGTTGGTGATTTAAGACATTTGTTTAAAAATTAAAAAGAAAGGCTATGACAGTAAAGATACGGATGTTACGTCTACTCCAATGCTCAAAGGTTAAGGCTATTCAAAACTAAAAATAAAGTAGGGAGGAAAGGGTCTGGGAGTAAGGTTGGAGTGGTACATCTGGTCATATCTGAAGGAGAAACTATGTAATTAAACATATATTAATTGCCCTAATCTTCTTAGTCAAGTAATAAATTGGAAGAGCTGATTAATGTGCTGGATTTAGTTCAGCTTGTTAAACCTGACATCCAGGCAAATAGAGACTATCTTGAAAAGCTCTTTTAGCTAAGTAATTGGAATTTTACTCTCAGTAATTCACCTTTCTATAATAAGAGCTATCTGGTATATCGATTCTCCATCACTATTTTTAATACATTAGTTATAGTCAAGAGTACCATAATGGTATTCATAAAATGAACTCCCCCAGAAAAATCTCCCACACCAATGAACTTTAACCCCAGTTGGCTATCAAAAGTCACTTTGATTTCCAACACAAGATGAGTATATTTCCATAAGCTATAAATTCTAATTCATTCTAATTCTAGAAGCTACTAATACTATTTTATACTGTCCATAAGGAGCCATTACAATCATCACACTCTTCATAAACTACTGAATATACCAACATAATGTAAAAATCTGCGACCCCTCATGGTAAACTTCTTAAATATTTTTTTAAGAGGTAACTTAGCACTTTGTATGCTTTTAGAGGGAAAAATTACATTTATGCAGCACATGAAGTGCCCAAAGTTGATTTTAGCTTGCTAGTTATTCCTTATCATTTAGCAGAAAGAACTATGCTTCTCTCTTGAATAAGACATAGAAAAACATTGTAATTATCTGCTACATTTTGGGGTAACAAATAATTTTTTAAAAAATTATATAGGAGAGGGAAGCAGAATGGAATGATGCCAACAATTTCACCTACCATCAGATATCTATGTCAAATTATCTTAGCAAGCCTCAAGAAAAGAATCAGACTATTCCAAAAGCAGTGTTTCTAAATCTAATATTTTATAAAGTTTGCTCCATGAAATGTTAGTAGTTTTCAAATGAATGTCACATTTTATTAAAGCAAGTTATATTTATAGTATTAAATATTCCAAAGCACTTTCACAAAGCACATCTTCCATCAAAACCATTTTTCTCCAAACCCGAGACAACAAATACATCATAAGTTAGATTTAGATCTTCTGAGCTGACATTTTATGTTTCTTCTGACAAAGGACTCCAGAACCAAAAGGCAGAATACAAAAAGAGTTTTAGCCTAGAATGCTTAGTTTTTGTTCGTAAGAGACCAGAATTAGGACATAATGCCAAACTCATTCTGAGTGACAAGGAACTCAAAAATTCTCTTCATGGTTAAAGAACTGAAAGTAACAGTGATTTTGAAATCAATCCAATTGCCAATCTGCCAGTTCCAATTTGACCCCAGCACAAGAGAAACCTGTAAGTGTTAACAACTGAGTGAAGTTGTGTAGAGATTCACAGAATAACAACTAAAGGAGGGCAAAAAGAAAATACCCAGAATTATTTCTATATCCAACAAACCTTCCCTGCTTTCCCCGTAACAGGCAACCCCATTCTCCATACCTGCTTTCTGTTATCTGGTTTCCCACGACTTACTGCCACGTCTAGTGTTTCTCTTCTGTTAATCAAACAGCAGCCCTCCATAACAGATTTTTCTTGCCCTCTGGGGCCTTCTGGGGTGTGGGAACATCCTTCTGGTGCTTCCACAGTTGAGCAGTTCCATAGCAGCACAACTACATCTCACCCTAACTCAGGCCTCCTAAAGAGATAAGATGGATGCTCTGACAGTTTTCTTCTACTCTCATGCTGGCTGGATGTCTGCCCTGGTGTAGCCAGATCAAAGAAAACAATTATCAGTGTAGGAAACAGGTTTCTAACGATATGGGTATATGAAATTTCAAAATTTGAATGATTTTCTAAAGAATGTTTGTGTTAAAGTTAGGATTGTGATAAATCAATCACCTGTGGCCAGGAAAACATCTGTCAAGGTCCACATTAGTAATACATGGAAAATAGATGTTTAGAATCCCATGTAGAAGTCATATAGTTAAAGATGTCTCCAGCCAAGGCAAAAGCAGATCACAAAGATGAAGTTCACTTTTCATTATGAAATAAAGGGATCTAAAAGCTACAAGAATTTTTTGTGGGCAACCAAAACTTTAAAAATACTTCAATAATACATGTTTTTTACAAAATATTTGAAATATTTTTATAGAGAGTTTAAGAGAAATACAGACCTGAGACAGATTGAATATCTGTTGCCTGAGGATCAGCTGTGAAGCTCATCACCAGGATAGCTACAAAGTATTGAACTGTTACAGTAACTTTCAAAGTCCATCTACTAAACTGTGAGACAGGCAGGGATTATAAACTATTTCAGTGAAGGCAGTATCCACATTGAGGAAATCAGAGATTCCTGAAGCACTGAGATTAAGAGATGTTCTGAACCAAAATATGATCCTAATTTGATTGCCTTGGTGACCAGAAGCAAAAGAGTATTCTAAGCATCTTCCCATAAACGCAAGTGACAACATCCAAATTAGAAGTCAAATTTACGAACATTTTTTGGTAACCAATGCCTTTAAAATTCGAAATGTTCCCACATCATGAAGGTAAGAGAATGTTAATGCAATAATGTATACTCAAAATAGGGAGGTCTGCAACAGGGAAATTGAGTCATGAAAAGTATAAAAAAGTTACCATGAGCTTAAGTCTTATATTATCCCATTAAAGCATAAGTAAAACTGTCATAATGAGGTCCTTTTGATACTTCTATCAATAAATCCCCTTAGACAAGGCCTTAGACCCATCTTATTTTATACCAAATTTTACATTACATAATAGTTTGTGTTACAACATAGTTGATTTAAAGGCACAGTTGAAAGCAAAAATGAAAATTATCCCTGAAAAAACATTGGTAAAATGACTCAAACATTTATTAAATCACCCACTTTGTGCACCAGATTGTGCTAGTCACTGGAGAGATGATGACATTCCTAGCATTACATGAGCTTTACCCTGTTTTTCAGAAATCAAAATTATCAGAATAACCAATCAAAATTCAAATAAGTCTAAAAGGCAAGACTTAAGTACCTACATTTTAGAATTACTTTGTTAATTATTCACAGGCAGGGAGGAAAAAAAAATCTGAAATAGACCTACACAACTTGACAGTAGGTAGGGGCCAAAATTAAAATAGGCTAAACTTCTTTGGACCACAGATAGGCAGTTAGCAGCTCACTTTCTAAGTAAAGGTATAATTAATGATTCAACTATTTTGCAAATAAACCATATTTTTTAATAAGGTAAATTTTAATTAACATCAAGTAACTACACTTATTACTTAAGATTTTTATTTATCATGAAATCAAAATGATGTTAAAAAATTACTTTGCTAAGCAGTACAAGTTTTAATACATTTTTCAGGTTTTCTTACTGTTTACATTTAGTTAATGGGACATATTACACAGCTTATCAGCAATCAGCGTCAGTTTATTGTGCTCTGGAATCATGTTTGAAATTGATTTCTTTAGAAAACTGAAAACTAACCTTAGTAGCCTCCTCATTTTCTGAGTTTACTTTCTTGGAAAACTGTTTTCCATCGAGATTTTTCAACCATTTGTTGTCAATTATTTTGTTTTTCACTGTGTCCAATTTTCATTGGTGTCCAATTTGCTTAAGTCAGGATGTTTTGATTTAAATGGCGACAAAAACTGTATTCCTTGAGAACAGTTATTACGATTTCTCGGCAAACAAGGCACAATATTTTGTTTCTCATGTAAGTAAACAACATCTATGTGTCCACTCCGGATTAAACACTCTATGTTCTGAATTCAGTCTTCTGTTTCTTATCACCCATTTTACAGTCACCCCAAAAACTTTAATGTCAGAATAAAAAGAATCCACAGCAAGTGGTCACATACAAAGAAATACTGAGCTGACCTTGAAGAAAGCGCCAGACACTCAAGTAACTTGGAGGGCAGCCGCACAGAGAGGGAAAGAAGCACTTGTGTTGTTGCCACTCATCACATAGCAGGCATCAGCACATGGCTGAACTCACTTTGTCCCTATTCAACACCAATAACTGAAAACACAGCAGAGATTCGCTCCTCTCAAACTAGAGACACAAACAGGAGAGCATGCATAGTGGCAACCAACTACCGAGTTACATGACAGGCACAGTGACTAGTGGAAGGTGGGTTAAGTGGGGTACAAAGTACATGTTACATCTCTACTTTATGTTAATCCTACATTTTTCACATGCCATCCAGAATTCCCTGGTGAGCCACAAGTGGCTCACAAGGCATATGTTGTTATGCAGACCTATGTTAAAGTCATTCTTATGATGAGCTTTCCCATATTATTCTATGTCCTCAGAACTTTTTGTTAAAGTACCTAGCTGTTCATGATCAACATTCCTGTGACAGACAAAGCAAAGGATTAAACCTATATCATACTTGGAGAAGTAGAGAGAAATTTTACCATTAAATTCAGATATATTCAAAAAACAGGTCTTCTCAAAATATTAAACTGAAAAAAAATTTCAGCTTGACAATAGTGAAAAAGTTCCCAAAGTTTAAAATACCACTCAAATTGTGGTACCACTAAAATTCACTTGAAATTTTTTATATACCTGTAGAACATAAGGTTCTTGAGAGCAAGGGACATTTTTCATTTTTTCATGCTCAATAACTAGCATAGTGACTTACATATAAGTAGAACATTAACAATTTTTTAAAAAATGTTTTAAAGTTTAAATCTGAATACCTTAAAGAAATACTAATAATTTTGGTATCCAATAACTTGCTATTATTTCCCTAAAAAAGTCACAAATCTCTGCATCCCCATATTCATGCATTTTCACTTTGCTTGCCTTTTTCACTATCAAAACAAAACGTAATTTTAAATCACTATTAAATTGCTTCAGTCTTTTATATGAGACAAAAATAACTTCTACCCCTTTTTCAATAAATTCCTTAACACGTTTCCATGAAATTAAAACTTTAATTCTAAACATTTCCTATCAACTAGATTTCCTCAAATCTTAACAGGAGTGAAGTGACAAAAATCTTTGCTCTTAAAAATTCATTATAATTCCATTTTCAAATGCTAGATGTTCCTAAATATTTTTCATAATATGCCATCCTCCAAAAATCTTTTGCTAGAATTTAATGCTTTGAAAAATGTTTATTTTCCAACATAAGCAGCTAAAGATTTTTTTTTTAATATTTGGCTTATTTTCCTTGATTTTAAAAAAGCTAACAGACTAATTTAAATTGAATTGAGTGAAAGTTTAGGAAATGTATTTAATAAATCCAATTACCAGGCTTGAAGATTATCCATGAATGCTGCTTCTTATTAATTAATTATTGGACTTTCATGTGGAAGGAGCAGAACCAAAAGATTAAACTCACAAGTGATCAAATGTACAGAATATAAATATAGCAAGCAAAAAAGTAAAATCATCATTACAACAAAGGCCTACAGTGAAGTTTAAGATTTTTCATGAAGTCTGATTATCACAGAAAATCCAAGTGACAGAAGAAAAGTTCATTCTAATATTTGTGGTCATCAGGCAAACAAAAGACTAAGATACTACAGGACTACAAGCATTTAATCACTGACTTTTCAATAGCCACTATGACAGATAGACTCTTTGTTAGTCTACTGTTGTAGCACTACAACGCCAAATAGAAAGACAAGTGAATGAGAAAGTAAATCATTACATTAATCCAAATACAGTTCTGGAAGATGAATTTCTTTTAAAAAGAAAAATTATATAGTTCATATACACATATATGTAAGATAGCTTATTGCTGTCAAATGAACATATACATATTCATTTTATATATCATACATATTCATTTTATAGTATATGTATATTCACCATATAAACATATATAATGAATATGCATGATATATATATATATATTAAATGAATATGAATATATTCATTTGACAGAAATAAGCCATCTATAGAATCAAGACTAATAAAAATACTTTTAACCCAAGAACACTGAGAAAAAACAATTATATGACAAGTTATTAGCAGTTATCCTTAGCTATTTCTGACAACCGATATTGATCAGGCTCTGAAGTAATTTACATTTGCATAACACTGATAATAGCTAAGTACTTTTTCCCTAACAATTCAGTGTGTATAAGCAATCTAAGGACTATTATCCCAATTTCATAGACAAGAAATTGGAAACCCAGAAAGTAAGTGACGTCCAAAGTCACAGAGTTGATGAATGAGAAACCAGAGTCTCAAACCCAAGTGTTCAGATTCCAAATCAATTCCAGCACCACACTAACAATAACAGGGGAACAGCATAGAAATTAAGTCAGTGAGCTTGTTGATGTACTCTGCCTACAGCTTCCCCTCTAGTTTCAATAGCTACTCAATTCTTTTCTTTTTCAAACACAAGAGTGTGCACACTCTCTCACTCTCTCTCTCTCTCTCACACGCTCACACATACACACACATACATAATACCTGGGTAAAGAGAAGGTGGTACTGATAGTGCCCTGTGACTAAAGTAATAATATGAATTTCTTTTGTGACTGGTAAACTGTAATAGTAACATGACTTGGATAAGTATATAGTCACCTCACATTCAATACTTTACAATTATTACAAAAAGCACTTTAGTCATGTTATAATTCACTATCATTAATGATCTAAGGTGAAGACATGGGAAAGTACTTTTTACCTTTCAGTTCTGGTAGCACAGCTAGACAGAGCTGGCCTTGGGAGTCAGGACCTCAGTTTGAATCCTACAACAAAAATACAATTATCTAGGTAACCCTAGGCAAGTCACTTTTCTCTGGGCCTCAGTTTCCTCATCTATAAAATGAGGCTGTTCAACTCAATGACTTCCAAGTCTCCTTTCCAGCTCTGGGTCTATAATCCTGTGATTATGAAAACTTTCTGACATACTGAAGCCGCAACAAAGAAGGATCAAAGGATACTAAAAACATAGTGAATAAGGTTTAGTTAGTTCATACAGTTAGTTGAAAGGGAAGTATGACTTCATAATATTTGAGTGCAAGGTAAAATCACCATTGAAAAGAAGATGGTAGCTCAAGAATGCCAACATCTAAAATTTGAAATGAAGATTTTTTTTAAAACAGAAAAACAGACATTCTTGGATTAGTTTCTCAATTAATCAACAACCATTTATCAACTGCTTACCATGTGCATGGCACTATGTTAAGTTCCAAGAATACAAAGAAAAACAAAAGCTGTCATGTCTTCCAAGCTGCTGATATTCTAAGAAGAGACAAGTATTTTACCTACTAGGTGGCACAATGGGTAAGGCACAGGCCTAGAGTCAGGAAGACTCTTCTTCATGAATTCAAATCTGGCCTCAGATTACTTACTAGCTGTGCGACCCTGGGCAAGTCACTAAACCCTGTCTGCTTTAGTTCCTCATCTGTAAAATGAACTGAAGGATGTGGCAAAACACTCCCCACTCCAGTATCTCTGCCAAGAAAACCCCAAAAGAGTCAGACATGGATGAAAATAACTTAACACATACAAGAAACAATGTATATGGAAGGTAATCTTACAAGGGAAAACTCTGGCAGCTGGGAAATTAAGAAAAGGTCTCTTGCAAAGGAAGGCATCTGACATGAGTCTAGAAGGAACCAAAGAATCTAAGAAGTAGAAAGGAAGCAAAACATTCCAGGCACAAGAAGGACAGGAGATTTAGCATCAAATAGGACAGTATAGCTGAACCATACACTGTGAAGAAGGCAGTAAAGTGTAAGAAGAATGGAAAAGTAGAAAGCAGGATGGCTATTAAGAACTGTCAATGCCAAATAAAGAACTTTACATTTGATGCTGGAGATAACCAGGGGCCATGAAGATTGTTTAGAGAACCAAAAGAGACCTCTGCAAAATCTTAAAGAACTTAACAAACACAGAATCTAAGAGATGGAAGAAACCTCAGCAGTCATCTGGCCTGACTCATACACAAGAGAAATCCCAATATAAGTGAGTTAACAAATGACTAGTAATCCTCTGCTTTCAAGACCACCAAGGACGAGGCAACTACCTCTCAAGGAAGATCATTCCACAGTTGGAAAGCTCCTTTGTTAGGGAGTTTTTCCTTACATGATGCCTAAATTTGCCTCTTTGTATTATCTAGACATTGCTCCTCCTCTGAACATTCTCCCGCCTATCGATGTACTTCTTAAAACTGTGGCACCCAGAGCTGAATATTGAGTGCAGTCAAAATAGAGTAAAACTCTCACCTCCATATTTTTGTAAACTATCCTCTCTAAATGCAGTCCAAGATCAAATTAGCAACTGCCATATTATACTGTTAACTCACATCAAAGCTTAAGGTCCACTACCTTTTGTCAATTTTTTTTTTCTGAATTCATGCCCAATCAGGCTTCCCTCATCTTACGCTAGAGAAAGTTAATTATTTTTGTACCTAAGTGAAAGCCTTTGCATATTAATCCTAAAGAATTTCCTCATTTTAGATTTGTTCCATTGCTCAAGCCTGTCTAAATCTGTTTTGGATACTGATTCCATCATTCACTGTCTCAGCTATCCCTCCCAGCTGATTTATCTTGCAAATTTTATGAACATGCTATTTATGGTTTTAGTCAAGTCACTGACAAAAATGGTAGTTGACACAGAGCCAATCAACAGATTCTTGGGGTACTCCACTGGAGACCTCCTGCCATGGTGATACCAAAACATAACAACTACTTTGAATTTGGCCAATCAACCATTTCTGAATGCATCTGATTGTATTTTCATCCAATCCAAACATTTCTATGTACTTACCAGGAGAGAAGTATGAGAAACTTTTATCAAAGCTTTGCAAAAATTTAGGTAAACTGAATCCTCAGCATTCCTCTCACCTTCTAGTTTAGTAATCCTGTTAAAATGGGAAATGAGATTAGCCTGCCATGACTCTTCTTCATAAACTCTGGCACTTTGTAATCACTGCTTCCTTTTCTAGGTTGGTAGATTCAGCAACCCTCTTTCTAATGATCTGTTCTAGAATTTTAACAGGAATCAGTCAAACTAAATGGCCCCATAGTTTGCATATTTGTCCTCTTCCCTTTTTTGAAAATTAGGACATTTGTCATTCTTCAATCTTGAGGTACCTCTCTTGTTTCCATAGTCTTTTAAATATCATTGACGGTGGCTCAGTAATCATACTTGCCAGTTCAGGATCTAAAGATGTAGTTCATCTGAGTCTAGTAAAATGAATTCAAGAGGACAAATCGGTGTTTTTCTATCTTGGGTTAACAACTCAAGCTAGTCATCTATATTCTATCAGTTACCATATAAAGGTCATTCCTAATTAAGAAATGAGAGACAGATGATCAGATAATTCATGATCTTTCCCTGATGGCCTGAGCTCATGACAGGTGGGGGTATAATGTCCTCTTAGAAAATGGGAGTCCCCAGTTGATAAATGTTCAAAGGATATGAACAGGCAATTTTCAGAGGAAGAAATTAAAGATATCGGGGGCGGAGCCAAGATGGCGGAGTAGAAAGACTCACCTATGCTAGGTCCGAACCCACAGCCCATAGATTTCCTGTAAAAAGAACTTCTGACAAATTCTGGAACAGTGGAATCCGCGCAGAAACACAGCGAAGGAGATTTCCGTTGCAGAGAGCCCTGAAAAACCAACAGCAAACGTACCCCGGACACGGGAGGGGAGTCCTGCGCGGCTGAGCGCTCCCCTCCCCCGCCCCCAGCCACGCGACACTGAGAGCAGACCCAAGCAGGCTCAGGGACCTGAATCTCCGGCGGCTTCGAAGGTCCCTCCACCCACAGACGCACAGGTCAGTGAGAGAGACGGGCTGAGAAGGGAGCGGGGTATCTCTGGGACTCGGACCCCCTGGGAGGCCGCCACTGTGGCAGACGCAGCTACGGGCAGAGCAGGCTGGAGCTCGACCACAGCTCCGTTACGAAAGTTCTCCGTATAAACCCCCTGAGGGAACTGAGCCTGAGAGGCGGCCCTGCCCCCACCTGAGAACCAGCAGATAAGCTCCCATTAAAGAACAGTCAGGCCTGCCGCCAAAAGCCCTGAGGCTGGGGAGCAGCATTTGAATCTCAGACCCCAAGCACTACTTCGGGCAGACCTAGGCAGGGGTGGAGAGGACTCTCATAAGTCAAGTAACTGGCTGGGAAAATGCCGAGAAAAGGGAAGAAAACTAAGACCATAGAAGGTTATTTCCTTGGTGACCAGAGGAATGTGCCATTCCTCTCTGAGGACGAAGAGATATGCCTACCATCAGGTAAAGACATAGGAGTCAAGGCCTCTGTATCCCAAATATCTGAAATAGATACCCCATGGGCTCAAGCCATGGAGGAGCTCAAAAAGGATTTTGAAAATCAAGTCAGACAGGTGGAGGAAAAACTGGGAAAAGAAATGAGAGAGATGCAAGAAAAGCATGAAAAACGGGTCAATAC
>CM053773.1:20154263-20179164 GCA_028658325.1 Potorous gilbertii | reverse complement strand
AGGACAAAAGAGAAGATGGGGTAAGGGAAGGGAGGGATGATAGAAGAGAGGGCAGATTGGTGATATGGGTAATTAGAATGTCCAGTGTATTGGGGAAGGGGGAGGGGACAAATGGGGAGAAAATTTTGGAACCCAAAATCTTGTGAAAATGAATGCAAAAAGTTAAATAAATTTATTTAAGAAAAAAAAAGACTAAGAGATTTACAGATTCCAAATGCAAGGAGAATTAAAAATTCTGCTGGTCTGAAAACTAAAAAAAAAAAGAAATTAAAGATATCTATAACCATATGAAAAAATGCTCTAAATCACTTTTGATTGGAGAGATACAAATTAAAACAACTCTGAGGTACCACAACACACCTATTAGATTGGCGAACAGGAAAATGCTAAATGCGGGAGAGGATGTGGGAGAGTTGGAACACTAATTCATTGTTGGTGGAGCTGTGAGAACATCCAGCCACTTGGGAGAGCGGTTTGGAACTATACTCAAAGTACTAAACTAAAAAAAAAAACGGTGCATACCCTTTGACCCAGCAATATCACGTCTAGGACTGTATCATAAAAATAGGAAAAGGTCCCACATGTACAAAAATATTTATAGCAGCACTCTCTGTAGTGGCCAAAAACTGGAAATCACGAGGATGCCCATCAATTGGGGAATGGCTGAATAAATTATGGTATATGAATGTAATGGAATAGTATTGCACCATAAAAAATGATAAACAAGAAGACTTCAGAGAGGCCTGGAAAGACTTATATGATCTGATGCTAAGCGGAAGAAGCAGAACCAGGAGAACTTTGTGCATAGCAATGACCACAGTGTGCGAGAGTTTTTTCTGGCATACTTGGATCTTCACAGCAATGCAAGGACATAAAAAAAAAATCCCCAATGGTCTTCTAAGGCAAAATGTCTTCCACATTCAGAGAAAGAACTATGGAATTCAATCGCAAAATGTAGCAGATTGTGTGTGTGTGTGTGTGTATTATGTTTTGGGTTATTATATGATTTCTCCCATTTATTTTAGTTCTTCTACACAGCACGACTATAATGAAAATGTATTCAATAGGAATGTATGTGTAGATCCTATATAGAATTGTATGCCATCTTGGGGAGGGATGGGAGTGGTGAGGGTAGGTAGGGGGGAAAAAAAATCTAAGTTTTATGGTAGTGATTGTAGAACATTAAAAATAAATAAAATGAATATATTAAAAAGAAAAAAGAAATTGGGAGGCCCATCGCACAGCAGATAGGAGGAGGAGGAGAAATAGCCCAGGGAATCTAGGAATCCAGTCAGGAAATAGAAAACAACAGCCTAAGAAGGGCCTTGGAGGTGTTATAGCTTGAGAGGGCCTCTAAAAGCTCTTTACAGCAGGTAGAAGAGAGTGGTCCAGGGACACTCTAAAAGCTGGAGTTGAAATCTGACAGTGAAAGGCAAGAAAGAGGCAGACAAGGGAGGTGTCTGGACAAGTACTTTTGGGACAATACCATCCGGTAACCAAAGTCTTCCCCTTGCTCTAACTGGTAGGACATTTTAAAAAAGAATCAGGGTGCCCCTATTCCTCCAAGGTGAAGTCTACAACCAAAATCCCTAAGTATTACTGATTCCTTTCTAGGTGTCAAATTTTTACTAGGGTTTGGTCTTTTCATTAAGAATGCTAAAAATCAGGGTCAAAGGAGAAAACAGAATAATTGGGGGTAGGGATAAGTTGAAGGGAAATACAGTCTTTCACAATATGACTATTATGGAGGTGTCTTTGCACAACCACACATGTATAACCTATGTTGAACTGCTTGCCATCTCATCTGGGGTGGTGTAATGGTAAATGGGAAGATCTTTCCCAATCATTAATAGGCCCATGTGACCTGCCTGACTCACATGGAGACTGTGATGGAAGGAGTTTGCTGAATAGGTGGAACAGGAAGAGGCAGAGCTAGATCAGAGCTGAGAGGAAATTGGTCAGAGCCTAGTCAGAGCTAGTCAGGCAAGCAGACTGCTGGCTAGCATGAGTGAAAGAGTTTGTTTGTGATTTTGCTTAAGTGAAGTCTGTGATTTTGCTTAAGGGAAGTCTGCTTGTGATTTGTTTAATCCAGCTGCTCTGTGGAAAGACTAGCAGGGGAAGACTTGGGGATGGTGTTGTTTTCTGCATTGTTATTATGTATAGATTTTTTTTACTATGATGGATTTGGCTTTCAGGTATCTGAATAAATGATTTGGTTTTGTCTTCCATGTGGAGAATCTGTTGTATTTCGTGATTCAGAATTGCGCCAGAATGTTCATGGCCACCATAGGCACTGTGAATATCTACAGATGGGTGAGGAGGTGAAGAAGCAAGAGCATTTGGAACTCAAAAGTTTCAAAAACAAATTTTAAAAAAAATTGTTTTGACATGCAACCAGGAAATAAGATATACAGGCAATAAGATACAGAAATCTATATTGCCCTTCAAGATTGTTGTGTTCATCCTTTGTTTTCCAAGAGAACCATGACAACAGAGAAATGATGACATGATTTGCACTTGACTTTGTTTTGAGTGAGGAAGGGTTGTGCAAGGTCACTAGCCTCACTTTTTCCTCCTGAACCATCAGGATCCAGCGACCAGATATTCATCAGGATGAATGGAGACCGACCAGGATGCAATGACAGACCTTGGCCTTTTAGGCTAAAGTCTATTCAGGTACTCACTTAAAGTGAGGTAATGCCCATTCAGTGAAAAGGCCTTTTAAAAAAGTAGTCAGGGGATGGCCCCTCAAATTAGAAAAGAATAAATAAATAAATGAATAAAGAAAAATAAATAAATCAGTCAAGCTGGGAGGAGCCTCAGGACCCTTAGGGTTGTTGTTTCAAAGAGAAAGTTACTACTGACATTCACTCTAAGCTAGGAGGGTCTGAAAAGAAGCCACTGTGAGGAGCTTGGGCAGGTGCCCATTGTTGTTCAATCTTTGGGCTTCACAGTGCACTGGGTATATGGGGAAAGAAAGGGAAAGGGAAAGGGAAATGGAGGGGGGGGAGGGGAGGAGGGGGGAGGGGGGGAGGGAGGGAGAGGAGGGAAGGGGAGGGGGAGAAGGGAGGGGAGGGAAGGGGAGGGGAGGGAAGGGAGGGGAGTGAGAGAGAGAGAAAGAAAGAAAAGAAAGAAAGAAAGAAAGAAAGAGTCTGCCCTTCAAGAAAGGGGAAGGGATAAGATATAGGGGTGATAAAAAGGAGAGCAGAATGGGGGAAAAGGTAATCAGAATACTTGCAGTCTTGGTATGGGGGGAGGGGAAAGATGGGGAGAAAATTTGGAACTCAATATTGTGGAAATGAATGTTGAAAACTAAAAATAAATGAATTTAAATCTTAAAATGATAAAAAATTTACATATAATTGGGAAATATTTAACAAAAATAAGTATTTTTTAATTTTAAAAGAAAAATAATTTTTAAAAAAGAATGTTAACAATCCTCTAGTGATCTGGACAGGGAGACAAGGGTTATTCCCCTTCCTCACTGCTCCCACTTAATAGGGAATGGCAAAGTTCACTCTGGTCAGAGCTTGCTTTCAAGAAAGGTCTTCCTCAGCTCAGCCTGGCTCCAGATCCTATGCTGTGCTGAAGCCCAGGTGGCCACTAGCAGTTCAAGAACAAAAGCCTTCTCAAAAATGAATCAAATGGCCTTCAATCTCCTCTATGACCTCCTCAAAAGTAGATGTCTATCAATCTCCCCAAAGAAGTCCTTGAGAAATCTATAAATTCTTGACAAAACTGTTCTATCACCTTCTGGTTCACTGCAGTAAGCAAAGACGCAAATCAAAAATAAGACAGAAACTTTATAAACTATAGAACTTGTGGATTTGTAGTGTCTGGGAAACCACTACATATACATCAAACACTGCTATTCTGATCTTTCATTAGCTCCAAGAAAATGTACAAGATAATTCATTACAGTAAACAGTCTTTTTAGACTAAATAATGTCTCTCATGTATGCACTATTTTTCAAATATATGGAGATGTTGTGATGAAGAAGATACAAATTTAGAAGACTACAGAATTCATAACAGCTTTTTGGCACCATTTATTTTCTCAATCAGTGAATACCAATAGTATAAGTACTACCACAAGAGAGATCTGTGAGATGTTTTTGTATTTAAAAAAGGTTTTACTACTCAAAAAGACTGAAAGTTACTACTGGAAACTATGCCGTACCATATTAAATACAATTTCATATAAAATCAGTTACTACTCTGCTCACATCAGTTAATTTAGAGACAATGCAGGTTTTTTTGTTTTTGTAATTCATTTATAGTAGAAATGAAAAAGCTGGATATCAGAGCCTTTGCCTGGAATATAATCTAAAATTCCCAGGTCAATTAAAAATTAGACTTCAAATGATTACACCTCTTCTACAAATAATTAAGCATAAATGACAACTGCCTGTATATGTATTCAACTTCAAGGATTCAACTAAGACTTTACTTCAATTATATGTAAAAGTTTAGTCAGACAACCTATTTCTCTAATTTTAGCAAAACAAAACAGAGTCATAGTCTACTTACTTTTGTATTACATTTTGCAAGCTCAACATCATACCCAGTTCACCTTTCATCTTTTCTCTGTTAGCCCGGCATTCTGCCAAGTACCGTAGAGCCTAAAACAGAAACAATCAATTAGGAAATAATCAATTCTCATTTCTAATTTATACAAATTAATTAACAGATTGTAAAAAAGTTTGCTTCCTTCATTTTACTTAGAACTTATTAACTATGAAACTTTAATATTGCATTCAATACACAGATTGGTGGAGACACTTTAATTCAACAAGCATTTATTGGCAACTATTAAGTTCTAACTTTTCCAGTTGAAAAGATAATTTTTTTTATAAAAGAAATCAGTTATTGTCCTCAAGGAGCTTAAACTCAATTGGGGCATCAGGGTTCAACATTTCAACAAATGAGTAAATTCAAGAATTTGAAGAAGAAGGAAATATTGATAAAATGCAATCCCCTGTTAAGGTGTGGCATATATGCCGAGACTTGAGGGTTCACATTCAGTAAGGCTCAGGTAAAGCATGAAATGAGTTTGGGGAATCGTAAGTCTATCAAGCGGGATGGAACCTAAAGTAAAGGAAAGGAAGTGTGAAAATAAATCTAGAAAGAAAGAGTAGAGTCAGATTTTGACTTAAATGGCAGCCAAAGTCAAGAGCAGATAAAGCTCCTTTTCACTGTCACAAAACCTAATCAAGAGTAGAGGTAATAGTGCCTCTAAGACAAAATACAAATTCCTCAACTTTGACATTTAGAACACTTTTTGACTACCAGAACAGAGAGCCTTATTTGGAACTTAAATTTAAGAAAATGACTTTAGAGGTTTGTATGCAGAGATTGGACACAGAATGAAACCAGACAGACCAATCTGGTTATTGTGGTAGTCCAAGTGAGAGACATTAAGTACCCAAACTAAGATGAGTGGAGAAGACATACGGTTGGGGGAGGGGAAAAAGAAAAGTTGAGTAAGTAGTCTTTTTTTTGTATCTTAGGGAATTTATTATATGCTTTTTCCCCAATCAATAGTATTTTATTTTTCTAATTATGTCAAAATAGTTTTCTCAACATTCACTTTCATAAGATTTTGAGCTCCAAATTTTTTCTCCCTCCCCGCTCCCTAAGAAGGCAAGCAATATGATACAGGTTAAACATATACTATCATATTGAACATATTTTCACATTAGTCATGTTATGAGAGAAGAATCAGAATAAAAGGGAAAAATCATGAGAAAGAAAAAACAAAAAATAAGTGAAAATAGTATACTTTCATCTGCATTCAGACTCTATAGTTCTTTCTCTGGATATGTATAGCATTTTCTACCACGAGTCTTTTGGAATTCTCTTAGATCACTGAGTTGTTCAAAAGAGCTAAGTGATCTATCATAGTTGATTACTACACAATGTTGCTGTTAATGTGTACACTGTTCCTTTGCTCATTTCACTCAGCATTAGTTCATATATGTCTTTCCAATTTTTCTGAAGTCCATCTGTTCATCATTTCTTACAGAAAAACAGCATTCTGGGGGCAGAGAGCCAAGATGGCAGAGCAGAAAGACAGACCTGTAGAAGCTCCCCGCCATAGCCCATAAAATACCTGTAAAAAATGTCTCTAAACAAATTCTAGAGCAGCAGGAGCCACAAAACAATAGAGTAAAAGACATTTCCAGCCGAAGACAGCCTGGGAAGCAGACAGGAAAGGTCTGTTGCATCAGTACGGAGTGCAGCAGGGACAAGACCTCGAACAGAGACTTCAGGGTACCACCGGCAGAAGCAGGTTCCAGATTGCTCAACCCACAAATATCAAACATAGCTTCAAAGGTCAGTGAGAAAGCTATTTTACCTGAGTGAGAGGGGAACATAGTCTGGTCCTGCCAGCAACAGCCACTGCAGTGGCAGTGTCCATTTTTGGAGCTCTCCACTTATAGAATTGAGAATGGGGAATTGAGCAGCTGATCTGGTTCTCACCCCTGAGTGGCTCTCCTAGGTTGCAGAAGACTGCTGGCGGTGGAGCTGGGGGTGGCTCTGGAGAGGGAACCCCTACTGGCAGATCCTGGGCAGAACAGAGTTGCTCTCAGACCAGAGGACAGGCCCTTGATTGTGCCACCATGCAGGAACTGAGAACTTACAGGTCCCCAGAGTACACCATGCAGGAACTGAGAACTTACAGGTCCCCAGAGTATACCCTCCTCTTGACAAAGGACTCAAAAGTCAAGTAGCTAGCTGGGAAAATGCCCCAAAAATGGAAAAAAAAATATAAAACGATAAAAGCCTACTGTCTTGATGAACAGGTATTTTCTTCCATCATTTCGGGTGAGGGAGAACAAAGCATACCATCCGAGGAAGACCTAAAAGTCAAGGCTTCTACATCTAAAATCTCCAAAATAAATATGCAATGATCTCAGGTCATGGAAGAGCTCAAAAAGGATTTTGAAAATCAAATAAGAGAGGTGGAGGAAAAATTGGGAAGGGAAATGAGAGCAATGCAAGAAAATCATGAAAAGTGTATCAACAGCTTGCTAAAGGAGACTCAAAAAAATGCTTAAGAAAATAACACCTTTAAAAATAGGCTAACTCAACTGGCAAAAGAGGTCCAAAAAAACAATGAAAAGAATGCTTTAAAAAGCAGAATTAGTCAAATGGAAAAGGAGGTTCAAAAGCTCACTGAACAAAATAGAACCAAGAAATTACAAAACAAAACCAAAAGAATAAAAAAATAGAAGATAGTTTGAATTATCTTACTGGGAAAACAACTGACCTGGAAAATAGACCCAGGATTGATAATTTAAAAATTATGAGACTACCTGAAAGTTATGATCAAAAAAACAGCCTAGACATCATCTCTCATGAAATTATCAAGGAAAACTGCCCTGATATTCTAGAACCAGAGGGCAAAAGAAGTATTCAAGGAATCCACTGATCACCTCCTGAAAGAGATCCAAAAAGAGAAACTCCTAGGAATATTGTAGTCAAACTCCAGGGTTCTCAGGTCAAGGAGAAAATATTGCAAACAGCTAGAAAGAAACAAATCCAGTACAATCAGGATAACACAAGATCTAGCAGTTTCTACATTAACGGATTGAAGGGTGTGGAATAGGATATTCGAGAAGTCAAAGGAACTGGGATTAAAACCAAGAATCACCTACCCAGCAAAACTGAGTATAATACTTCCGGGGGAAAAAATGGTCATTCAATGAAAAAGAGGACTTTCAAGCATTCTTGATGAAAAGACCAGAGATGGAAAGAAAATCTGAGTTTCAAGCACAAGAATCAAGAGAAGCATGAAAAGCTAAACAGGAAAGAGAAATCAAAAAGGACTTTCTAAAATTGAACTCTACTGTGGAGGGGACAAGAGGGAAGAACTAAAAGAACAAACGATGGGAAAGCGGATGGAGGGAAACACACAGATAGTAATCATAACTGTGAATGTGATGAACTCTCCCAGAAAATAGAGGCTGACAGCAGAATGGATTAAAAACCATAATCCTACAATATGTTGTTTACAAGAAACACATTTGAAACAGGGGGATACAAACAGTGTAAAGGTAAAATGTTGGAGCAGAATTGTGCTTCAGTTGATGTAAAAAAAGCAGGAGTACCAATCCTAATCTCAGACAAAACAAAAGCAGAAATAGATCTAATCAAAAGAGATAAAGAAGGAAACTATATCCTGCATACACAATGAAGCAATAGCACTGCAAAACATATATGCTCCAAGTGGTACAGCATCCAAATTCCTAGAGAAGTTAAGAGAGTTACAGAAGAAATAGACAGCAAAATGATACTAGTGGGGGACCTCAACCTCCCCATCTCTGAACTTGAAAAATCTAACCTTGTAATAAACAAGAAAGAAGTTAAGGAGGTGAATAAAACTCTGGATATGATAAATATGCTAAATCTCTGGAGAAAACTGAATGGGGACAGAAAGGAATATACCATTTTCTCAGCTGTACATGGCACATATACAAAAATGGACCATGTAGTAGGGTATAAAAACCTCACAATCCAGTGCAAGAAGGCAGAGATAGTCAATGCATCCTACTCAGATCTTACTGTAAAAATTATATGTAATAAAAGGCCATGGATAGGCCAAAAATTAATTGAAAACTAAATAATCTAATCCTAAAGAATGAGTGGATTAACAGCAAATCATAGAAACAATCAAAGAACAAGCTTCATTCAAGAGAATGACAATAATGAGACAACTACTAAAACTTATGAGATACTGCAAAAGCAGTTCTTAGAGGAAGTCTTACATCACTGAATGACGACATAAAAAAAATAAATGAATTTGGCATGCAGCTGAAAAAGCTAGAAAAAGAACAAACTGAAAATCCCCAAGTAAATATCAAATTAGAAATACTGAAAACCAAAGAAGAAATTAATAAAATTGAAATTAATAAAATGATTAAACTAATAAATAAAACTAAAAAAACAATAAAATTGATAAATCTTTGATCAATTTGATTAAAAGGAAGAAAATCAAATCATCAATATCAAAAATGAAAAGGGTAAACTCACCTCCAATGAAGAAGAAATTAAAACAATAATTAGAAATTACTTTGCTCAACTGTATGCCCATAAATTTTCCAATCTAAATGAGATGGATGAATATTTTTAAAAGTACAAATTGCCCAGATTAACAGAAAAGGAAGTTGAATATTTAAATAACCCCATCTCAGAAAAAGAAAGTGGAACAAGCCATCAATGAACTCCCTAGGAAAACATCTTCAGGGCTAGGTGGATTTACAAGTGAATTCTACAAAACATTTAACAAATTTAAAGAACTGTTAATTCCAATACTATATAGATTATTTGGGAAAACTGGTGAAGGAGTCCTACCAAATTCTTTTTATGCTATAAATATGGTTCTGATAGCTAAAACAGGCAGAGCCAAAAAAGAGAAATTATAGACCAATTTCTCCAATGAATAGATGCAAAAATTTTAGATAAGATATTAGCAAAAAGAAAATAGCAACTTATTGTGAGAATAATACATTATGATCAGGTAGGAGTTATACCAGGAATGCAGGACTGGTTCAATATTAGGAAAACTATCAGAATTTTTGATCATATCAACAACAAAACTAAAAGAAATCATGTGATTATTTCAACAGATACAGAAAAAGCTTTTGACAAAATACAACATCCATTTCTACTGAAAACACTGGACAGCACAGGAATAAATGGAACCTTCCATAAAATAATAAGCAGTATCTACCTAAAACCACCAGCAAGTTAGATGCACTTCCAATAAGATCAGGAGTGACACAAGGATGAGGCTTATCACCATTATTATTCAATACGGTACTAGAAACGTTAGCTTTAGCAATAAGAGAAGAAAAAGAAACTGAAGGAATTAGAACAGGCAAAGAAGAAACTAAGTTATCACTCTTTGCAGATGATATGATGATATACTTAGAGAATCCCAGAGAATCAAGTAAAACACTACTTGAAATAATAAACAACTTTGGCAAAGTTGCAGGTTACAAAATAAACCCACATAAATCATTAGCATTTCTATATATTAGTGACAAAGCCCAAAAGCAAGAGACAGAAAGAGAAATCCCATCTAAAGCTATGGTAGACACTATAAAGTATCTGGGAGTCTAAATGCCAAAACAAACTCAGGGATTAAATGAACACAATTACAAAATACTTTTTTTGCACAAATAAAGTCAGATCTAAGTAAGTGGAAAAACATCAGTTGTTCATGGGTAGGCCAAGCTAACGTAATAAAAATGACAGTTCTATCTAAATTAATTTACTTATTCAGTACCATGCCAAACAAACTACCAAACAATTATTTTCTAGAGCTAGAAAAAATAATATCAAAATTCATCTGGAAGAATGAAAGGTCCAGAACATCAAGGGAACTAAAAAAAAGAAATACTGGGGAAGGTGGCCTAGCCCTACCAGATCTCAAACTGTATTATAAAGCAACAACCATCAAAACCACTTGGTACTGGCAAAGAAATAGAGGGCTAGATCAGTGGAATAGGTTAGGTCCTCAAGACATAGAAGTCAATGAATATAGCAATCTACTGTTGGATAAACCCAAGGACCCCAGCTTCTAGGATAAGAACTCACTGACAAAAATTGCTGAGAAAACTGGGTAACAGTGTGGCAGGAACTGGGCATAGACCAATGCCTGATATATCATTCGCAAGAATAAAGGTCAAATGGATATATGACCTAGGTATAAAGATTGATACTATAAACAAATTAGGGGAGCAAGGAACACTTAATTGTATTTGTCAGATTTATAGAGAATTGAGAAATTTTTGACCAACAAGAGATAGAGAACATTATGAAGTGCTAAATGGACAATTTTGATTACATTAAATTGAAAAGGTTTTTGCATAAACAAACCCAATGCAAACAAGATTAGAAGGGAAGCAGAAAGTTGGGAAAGAAGTTGTGCAACTAGTGTCTGTGATAAAGGCCTCATTTCTAAAATATATAGAGAACTGAGTCAAATGTACAAGTCATTCCCCAATTGATAAATGGTCAAAGGATATAAACAGGCAGTTTTCAGAGGAAGAAATTAAAGATATCTATAGTCAAATGAAAAAATGCTCTAAATCACTATTGATTAGAGAGATGAAAATCAAAACAACTCTGAAGTACCACATTACAACTATCAGATTGGCTAACATAACAAAACAGGAAGAAGATAAATGTTGGAGAAGATGTGGAACAGCTGGAACACTAATTCATTGTTGGTGGAGCTATGAGCTGATTCAATCATTCTGGAGAGCAACTTGGAACTATGCCCAAAGGACTACAAAAATGTACATACCCTTTTGACCCAGCAATATCACTTCTAGGAGAAAGATCATAAAAATGGGAAAGGGTCCCACATGTACAAAAATATTTACAGCAGCTCTCCTTGTGGTGGCCAAGAACTGGGAATCAAGGGGATGCCTATCAACTGAGGAATGACTGAACAAGTTATGGTATATGAACGTAATGGAAGACTACTGTGCTATAAGAAATGATGAATAGGAAGTCTTCAGAAAGGCCTGGAAGGACTATGCGAACTGATGCCGAGTGAAAGGAGCAGAACCAGGAGAACTTCATACCCAGCAAAAAACCACATTTTTCTGGTATACTTAGTACTTCAGAGCAATGCAAGTACCTAAAAAATTTCCAATGGACTCTTGAGGCAAAACGCCTTCCACATCTACGGAAAGAACCATGTAATTGGATCGCAGAATAAAGCAGATCATTTTCTCTTTTGTTAATGTTTTGTTTTCATGGTCTCTTTCATTCATTTTAATTCTTCTACACAACATGACTAAGATGAAAATGTATTTAATAAGAATGTATGTGTAGAACCTATATAAGATTGCACATTGTCTCCAGGAGAGGGAAAAAAATCTAAGCTACATGGAAGTGATTGTATAAAACTGAAAACAAATTAATTTTAAAAAAAGACCAAAGGTAAAAAGAGATGTTTCAATATGAGTACAGAGAAACCTAGAAGGGTATTTCATTTGAGACACTGAAAGGTGTTATATGATGATGTCGTGCTAACATTCCAAGAAGGGCAGAGTAATCAAGTGCCTCTTCAGAACTTTAACATTTTCAAAGGATATTGAAGAAATTAAATAAGAAAAACAGAAGACCCAGGGATGAATTGGTACTGCTCTGAGAGTCAGAAAAGCAAAAAGAAATGGTAAAAGGAAGAAAACACTAATGTAGAAAGTAGGAAGGAAGGGATGGAACTTGCTGTTTCTCTCCTAATTGTGGTTTGTGAGATTATACAAACATGGAGAAAGGAATTAGATGAGAGGGAGGAGTGAGGATATAAACCTCAATCTTATCTCAAATAAAGGAAACAAAACACAAACACACAAATGCACGCGTGTACCCCCATGCCCCACACAGACTTTGTACAGAAATATATCAATCTTGATGGCAATCAGAAAGACCTGGGGGAAGGGAGGAGAGAATTGGAATTTGAGGAGATGTACATCAACTGGGTGGTAGTATATGACTGTTTTGAAATATTATTGCGCTATAAGAAATGATAATCAGGATGCCTTCAGAAACCTGGGAAGATTTATATGAACTGACACAGAATCAAGAGATCAATGTACACAATAACAGCAATAGTGCAATAAAGATCAACTGTGAAACACTTGGCTACTCTGATCAAGACAAGGATCCAAGACGATTTTGAAGGATTCATTATGAAAAATGCTATCTACTTCCAAAGAGAGAACTGATGAACTAAGTGCAAAATGAAATGTAATTTTTTCACTTTATTTTTCTTGCCTTTTTTCTGCAACATGGCTAATATGTTTTTCATGATTTCATAGAAAAAAAAGAATAAACTTGCTCATTTTCTCTTTTATGTTTAATTGATTAAAAAATATTGATTTTTCTAGGGGTCAAATGAGGGAACAAGCCTACAAACAAACTTATATATGTAAAAACATGAGCATGGAAGTAAGATAAATGTAGACATGAAAACTAAGCTAGAAAGGATGGCACATGCCATAATCCCTGCTGCCTGTGAGAGTGAGGATGGTGTATAATTAACTGAAAAATCTGAACTACAGTAGAAGTAACAGTAGTAGTTTTTTAGTCATTTTCAGTTGTGTTCCTTTTGGGGATTTTCCTGATAAAGATACTAGAAAGGCTTGCCATTTCCTTCTCCAGCTGATTTTACAGATGAGTAAATTGACAGAAACAGTGTTAAATGATTTGCCCAGGATCACACAGCTAATAAATGTCTGAGGCTGAATTTGAACTCAGGTCTTCCTGACAACAGGCCCAGCACTGTATCAACTGTACCACCTAGCTGCCTCTGAACTACAGTGGTCTAACCTAATCCAGTGTCTAAACTAAGTCTGGCACTAAAATGGTGACTGGTCCACATATGGCACTAAAGAATGAACTTGCCCAAGTCGTAAATGGAGCAGGTCAAAGACCCCATGCTAATTAGTAGTGCAATCTGGCCCATGATAAATTACTGCACTTCTAGCCTACTCAGAATAGTCAGATTTGGTCTCTCCCCTCACATACCCCCAAAAATCTGCTGACTTAAAAAAGAAATCACAAAGGAAAATTGAGCATGTGTAAAATTTCAGCTTCCACTGAAACTTTAAGCTATCAATTGAATATAAAATGAATGGCAAATTAAATTCTTTTTAAGGCCCAGGTCAAATTTAACTTTCTTCTCTTAGAGTACAACCAACAAAATCTTACTATAAATGCTTTCTCAGTCTTTCATAAAGTTGTCCTTAATCCCAAGTAACTCCTCTCCCCTCTTCAATGAGTTCAGAAAATGGCTTACAATTTTTCCCTCCTCCCCAACTTCTGCTCTCATACAAGGGGAATTCAACATACATATTGACTCATCCCCAAACACTACTAATTTCCTTAAAAACTTCCACTTTTCATGACCTATTCTTCCACCCCACTTCAGCCACACACAAAAATGGCCATGATCTTGAGCTTTCCATCACTCACAAATGTACCAATTCCACATTCAAGAATTTCAAAATCTCCTTATCCTACCATAATCTACGGGCTTTCCACCTCTCCCCTCGGTTTTACCTGACCTAATCAGACTTTATCTTCACCATGATCTTCAGTCCCTTGACTTCTCAATTCTCTCACAGGCCCCTTGCACTAGCAACTCTCCTCTTTTTGAGGAGATCTCTTGACCCTCTGATGAACCAAATCAACTCTACAATTTAGTCCCTAGCCCTCCTATCATTTCACTAATTCCCTGCCAAGCCTCAGCCTTGGATAACTTCCATCACCTGCTGCCTTTGCTCCTGCACAAGCTGAACTAAGGCAGAGAAAATTCATAAAACCATTCTCCTTAGGTCCACTACAAACTTATGTCATAAAACCTCAACTGGACCCACACTGCTGCTAGACAATCATACTACATCTCCTTTATCAAGTCACTATCCCATTGATCACAACTGCACTTTCAAACCTTTTCAGCCCTCCTCAAACCTTCCATGGCTCCTCTTACCCCATCCATCTCTAACGCCCCAATCCCCTTCTGAGCTGAGAATCTTACCTCCTATTTTACAAAAAACAAACAAACAAACAAAAAACCCTGGAACCATGCTCACTCCTCCTCTCTTCCTCATTTCCTATCACTCAAATACCTTCCAACACTATTATCTCTTTCCTTCCTATCTCAAGGATGAGGTTGCCTTATTGCTTACCAAGGCTAACCCCTCTACCTGGTCAAGTGACCCCATTTTATCCTGTCTCCAACAATTTCCCTCTCTTTCATTCCTGTTCTAGCATATATTTTCAATCTCTCCCTGTCTTCTGGATGCTTCCCTTACTACACATAAACATGCCAATGTCTCCCTTATCCTCAAAAAAACAAGAAGTCATCACTTGATCCCAGTATGCCTGCTGACTATTGGCCTATATTTCTTCTGTCTTTTGTGGCTAACTTCCCAGAAAAGTTCTCCATTTCTTTCCCCTCTTTCTCTTCTTTACCCCTCACAATCTTGCTTCTGAACTCACCATTCCACCAAACTGCTCTCTCCAAAGTTACCAATGATCTTTTAATTGCAAAGTCCAATGGTCTTTCCTCAATCCTCATTCTCCTCAACCTTTCTGGAGCTTTGGACACTGCTGAGAACCCTCTCCCACTTAATGTTCTTTCTCTCTCCCAATCCCTGTCCTATCTGACCCCTCCTCTTTCTACTTTGTTGGATCCCTATCCAGGTCATACTCTCTAATTGTAGGTGTCCCAGTGTACTATTCTGGGCTCTCTTCTCTTCTGCCTCTCCATTACTTTAGCTGGTGATCCCATTAGCTCCCATGGATTTAATTACCATCTTTATGTTGATAATTTTCAAATCTTCCTATCCTGCCCTATAATCTCTCTGCTGAACATTCTTAAATCTGCACTTGCCTTTCAAACTTCACAAAATAAACACCCAGCAAATATCTTAAATTTTACGTTTAAAACCAAGCTCATCATCTTTCCCCCTAAAATCCACGCACCCTTTTACCTTCCCTACAACTGTAAAGGACACTGTCCTCCCAGTCCCTTGAGCTCACAACCTAGAAATCAATCTCAACTCCCTACTTTCTTACCTGAATGCCAAGGCCTGTCAATTTCACCCTTTGTAAGATCTCTCTAATTATGCTTCTTTCTCTCTTCTGACACTGCCCTCAGGTCCTCATAATCTCATTTCTGGACTATTCCAACAGCCTGCCTGTGGATCTGACTGCCTCATATCCCTCCCCACTCCAATCCATTCTTCATTTAAGCCAAAAGATTTTCCTAAAGCAGTCACCCTAGTTAATTATAATGGTAATTTAAATTGGAAAATTTTTCATATTCGTTTAGAGGCTCACATAACTTGCCTGGGTCACATGGAGGTTGTGGTGGAAGGAGTTAGCTGAATGGGTGGAGCAGGAAGAGGAGGAGCTAGGGCAGAGCTGAGAGGAAGTTAGTCTCCAAAGCAATCAGAGCTAGAAAGGCTGCAGGCTGCTGGCTGGCATCACTTTGTGGTTGTGATTCTGCTTAAGAGACAACGGCTTGTGATTTGTTTAATGGAGCTGGTTTGTGGGAAGCCCAGCAGGGGGAAGGCGTGGGGATGGTGGTGTTCTCTGCATTGTTACTGTGTATAGATTTGTCACTGTGATGGATTTGGCTTTCTGGTATCTGAATAAATGTCTTGGTTCTGTCTTCCATGTGGAGAGTCTATGGATTTTCTCAATTCAGAACTGCACCGGAATGTTCATGGCTACTCACGTAAGTGCTGTGAGTATCAATCTCACTGGCGCTGCATCAACAAACTCCAACAAGGCTCCCTCTTGCCTCTAAGCATCAAGTAGAAAATTCTGTTTGGTGTTCAAGGTCCTTCATATCCTACAGCACTCCCACACCATCACCTTTCAAAACATCTTACACCTTACTCCCCACCACATATTCTACAATTCAGTGACGTTGGCATCTTTGCTGTTCAACCAACAAGATACTCTATCGCTCAATTCTATGTATTTTCTTTGGCTATCCGCCATACCTGGAATGCTCTTCCTCCTCATCTCTGCCTATTGGCTTCCCTAAAGCCCCAGCTAAAATTCCATCTGCTACAGGAAGCCTCTCCCAATCCCTCTTAATTCTAGTGCCTTCCCCTTCTTATTTACTTCCTATTTATTCCATATATAATTTGTATATATTTGCTTGTTTGTGGTCTCTTCCCTTCAACTGTAAGCTTCTTGAGGGCAGGTGCTTTCTTTTGCCTCTTTTTGTATCCCCACAGCATTTAGCACACAGTACCTGGCACACAGAAGGCGCTTAATATATGTTTACTGACTGACACACTATGCCCCAACTGGAAATAACATACAGTCTCTCTCTCTTCCTACCATCCACAGCAATTTGTTTGCATCTCCCTCTTGTTTTTAGGATAATGTATTTTAGATTACATTTACTCCTGCATCAGTCTTATCTCTCCAATTAAACTGAAGTAAATTCCTTGAGGTAAAGGGACCAAATTTTTATAGTGCCAACAGTAAGTGTCCTGCCCCGGCTATGTTTTGCAGTTGGTGTTTTTGTTTTTAACTAGGACCTGTGATTTCCCTGAATAATGTCAAGTGTGGAAACTCCCTCCAGTGAGACCAATCAACAACTCAATTTTTTAAGTTATAGTCTTACAAAGAGCTGCCTGGGACGAGGACACATTAAGTAATTTGTCCAGTCATGCGACTGGTATGTGTTAGAAATAAGACTTGAACTCATGTCTTCCTGACTCCAAGGCTGGTCTTCTAACAATTTTACCATATGTAACTTTTAAAAGAACTTAAATTGAACACTTTCTTACAGCATTTCTTAAAAGTCTTATTCCCAAGTATGGCAGCCCAGGTCTCAATCCTACCCAAAATAAAACTAAATTCAAATAAAAAATATACTTCCATCTTAGGAATATAGCAGAGTATAACAATTAATGCAAGATGAATAAAAAGTGTTGTTGCTGAATCATTTCAATTGTGTCCAATTCTTCAGTCATGCTCAAACTCTATTTGGAGTTTTCCTGCCAAAGACAATGGAGTAGTTTGCCATTTCCTCCAGTTCATTTTGTAGAGGAGAAAAATTAGGCAAACAGGGTTAAATGACTTGCACAGGGTCACAGAACTGGTAAGTGTCTGAAGCCAGATTGGAACTCAGGAAGATGAATCTTCCCAACTCCAAATAAACAAAGGAATCAACCAATAATCATTATCAAGCACCTTCTATGTGCCAAAAACTACACTAAGCACAAGAAGCCCAAAATTTAAAGGGAGAAAAAAACAAATATGTACAAGCCAGTCACATACAGGATAAGTAAGAAGTAATGAGAAGAAAAGCAATAGAATTCAGAGGGATTGGGAAAGACTTCCTGTAGGACATGGGATTTTAGCTGGGACTTGAAGGAAGTGAGGGAAGCCAATAAGCAGAGATGAGGAAGGAAAACATTCCATGCATTGAAGACAGCCAGAGAAAATGCATAGAAATTGGGATTGCAGTGTCTTATTTTGTCCCAACAGTCAGAAGACCAGTGTTACTGGACAGAAAAAATATGTAGTGGAGAAAAAAAAAGTAAGATTGGAGAGGCAGAAGAAGCCTAGGTTATAAAGGCCTCTGAACACCAGAGAGAAGATTTTGTATTTCATGCTGGAGACAATACTGAGCCAGAGAAGTTTACTGAGTAGGGAGCATGCCATGGTAGAGTATGTACTTTAGGAAAATCACTCTGGTACCTGAATACAGGATGTGATGGAGTTAAAGAGAGACTTGGCATGAAGGTATGCCATCTAGGCATGAAGTGGTAAGGGTTTACAGTAGAGTGGTAGCGATGTCCAAGAAGTAGAGGGGGCATATTTGAGGTACTGTACAAGTGAAATCTTGACAAGAGATTAACTACTGGGGGGAGAAGGGGGAGTTTAAAGATAGTGAGGAGTCAGGGATGACTACTAGGTTGTGAGCTTGAGGGACTGGTAGGATTTTGTCCTCTATCATAATAGGCAAGGTTAGAGGAAGGGAAGAGACAGGGTTAAGAGGGAAAGATGAATTCCATTTTGGACATAATGAGTTTAAGATATATACGGAAGATCCAATCCAAGACATCTGAAGCACAAGTTGGAAATGCAAGATTGGAAGTCAACGGAGAGACTGGGCAGGATAAGGTAGAAAAGTACAGCAAAAGTTGTGTTATCTAATATTTACCAATGAAAAGGCTGAAAACTGAAAATTCTTATCTACTCTCAAGACAAATTAAATAATCTCACTAATCTTACAGACTAAAAGCTCTACAGCTGAGCGTGCCCTAGGATGGAAAATTCATTTTAATTAACAAACACTTCTTGTGCATTTGCTCTAGTTAAAGAATGCTGGGGCTGCAAGTAGAAGAGGTGTTACAATGAATACATAGTCTCTTTCCCTTTTAGAATGAGAAAAAAATTACAAGTAGAATGACTTAAGAACAGTTATGAAACAACCTATCAACAAGTACACAGTAATATAAATTGAATAAACAAACTGAATATTGTAAATAAAGGCTAACATAAAACATGTGCCACAAAGAAAAAGTCAAACTAATTTTACTGTACCTAGTGATAAATTCTCTCAAAGTTATCATTATATATCCTCATAAGGTTTTACAGTTTTATAACAAAAATATTCTTAATTCTTCTATTTTGGTCCATCTCTTATCTTTTCTGACTTCTCTGCATCATTTAACACTACTGACTAATGATGAGCAGCGGCTCATCCTAAACACTCTCTCCTTGGTTTTCCAGAATCTACTTTCTATTGGTTCTCTGACAAATCTGAGCAATCCTTTTTTGTCTCCATTGTTCAAACTTGCTATATTATGGGTATAACTCAAGATTCTTCCCTGGGGTGGAGCCAAGATAGCAAAAAAAAAAGGCAGAGATTTGCTTGAACTCTCCCCAAAACCCTTCAGAACACCTTTAAATAATGCCTTTAAAAAAATTCTGGAGCAGCAGAACCCACAAAAAGATGGAGTGAAATAATTTTCCTGCCAAAAATAACTTAGAAGATCAGCAAGAGTCAGAAAGAAATTCAAGTATGGTGGAGCTATAGTCAAGATAACACAAGATTTTGCAGTTTCTACATTAAAAGATCTGAGGGCTTGGAATATGACATTCTAGAGGGCAAAAATTCTAGGAAATCACCTACCCAGCAAAACTGAGTATAATCCTTCAGGGGAAAAATGGATATTCAATGAAAAAGAGAACTTTCAAGCATTCCTGATGAAAAGATCAGAGCTAAATAGAAAATATAACTTTCATATACAAGACTCAAGAGAAGCATAAAAAGGTAAACAGGAAAGGGAAATCATAAAGGACTTAATAAGGTTAAACTGTTTACATTCCTACAAAGAGAGATGATATGTGTAACATAACTTTCTCATTATTAGGGCAGTTAGAATGGCACAGATGTAAGTTAAATATGAAAGGATGATATCTAAAAAAGTAAAATAAAATTAAGAGGTAAGAAAGAAAATGCACTGAGATAAGGGGGAAAGGAAAGGTCAAATGGGATAAGAGAGGCAAGAAAAAATTTTACAGCAGAGGGAAGTGTTGGGGAATGCTTGAACCTTACTCTCATCAGAACTGGCTCACACTCACACACTCACCTGGGTACAGAAATCTACCTTACCCTACAGAAAAGTAGGAGGGAAAAGGGATGAGAGAAGGAGAGTGATAGAAAGGAGAATGGATTAGAGGAGGTAGTAGTCAGAAGCAAAATAATTTTGAGGAGGGAGAGGGTGAAAGGAGAGAACAGAAAGAATAAGCAGGGGGGAAACAGGATAGAAGGAAATATAGTTAGCTATCATAACTGTGAAAAAAAATTTAAGCAAGTTTGTCTTGCTAAAGACTTCGTTTTTCAAATATATAGAGAAGTCAAATTTGTAAAATTAAAAATTATTCTCCAATTGATAAATAATCCAAAGATATGAACAGTCAGTTTTCCAATGTTTTTTATGAAAAAAAATGCTCTAAATCACTACTAATTTCAGAAATGCAAAATACAAGAATTCTGAGGTACTATCTCACACCTATCAGATTGGCTAACAGAACAGAAAAGGAAAATGACAAACAATTGTTGGAATGGATGTGAGAAAATTGAGATATTAATTCACTGTTGGTGGAGTTGTGAACTGATACAACCATAATGTAGAACAATTTGGAACTATACCCAAAGGGTTATAAAATTAGGCAGACCCTTTGACTCAGTAATACCACTACTACTAGATATATATCCCAAAAGAGATAAAAAAAAAAAAGAAAAAGGACCTACAAGTACAAAAAAATTATACCAGTTTTTTCTGATGGCAAGGAATTGGAAATTGAGGGGATTCCCATCAACTTGGAAATGGCTGAACAAATTGTGGTGTACAATAGTGATGGAATACTACTGTGCTTTAAGAAAGATACTCTCAGAAAAACCTGGAAAGACGTGTATAAACTGAATCAAAGCAAAATGAGTAGAACCAAGAGAACACTGTACACTGGAACAGCAATACTGTAAAACGATCAACTGTGAATGACTTGGCTCTTCTCATCAATACAATGATCCAAGACAACTTTGAAGGACTTATGATGAAAAATGCAATTCATTCCCAGAGAAAGAATGATGGAGTCTGAATACAGATTAAAGCATTTTTTTTTAACTTTATTTTTCTTGGAATTTTTTTTGGGGGGGAGTCTATATTTTGTTTTACAACATGACTAATATGGAAATGTTTTGCATGACTATACATATATAACTTACATTAAATTGCTTGCCTTTTCAATGATGAAAGGGAGAGAATTTGAAACTCAAAATTTTAAAAACAAATATTAAAATTATTTTTAATAATTTTAACTATTAAAAGTTAAAATAAAAATTTAATAATATTTAATAGTTAAAACTATTTTTACATGTAATTGAGGAAAGAAAAATATTAAATAAATAATTTTTAATTTAAAAAAAGTCTGCCCTGGGACTTCCGCATATATTAATTCCCGTTTCTACTGAGGGCATTACCATTCTTCTACTCGGTATGTTGTCCCTAACTCCTCCATCTTCCTAAGCCTTCTTACCCAATCAACTGTCAACTATTGTTGATTCCATCTCCACAATCTATAATTGTCGTCCACTACCTAGAAACCAACTCAATTCAAGCCTTTATCTCTCTGATGGGTTGTTAGAATAGCTTTCTAATTGGTTCCTCAGCCTTTAGATTTTCCCCTCTTCAATGCATCTTCCACACAGCTACTGAATTGATATTCCTAAAGCACAGTTCTGATCATGTTATTCCACTGCTCCGTGTCCCCCTATTGCCTGCAACATATGAACCCATCTGAATCCTTTACAGTATGGCTCTAATCTGCCTTTCCAGATAAATCTGGAAATCTACAGATACACATAAATCTGTGTATTCACCCAGTTCTCCTCTGCTCAGATTTCCACCTCAAGTACTGTGTTTACCTTTTGATAACACATTTTGAGAAGGACTTACAGAATCCATGGCTTCCTTCTAAGCTCAGCTTAGGTAATAACTCCAACATGAAGCCATTCTGATCCCCACCAACAAACTACTTTGTATATACTTTGAGTTATAATGTCCATGTACAGGCTGTTTTCTCCAACAGAAAGCATACTCCTGCAGCATACATACTGCTTTGTTTCTTTCATCTTTGCATTATTAGCACTTGCCACAAAATCTGACCACACATTTAACATTTAATAAATGTTTACTAAATTTCCCTGAAGAACAATGACGTGCTGGAAAGCATTCAGAGGAAGGCAACCATATACTGCAGGAACTCAAATTTATGCCATATGAATCAACATCAACTGAAGGAACTGAGTGTGTTTAGCAGAAACAGTATCTTCAGGTAGCTGAAGGGCTGGACACAAAAAAGATGAGTTAGAGACACTGTTCTTGGATCTACAGAAAACTAGGAGCAACAGACAGACATCACAGAGAGGTTGATTCAGGTTGATTTTAAGAAAAACTCCAAGATTCAAGATGCCAAAGCCAAACTGGCAGCCTAAAGGAAATCTCTCATTCACTGGAGGGCTCTGAGCCACATAAATGACTCTCATCTGTAGGAATCAGACTGGAACAGAGAGCCTCTGGGATTCTTTCGGTATACAAGAATGGCCTTTAGCCCAGGTCAAATAGTGTCAAAGGCAAGTGGGCAAAGATCTGGTTTTGGATGAAAGCAGAATCAGGAAACTAGGGAAATAAATCAATAAAAAAACCAAACTTCAGATCCAGAAAATAAGCCATTAAGAAGCAATTTGATTCACTCAGCAATTAGTGAGTTCCAGCTTCTTACCTGAGGGAATAGAGGCTTTTTAATGCAAAGCAAAGTTACATGTAACAAATAAAGGAAAAGTATTTCTTTTCACAGTGCTTACATTAATCATAAAAATTGGTGACAAAGTTCTACTATGCCCTATACCATATAAAAAAGATGGTGAAAATTGAAACTCAGCTTAATTCAACTCAACAAGCTTGAGGTGTGCTATAAAGTCAGGGCCTCTCTTATGGTAGTGGTACTCATACCTGAAAAATTCCTCCTTGCTATCTATCCCTTTCTCCTCCCAGAAACTGTGCAAAATACTTAAAGACAAGGCTATTGGTATTTGCGTTCCAGACTAAAATGGGGTTCAAGCGCACTGGGATCTAGCAGTAACAAGAAACAAATTCAGAGACACAAAATTACAAAGAACCTACATAACAAAGTATTTCCAAAAATCTAGATAACTTATGTTTTGCACGTTAAAACTTAATTAGTACTGGAAAACTAAACTGAAAGATTAGAATGTTCAAATACAAAGTTCAAATACAAATATATACAGGATGAAATTAAATTAATAAAACATACTATCCTGACACAAGACCTTCCAAGTTGTATTGGTATGGTCATAGGAAAATTCACTCAACAAGCAAAATGTTTGGCTGAAGCAGTCAGGTTTATAATTTTGTATACATTCTATCCACAAGCAGAATGTACGTTAGCTCTTCCAGGCAGATCCACTTCTACATTTTCTCTGAGTGCCTGCTAATATAATAATAATATAATTAATATAATAATAATACCACTCTAAATTTTGGGAAAGGTGGAAAAAGAGATAACTACAGTAAAATGACATTCCATACCACCAGCCAAAAAAACTATTGTTCTAACAACCTAGTATAAAAAAAAATGGTTAAAAGCTTGTAAACTTTACCACAGTTAAAAGTCTGAGTAAAAATGCAAATCTAACAACCTAACCAGCCATGAAATCAAAAAGGTCAAAAAACCTTTTTCTTTCAATGTTTGACTTAATTTTAAAATTGTCAACATACGTTCTTCTTCTTTGGCTTCTACGGATCATACATGTTCTTGGTTCTCTCACTTCTCTGATTTCTCCTTCTCTTATTGATTCCTCATGGTCCTCTTGCTTCTTCAACAAAAAAGAAAAGCAGTCTCCAAAGTTGTACCCTAGCTCTTAATTTCTCTCTATAAATTTCTCTCTATACTCTCTTCCTTGATTATTCCTTTCATTTTCATAATTTTAATTATCACTCTTTATAGATTAACTCTCAAATCCCTACCATCACTGAATCCCAATTCTAGTCCTATATTTCCAATATCCACCAGGATAAACCATCAGCAGATCAAAATAAAAACATCTAAAACCTAATTTGTCATCTCCCTCGCACCCACCTTCCCAGAAAAGTTTATTTTTATTAATGGCGCCTGTTTCCCAGTCACCAAAGCCCATACACTGGAGGAGTTAGCTTTAACTCTTGCCCCTTCCTTACCTCCACACATCCAAATCAGGTATTAATCCTGATTTCCATCTTCTGCACCTGGCCTTTTTGTTTTTCCCCCTCCCATAGCAACCATTCAAGTTCTTGTTCTTTACAGAGTATAATAATAGTTTCCTAATTGTCTTCCCAGTTCTAGTCTCACTCTCCTTTCAATTCAGAATCTACACCACTAATATAGCAACCTCCTATTTGATAAACCCAAAGACCCCAGCTTCTGGGATAAGAACTCACTGTTCGACAAAAATTGCTGGGACAACTGGTTAATTGTGTGGCAGAAATTAGGCATAGACCCATGCCTAACACCGTACACAAGAATAAAGTCTAGATGGGTACATGATTTAGGTATAAAGATTGATACCATGAATAAAATGGAGAAGCAAGGAATAGTGTATTTACCAGATTTATGGAGAGGAGAAGAATTTTTTTTCTGAAGAAACGATAGAATGCATTTTGAAATGCAAGATGGATAATTTTGACTACATTAAACTGAAAAGTTTTTGCACAACCAAACTCAATGCATCCAAAATTCGAAGGGATGTAGTAAATTGGGAAAAAATTTTTAC
>CM053773.1:20099700-20153763 GCA_028658325.1 Potorous gilbertii | reverse complement strand
AGTAGGAAAGTATATGTCGAACCTATACAGAATTGTATGCTGTCATGGGGAGGGAGGGGGATGGGGGGGAAGGTGTGGGGGGATAAAATCTTAATTTTAAGGAAGTGATTGTACAACATTTATAAATAAATAAAATTAAAATTAAAAAAAAAAAGAATCTATACCACTTCAAACATCTATCACATCTATTGAAGTTCCTCCTTCTTTCAAGGTCAAATTCAAATGCCAACTTCTCCAATAAATCTTTCTTGATGCCCTCCTCCAAAGTGAAAATGATATCTCCCTACTCAAATTTTCCCTAATACTTTTCCTAGCTCTATTCTTTGCACTTACTCTGTGCATATCAATTAATGTGAAAGATTTGTCATTTCTCTCATAGGACTCTAATGGAAAAGAAGGGTCTGTGTCATATCCATCTTTACATTCGTCAAGCCTAGCATTGTACCTTGAATATAGTGGGCATTTAAATAGTCGTTTGTTGACCTGAAATGCCATTTTCATTGTTTTAAATAAAAACTTCTCTCTCCACTGTTATTTTATTCAACACTGATTAAGCATCTACTACATATAATGCATTGTGCTAAGTAGTAAAGAATATAAATGAAACACAGTTCCTGACCTGAAGAACTTTATCATCTAATATTTGCCTAATAAAGTAGAATCTCCTCTTTTAACTTTCCCATAGGACTTTGAAAATTGTCAGTATTAAATAAAAAAGAAAACAAGGAGAAAGAGCTGTTAAAAAGAAGGTATTCATAAATATTTATTAAAAGTAGCATTTAGGCAAGTTTAGAATTATGATATAGCTTCTGTTCTGCTGCAAAGAACATTTAACTTTACATGACCTTGCTATTAAGATTAAAGTATCAATCATTTTAAAACTTGACCAAACCCTTATCTCTCTATAAAAAGCTACAACATTACATGCTAATTTTAGTGTCTTGGTCTGCTGTTGCTCTTTTTTAAACATACCAAAGTCAAGGGCAATATGACTTCACTAGCAGGGACTTCATAATTTGTCTGACTTTTATCAAAGCTTGAAAAATTCACTTCAAGGGATTGTTTTCATGTTTCTATTTCAAGGTTATACCAGCTGAAGATCAAAATTTCTAAAGACTAAATACTTATTCCATGTGAAGTATACTTTTTGGTATTTTTTTTTTTTTTTTACAATGCTGAGAATCCAGTGCTACTCAATTCCAATGGGATCTGAGAAGTACATCTTATTTTCCACACAAAGCAAATTCTGGATCTTAAGTAGTGATGACATTCAAAGAGAAGATGGTAAAGCGAAACCCAAAGAGATGCCAAATTCTGATTTTAGATTCAAGGTTCTTTCCAAAAATAACTCCACTCCTCCTAAAGGTGCTCAGTGGAAAAGTCAACGGGAAGCGAATAAACAAAAGCAACAGTAGAAAAAATAAACAGCAAATGAATGTCCCATTTCAAAGAAAAGTATTTAAATATGAATTTGCAAAAATCTGATTTTGCTAAAAGACATGCTTCTCTTTCTCTGGAATTCTTTGCTTTCCCTCCTTTTCTCTTCCTCCTGGCTTCTCCAGGTTCCTTCAAATATTAACTAAAATCCCAGTTTCTATAACAATGACTTTCCAAATTCCCCTTAATTCTAGAATCCCCTTTCCAGGATGGTCTCCAATGTATCCTGCATTTGCCTTATTTGTACACAGCTGGCTGCAAGTTGTCTCCTCTATTAGATTGTGAGCTCCATGAGGGCAGGGACTGCTTTTGCCTCTCTTTTTATCTCCAGCTCTTAGCACAGTCCCTGAAGAATAATAAGTGCTAATAAATTAATCACTAATAAAAACTTAATATAGAAGATGTTGATATCAAAAATGCACAGAACTTCAAAGTGCAGTAAAATGTTTTATTCATAAGACTCCACTGTAAAAAGGGCAGCAGTTTCATCCCACAGGTATGGTCTCTTTAAACCACAATATACCATTTTCAAAGAATTGTATTTTATGCTCTAGCTGTGGAATCTCTTGTCAACAAAGGCATTTCAAATTACCAACCAGAATAGCTTAGTATTACACTAATTTATACCTTCCTACTTATGACAAAAACAGACGAGTAATTTGTCAAAAATTAGTGTCTAAGCTTTAAATGTGGGCAGTAACTGAAGAAAAAAGTAAACTACTTCAAACACAAATAAAAGCCCTGCAAAGACAATCATATCATTGCTTACAATGTGCTTTCTAGAGCATTTCTAACATGAAAATACAGTGCAAAACTAATATTAAATACAATAAAAAATAAAATAAATAAAACTCAAACAAATAAATATGTATTTATTTCATACTCAAAATAACTCAAAAATATAAAATAAAATCAAAATAAAAAACTCAACAAAACAGATTTTAGGACTTAGGAGATTTTTTAATGTCATTTTAGGTTGGGTTTTATTTGTCCAATTCTTTTTTTTTTTTTAATTTATTGGTAGGGAGGAAAGATGAACTGTGGCTTCATGGGTGTAGGGAAGCCCATTTTTCCAAAGTTTTATTGACTCTTTTTTTTTTTTACAACAAAATCATTTCTAGATATTCCCTCAATGAGACTTCTCTTGTACCAATTAAGCAAAACCAATAAACTCAATGTCACATTGTATATAAAACCAGTAGTTCTCAAAGCATGGTCCCCAGACCCTGTGGGGGTGCAAGAACAGAACCAGGTCACCAAGGTCAAAATAATTTTCATAATAATACTGAGGCATTTTGCTTTTAAGGAAGGAAAACTAAGGCCTTTTTCAGGCTCATTTTCTCAAGTGAACAGTAGCATTTTCCTGAGGTTACATGATCTGTGGGTTAAGATTTAGCTGCAAGCATTAAGAGTGAATTAAAATCTCATTTACAGAATTCATACTTTAGGCTCACAAGCATACAAATCTTATTTGTATAAATGTATAACCATGTATAAAGACATGGTTATATTTACCATTTTGATTGCATTCATCCAATATCAGCACCAAATAAACATCAAAGATCTTTTATGTGAATATTTGGCAACAAATACAAGTGGTGCTGAAACACTGCAAATGTTGAGTAAGTTTTTTGAATCTCACGGTTTACTCCAGAATAACTGTATTAACATTTGTTTTTATGGTGCCAGAGCAATGGTGGGTAAAACTGTTGGCAATTTAGGAGGATCGAAGGTAGTGACACTAAACTATATTAATAGTCATTTTATTCTTCACTACCATGCACTCACAGTAAAAACAAATGTCAATTGCAATTAAGCATATATTAGATGAAGCAATAAAAGTTAATTTTATTAAATTTCAACTTTGAATATATCTTTTTAAAATTCTGTATGATGAAATGTGCAGTATGCATAAAGCCAGATACTGAAGAATGGTTGTTTCCAGGAAAAGCACTTGTGTGATTTTCACGGACCATTGTTTTCTTGAAAGAAAAACTGATCAACTATTATTGTTCAGACATATGTATCTGGTAGACATGTTCTTGAAAATACTGAAGTACACCTGTCACTTCAGGGAAAACAACGACAGTCTTTATGGCCAATGATAAAATTTGAGTATTCAAGAAAAAATTAGAATTTTGGGAAACTTGTATTCCCACCCTATGCTTGTCAAGCTTCCTAATATTAAAAAAAAAAAAAAAGACTTTCTAATAGAGATAGTACCAAATTTTTTTTTATATTGTATAATGAAATGTGTCAAACAGAAGATCTGTGTAACAGTGAACCAAATGACCAATGCATGACATTATAAAATCATGCATAAGTAAAAAATCCATTCAATACAAGACAGACCAATGGATTTTCATAGAACAGAACACACACACAAAGTTCACTGACATGATTCCAGATCCCACACTGCAACTATTCCTTAAGAAACTACCACCTGTTGAGTGGTCAAAGAACCTGACCCAAGTTTTCAAAACAAGAATTGTAAACTATTAACAATCATATCAAAAAATGCTCAAAATTACTACTAAAATACAAATTAAAACAACTCTCACATTTTACCTCAGCCACTGGATTGGAAAAGACAGAAATAGTGTTGGGAGGACTGTAGAAGAAGAAAATGTAAATGAAAACACCACTACAAGCCACCTGAACTCAAATTGGGCAGTCACTACTAATTCTAGAGGATAAATGACATAACACACCTCCGCTTCTCAACACAGGACGGCAGAGAGGGCTGCACACACTGGCAGATTCTGGAACTACTTTGCTTAAATTTACTCAGCGTTTCTTTGTTACAAGGGAGCAACAGAAAAGCGTGAGATTTCAGAAAGCATCTATCTTACAAAACAAAAGGTACCAATAAAATTTAAGTTTCAGGGAGCTAGCAGTGGATTCCCCATATGCTGATTTTTTTCTCCTAAAGCTACTACACCTGCTTCCACAGTACGTGTCCTTTTACATTACCCCTTTCCATCTCACTGCTATGCTCAGTCCTATATTATCTATACATAGGTCTATTCTATATTCTCTTCAAAAAAATAAGGCTCTAAATAATGGTAATAAGCCTTTTCTTTTCATCCTCAGCAAAGGAAATTCAAAAGCACCTAATTCTGCATGCCTTTGTTTATTAATAGTTTAATAATGATAATACTGTATGCTGCACTATTGCACGTTAGATCTTGTTATTACAAACTTTCAGCAACTGTTCAAATTCTCTCATTATTATGAAACTTTGTTCTAGTAGCCAATTAAAAAAATAAATGGATGATAATTTAGGTGGTTAGAAATATTCTGCTATGTAGTGATTTTCTTATTATTGCATTTGATTTTATAAGTAACAGACAGTATAGTATTGAAAACAGACCTGGGTTCAACTCCTGAGTCTGACACACAGAGGTTGTATGACCCTGACCCAAGTGACAAGTTCCCAGACAACCATCTAAAATTATAAATTTCAGAGAAGGCGCTAATATGCATTGGTAAAGGGCATCTCTTCAGGGGGGAGGTGAGGTTTCCTACCCATATGAAATCAAAGGTCTAATTTAAACATACATACATGAACCCCAAAACTACTGACAGGATTAGAAAAGATAGCAGTCACTTAAGTGACTTGGTAATCACCTAAAATAAACATATCTCATTATCCATAGGAGTACTCATACTTCTAAATGTAATACCTTTCTTTTTTTTTTTATCTAAGCCTGTTATTTTCACCAGTATCATGAACACCGTGATGCAGATTAGCCAAGAAACTGACTGAAAACCTAGAGCACTAAGAGGTCAGGTGACTTGACCCAAGGCTCTCGGCAAGCATGTAGGAGAGAAATAGGACTAAAACTTCTTCAGGTCAGAGCTGGCTCAATATCTACTACGCCATACTGTCTCTCAGAGGTAATGGTACTCTGTTTATATAAACAGGATTTTTTTGTCATAGATCTGAAAGTTATGGGAAAAACACCTTATTTAACAAATATACTCAATTACTTAATAATCTCCCAAGACTAGGAAAGATATAAATTTCTAAATTACAACCATTTTCATCACCGTAAGAAGCAATGTTATTTGTTCCCAGAAAGGAAGCCAGAAACAATCAAGAGTTTTAAGGCAGAAAGTAGAATTGGAAAGCTATACAACTATGCACCTGTGTGCTATATAATCAATAAGGTCACATCTTCCAACTATAGCGAATCATGAGAACAAACATGCTTTTAAGTATCAAAAAAACATAGTTCAACACTGAATACAAAGGATTTTTTACCTGTACTATTCTCCAAGTGAGGATAACTCAGAATTGTCTCTAATGCTTTTTCAACCACATATTTCTCTTTCTTAGATGAAAAGAACTGATGAAAATAAAGGAAAGACCACCTTAATGACAAAGAACTGTAATGAGTTGAAAAGTCAAGCAAATGGGATTAGATGAACACAGTAAGACCACAGGGAAAATAATCAAGAGGGAACAATAAATACACAAATTTTTTATAGCCAACCCAAAAACTAGAGCATTTTATAAGTACTAAGGGATCACTTACTAGTAAAGCTGAGTGGACAACTGGAGGATTGGGGTGGTCCATAAACAAAATAAGGCCTGGCAGACATCCTTGATCCTGGACGATGGCTCGTCTATTTAGCGGGTCGGCTGCAAGATCCCGAAGCTGATTAACTACTGACAGTGCATCAGGCTCGTCATTCATGGTGGCAGAGCTCATCTTCTATGCCATATGAAGAAACAGTCTATCTCTAAAATTCTGTTGAGAAAAACAGATTAGTTAGTACCACAGGGCAGTGACTGAAATCTCTTAAATTACAACAGAAAACCTAAAAAGTGAATAGCTGAACTAAGAAAGGGAGGCTAGGCTACCTTGAGAAGCATCTATGAAGGACCCAGGAAGCACAAGTCTCTGTCCTCTGCCCTGCTCACATCACAACTCTAGAGTATTGTACTCAGTTCTGGGAGTCACAGGTCAGTTGATAAACTGCATAGTGCAAAAGAGGGTCAACTAGAATGGTACCAATTCCAAAAGTTCTATCATATGAAAACAATTGGAAATATTTTGATTAGAAGACAAGATTACAGGAGCATAACTTTAAAGATGGGACCTTGTAAACCATCAAGTCCGACACTCTCATTTCAGTTTAGATCAAACATTTGAAGAATTGTCACACAGTAGAAGGATTAAACTTGTTCTAACTGACCTCAAAAGGCAGAAGTGGAAGAAAGAATAGAAGCTGCAGGAAGTTAACCTGGCTTGATAAGGAATGGTAGACTTTGGTATAGTAGAGTAGTATTATCTCGTAGGCAGGAGACCATAGTAAACTATAAAAAAACAAATATTTTGAAAAGAACTTGATTTCTCAATATTTCATCATTAAACCTAACCCCTTCATATTACAGTTATGTTATTCTAGTTAAAAAATTTTGTTTTAAAGGATAAAACTCAAGTAGATATAATACATGTAAAAATTCTATTCATATCCAAAGTTTAAAAAACCAATTTTGTAGGTTACTTGAGTTCTTTTCAGCAGATTTTCTCTTATTTAATGAAAAAGTAATCTGGGGTATTTATTCACACTGGAACAAAAAAGAAAAGGTATTAGAGATCACTTGACCTTGAAAAGTTATCTCAATCTTTAAAAAGATTTTAAAACAGTCAAATTTTCAAAGACCGAGTTCTCATTTTTGTAAATGTATCTATTCCTGAGTCTCCATAATCAAAAAATTACAGGGATATAATCCTCCTCCCCTTTTAGCTAAACTGGTTCTCAGACATTAGAAACTATCTCTTTGGTTTTTCAGCTTTGGTTAAGTAGACAAAACGTGCTAAATCAGCACTACCTTGGAGAATCTAAGCTCAACTTTGCCCACAGATCAAGTATCATTGCTATACTAATTTGTATTTATAAAATACATGTTATATAAGGTGATAATAAGATATGAAAGAAATAAAGATAACAGATAACATTTGTATAGTGCTCTAAGGCTTGCAAAACACTCCACAAATGCTGTCTCATTTGATATAAACCTACACATTTCCTTCCAAATATAGACATGGCCACATTTATACAGTATTGACTTATTTACTCAACTTTTCAATGCTACAGTTTCAAGGATTTCTGTCACACCATCCTGAGTTGAAGGGGACCTCCCGAGAGGCCACCTAGTTCAAATCTGAACCTGAATCTCCTCTACACTATACAAAAATCAAGTTATCACTCAGCCTCTGCTGGAATAACACATTCCCTTTTACAAAGCTTCAATTGTTAGTTAAGTTTTTTAAAAAAGGTACCACACTAAAAAAAAAAGTGTAAATGGGCACAAAATGAATGATCATTGGAATGTTCTTCCTTCAGGTTATGTTTATTATTGGTTAGTACAGGTTTCCCTATGTGGGTACTGAACTGCTAATGTGTGGTATGTGCACTGCATTGCATATGCACAAAAAAGAGCCTCTAGAACACCAATGGCTGGTTTCCAGATAAATGACCCAATTCAGATCTCTGAGAGCCAAGAACATTATCAGTAACAGGATGTATGCTACCAGACCTTGGTTCCTCATTAATGCTTTTCCACCTAAGGGGAACCCTTGGAGCAAAAAAATTCTTGCAGTGTTTTATGTTATCCCCTCCTAAAATGCTCTTAAACCATAGCTTCTGGTTTCTCTCACCCCAAGTTTGAGAAGCAATATGGAATTAGGTTTCAGAACACCCAATTAGTCAAACCGAAGCAGAAACTTGTTGCTTAAATACATTTTGGAGGTTTTCTTGGGCCATGTACTTAGATTTAGGCAGAAAAATGAGCAGGTTCCTAATATAATAGAAAAAAAGGGGTTTGTGAGACTGAAGTCAGGCAGGGAACTTATCTAATATTTCAAAGATCAACAATTCTGGCATGTGCTTTCATTTTTCTTGAAATCAAATAGAAATTAGGAAACTTTTAAAACAGCTTTAACACAAAATAAAATGAAATGATACTTTCTTCAAAAGTTGGAGACAAAGTTGAATATTCTAATAGTTAAAAATATGCAATTTCAACACAGTTCCTTTTGTACATAATAACTTCCTCTGGTACCCTTATAACTGAATCAAGCTCAGATCAGGAAAAACCTCAGAAATTGAAATAATTATTTCCTAAAGTGCTTAATATACACCAGGCATGATATTACAAAAACAGAGACAAAGACAAAATAGTGTCTTCAAGGAGCTTACTTCTACAGAGGTTCAGGGGGCGGGGAGGAGTCTAGAGAATACACCATGAATACTGAAAGGTAAATGCAAGATACAAATATACACACATTACGGGGAGAAGGCGGGCACACTAATAACTAGGTAACATTATTGTCAGAGGTGAAATTTCAGCTGAGCCTTGAAGGGAGTTGGGGGTTACAAGAAATGGAGATGAGTACAGAACACTCCAGGCATAGAAGACTTAGCTGGAACTTAGGACACAAAAGGGCATAATGTATAATCATCCCAGAAAGATAAACAGAAACAAGACTGTAAAGAGCTTTACATGGGAAATGATGAAATTGTGTTTTATCAGAGGTGATAGGGAACCACTGAAGCTTCTGAAGCAGGAAAAGGAACTAGAGTGGATGTAGCACAAATGGAAAGAAGGGGAGAGATAGGAGAGATGATGTGAAGGTGGAAATAACAAGATGACAATTTATTGGATAGAATGGTGAGGGAGAGTATAAAGAACTGAAGATGGTTCTGAGGTTGTAAACCTGGGGGACTAGAAGAACAGTCATACCCTAAAGAGAAATAGGCATATTAGGAGTTTAAGGGGAAAATAACGAGTTTTGTTTTGGACTTGCTGAGTTTTAAATACCTACCGGACACCCAGGTGGAAGTGTTCAAAGGTAGACTGAAGCTCAGAAGAGAGAGAAGAGCTGGATATGTATGTATTCTTTGATAGTCATCTACATACAGAAGACAGCTAAACTGCTGGGAGTTGGTAAGATCACCCAAACAAAAGGTATGAAAAGAGGACCAGAATCTCGGACTACAAAAGCAGGAAAGGCAAGACCAGGATGATGATCTTGCAAAGAATTCTGAAAAGAGCAGCTTGGAAGGAGAGAGTATTCAGAAAGCAAGGATACCCATTCAACATCTAAGATCAAGAAAAATGAGGACTAAGAAAAGGCTATGGAACTTAGCGACCCCCTGGTGACCTTAGAGTTCACCTTAGGAAGACAGGGAAGAAGTTGGGTTGAGGAATAGGAGGTAAGAAAATGAAGAAAATGAATTTTTCTACATGCAAGTGAAGAGAGAAGAAATAAAGTTTGATAGCTGCATGGGACCATGGCTTCAAGGAAAAATTATTATGGATCAGGGACATCTGGACACCAAAGGGCTAGGGAGACTAAAAAGAGGGATGAACAAAGCAGTGCAGGAGATGGGATCAAAGGTTGGCAAAGGCAAGGAGAAGATTTAACTATTATTAAGAGAATGGAGAAAAGATAGCCTCGAAATCCCTAGTTTTCTTCAAGGTTCAGACTAAGTACCACCTCCCACGATTTTCTGGTCTGCCCAGGTATTACTTTTCTCTCCTTCCTCAAACTACCAGGTACTTTAATTTATACATACATAGTTCACATCTCTGAAAATGCAAGCAAGTTCCTTGAGGATAGGAGCCACTTCATCTTTGATTCTGCATACCCAACACCCACAAATAGAGATAGGGACTGGGAAAGGACATGGACCTGTGATTTCACTGGCATAGAAAATTCCTAGTGAAGAAATTCTCTTTACCCAATGCAATGAGGCACCTTCTCTAATCTTAGAATGCCAAAGCACTGAGAAGTGAAGTAACCTATAGTGATCACACAAACACTATTCGTTAGGAACAGGACTTGAACCTCCATCTCCCTGGCTCCAAGACTTGCTGCTTATCACTTGGCAATGCTGCTTCTACATAAGTAGATGCTTAGTAAATTTGTTTAACTGAACTTTAACAATAAGACTTTCAGACGACTACACATTCATTTAGCAATATTTACGTTCAGATATTTATACCTGTGTGACCTTGGGCAAATCACTTAAACATGTTTAGCTGTTTCCTCATCTGTAAAATGAGCTGGAGAATGAAATGGAAAACCATTCCAGTATCTCTGCTAAGAAAACCCCCAAAATGGAGTCTCAGACACAACTGAAAAACAAATGAACAACAATGTGCACTATTAACATTTCTGCCCCCTGCAAGCTCATCAACAGATTTTGTGAAGTCCTAAAAGATTTAAGCAAATGTGCCCAAGAGAATCAGGAATGACATGTGATAGTTTAGATAAACCAATGTACCCAGCTCAGAAAGCATAAGCACGTTTGAAAAGAGCCAATTACATCAAAATATTCTGTGGCTCTCACTGCTACACTCCCACACTTGGTAAAAAGTAGCCAAAATATTAGAAAGTGAAATATAGTACAGTAATAAAAAAAAAAGATGCAGATGAAATGAGGTGCCAAAAGGCAAGAAAAAAGTAAAGTTTCTAAGGCAATTTCAAAGCAGTCTTTTTCCCCAAAATGCTTTCTCCTTCCTTTTGAGGGTACCACACCATACTTCTAAGTCACCCTAGTTCACATTTTCAGTTATTCTCAACTCCTCTCTTACTTTTATATCTAATCAGTTGGCAACTCTTGTCCATGTCCATAACACCTCTTTCATCAAGTCCCTTCTTTCCACTCACATGGCCACCACCCTAGTTTAAACCTTCATCACTTCTCACCTGGATTACTGCACCAGCTTCCTAAGTGATTTACCAATTTCTTCCCATTCCGATCCATACTCACCTACTCAAAAATCATAACTCTCTTACCTATAAACTCATATACAAACTCCTATATTTGGCATTTATAGCCTTTTACAACCTGGTTCCCACCTACCTTTACAGGCTGCCTGGAAAGTGTTCATTCCCTTTGCCTACATTAACACTCCAGAAACTTCACTATTTGATATTTTTCATACATGACACACTTCACAAACACGTGCGACCCCGTCCCCCACCCCTCCGCTTTTCCATTCAAAAATTACTCAGAGCTTTTTGTACTAGAAGTGGTATTACAAAGAAAGCCAAAAACAGTCGCTGCTCTCAAGCAGCTAATAATCCAAAGGGAGAGATTATGTGTAAACAACTACGTGTATTTTAGGTGTCATGCAAATTCATATTCACTATGTACTGTTTATACGTATATATATTTACATATATTCATACGTGTACACATATTTGAAAATACATACACACATGCAGAGTAAATTGGAGAGAATCTCAGAGGGAAGTCGTTCCAGACTCGGAGGGCAGGCCAGTAAAAAGGCAGAACCGGGAGATGGAGGGTTGTGTACAAAGGAATGCTCGACGCTCACGCCCCCCCCCCCCCACTCCCCCTTGCATTCCTGGTCACCCTTCGAAGCTCAGCTCAAGCACAGCCTTGCTTCCCGCTCCCCTCCCTAGCCAGCCCAGTTCCTGGTGCCTTTCGTCTCCACCCCCCACCCAGAAATAAACTTATAGCTACTTCATATACATTTCGGCTTCTTCACACGTGCCTTCAGTTTCCCTTCTGGAATATAAGCTCCCGTAAGACAAGGACGGTTTCGTGTTCTTTTGGTTTTCGTCTTTGCATCCCTAACGCCAAAGGGGGGCAAGTACTAAGTGCTGATTGACGTGACCGGTGAAAGGATGGAGGCGGATGGACCGTTCTGGAGAGAACGAGAACAAACAGACTCCAACAAGACCCAATCTGGGGCAGAGAGGGAAACCACGGACCTCGGGCCGCCCAACCACGAAGGCCTCGCAGAGCAGCCGTCCTAGCCTGGGTTGATCCCGACCCACCCCCCCCAAAAGCCCCGCGGATCGTCTGGCTCGGCCTGGAAGGCTGGCCGGCGCTTTGTCCTCCTGCCCAGCAGCTCTCCTCGCTGCCCGGCAGGCTGGGACGTCCCAACGTACCGACGCTCCGAGGGCAGCTTCACGCATCCAGGCCCCGCCGCATCGTGAGGCCGCACGGTCGGGAGTGTTCCAAAGCCCGCGGAGGCGGCTCCGCTCGCTGCCCTCGCCGCTGCGGCAGGAAGGGACCCACCCACCCTCAAGCCCCCTGAAGAAGAAGAAGGCTTTAGAGAGCAATGGGCCCGGGAGAAGGACCGAACAGCGGCAGTAGTCCTGTGACCCGGTCACCTCTGCCGTCTCTGCGCGCTCATTGGCCCTCAACTCGACATCAATTTCCACCAATGTCCAGAGTTCTTCTTAGGCTAGGATGGTCGTTGGCTGCGGCGGAGAAAGAGGCGTGGCCATATAGAGATCGAGCCAATGAGAAACCAGAAACGCTGGAATGGACCTCGCGCTTCACCGTCCCTCTGGGCTCTGCCTATAGGAGAAATCTCGTGGAATTGGATTCTTAGAAAGGGCTGAATTCAGCTTTAGAACTACAATGCCCAGAATTCAGTGCGTCTTGAAGGCACGAGGGCATTTGTAGTACTCCCATTGAAAGCGACTGGGCGGAAAACTATATTTCCCAGGAAGCAATTTGTTCAGCCTTTGCTAAATATCTTCATAATCGTCATCAACAAGGGTTTTTTTGGTTTGTTTTTTTAAAGAAACTGTTACTGAGTGTAGCCCAGATTTACACCGTCCTCTATCAAGCGTCCTTAACCAATTCAAGCATGAGTACAACTCCTATGGAGAATATTTTTCTCTCGATTTTTTTCCTATCCTTTTCTTATTACGAATAAAATTTTGAACAATGAAATTTTCTCAATATCAGCAGCAATTCCCCTATGCAAAACTTTCCTATTTATTCCGAATGTTTAGTATAAAATGGATTGTTTGTTGTATGTTTAATTGTAAATAACACTTGAATGTTGTAAAATGCTTTCTATATTTTATCTCCATTTTATAGTAAGAAGCCCGAGGCTTCCCCTCAACTCAGGTTTACACAGCTTTCCTATTTTGGCTCACTACCAAGCCTCAGCCTTGGATCACTCCCACAAACTGTCACCTTTCCTACAAATGTGCTGCTGAACTGCTGAATGAAGGTGGAGAAAATCATCCAACCATTCTAACTGGGTCCACCACAAATTTATGTCACAATCTCAACTGGGCTCTCACTATTGCTAGGCAATTCTATGTACCTTCTTCATCAACTCACTATCTCATTCTACACAGCTGCACTTTCAAATTTTTTCAGACCTCTTCAAGTATCCCATGGCTCCCTCCCCTCAATTCTCAATTGAGAACCTTACCTACTATTTTACAGAAAAAAAAAATAAAGCCATGCACCATGAGTTTCCTTCCCCCCCCCCCCCTTCTCTTCTTTCTAATACCATCTGCCACTATTTCCTCCTTCATTCCTGTCTCACATGATGAAGTGGCCTTACCCCTTACCAACACTAACCTATCTGGTCAAGCAATCGCATTCCATCACCTCTCCTCCAATCAGTTTTCGCCCTCTATCATCCCCACTCTATCACATATTTTCAATCTCTTCCTGTCTATACTGCCTACAAGCATAATGTCTCCCCATCCTGAAAAAACTCTCATATGATCCTGCCATCTATAGTAACTACTGTCCTACATCTCTTCTGCCCTTTGTAGCTGAACTCCTTGTGTCTGTAATAAGTGCCTTCTACTTTCCTCTCATTCTGTTCTTAACCTCTTATAATCTGCCTTCGGAACTCGTCATTCCACCAAATACTCTCTCCAAAGTTACCAATGATCTTAGTTGCCAAGTTCAATGATATTTTCTCAATTCTAATTCTCCTTGATCTTGATGCATGCAGCCCTTGGCATGGTTGATCACTCTTTTCCTTGATAGACTCTTCTCTTGAGGTTTTCAGGACACCATTCTCTCCTGCTTTTCTTCCTACACAAGTGTAATGCTAATCAGAGAGTTAAAGATCTTCCCCACCCATTCATTACTGGGCCTGTCTGTTAAGGAAAGCTTGATTAGAGGAGGCCTACATCTTTTGTTAATTTCTAATGTATTGGTTCTCAAGGGTTGTGATTTCCTCTGGCTCTGAAAAATGTATAAATACTCTGAGATGAGGTTTTACTTTAGGGTTTTACTCATTGGAAGTGTCTGTTTGGCCAGAGGAGATTCTGGGTAGCCTCTAAGGAACCTCCCTCCCCTTTTGAAAACCCAGATGTTGGTGCTTCTCTCTGGTAACTATGTATGTATAGTCAGTTATCTGTCTGTTGATCTGTGATGTATTGCTTATAGTCAGACAGTTGGAAGTCCTGTCTGTTGATGATTATTTCTTGGTATTTTCTCTGAAGTTCAGGGTGCTGACTTTTTCCCCTGAGTGATACATGTGCTTGATTAAAGTGATTGTTGAAAGTTGCCTTTCCTTTTAGAAAAGCAGATCAAAGAACCTGTGATAGCAGGCCATCCTGGATGAATTAGGGTGCTTGCTTTTACACCATGTGACTACTTCACTGTCTAGATCAAGGCCTTTAACTATGTGTCCCTTGGGGTTCTGTGGGAGGCCTCCTTGTCTTCTCCCTCTATACAACTTCACTTGGTAATTTCATCAAATCTTGTGGACTTAATCACCATCTCTATACTTAAGATTCTCACATCTACCCATTCTGCCTCAATCTCTGTTGCACTCCAATCTCACATTTCCAATTGCCTTTCAGATATCTCAAAATGAATGTCCAGGAGATTTCTTGAACTCAGTGTGTCCAAAAACAGAACTTACTATCTTTTCCCCAAACTCCCTCCCTCCCCCTACTCCTAGCTTCCCTAATTCTATACAGAGGAACAACATCCCGCTTTCCTTCAAATTGACAACCCAGAGTCATCCTGGATTCCTCACTATCTCACTCCCACACACCCAGCTGTTGCTAAGGCCTGCTGATTTCACCTTTACAACCATTTATCTCACATACTCCCCCTTCTCTCCTCTGATGCTGCCTAGCACTTTTGTTCTCGAAGAGGACAAAAATGACATCACCATGATAAAGTGAAGTTTCAATATGTACCACTATGGCTAATCAGACCAATACAAGCTCAGAATGCTCTACCACAGATTGGGCAGCGATAGTCTGTGTGAACATTTGGAGTGAATACTCTAAATTTGCACGTCCTACATTTCCTTTGTGCTGTTTCAATTCTGCTTTGCTCACAGAGCACAGCACCTTCTCTGATGTGGGCATGCCATGCTGAGCGGTCCTGTGCCAGTGTCTCCCATGTTGCAAAAGCAAATCCAAAGTTCTTGAGACTTTGAGAGTGTCCTTGTCTCACTTCTTCTGACCACTATGGGATCACGTGCCCCATGTTAGTTCTCCATAAAATAGTCTTTTTGGCAAGTATACATTTTTGTACATTGTTGAAATAGCCCGCTGGTGAATCCATCCTTGATTCAGTCACTAAAGTGATTTTCCTAAAGTACAGGTCTGGTCATGTTATAAACTCCAGTAGTTTCTTATTGCCTGCAGAAGCAAATACAAAATGCTGTGTCTGACATTCAAAATCCTTCAAAACCTAGAGCCTACCTATCTTTTCAGTCTTTATATACTAAACTTATACATTCTTCAATCCAGTGATACTGACCTCCTGGCTCTTCCACAAACAAAACATTCTATCCCTCAGCTCTGGGCATGTTCTCTGGCTGTCCCTTATGCCTGGAAAGCTCTTTCTGACTACAGACCTGTCTGGCTTCCTTTGAGTCCCAACTAAAATTCTACCTTCTACAGAAAACCTTCCCCAATTCCTCTTCATTCCCATGCCTTCCCTCTATTAATTATTTCCTATTTATCTTGTATATATGGCTTGCTTTGTATATATTTGTGTACATGCTTTCTCCCCCATTAGACTATAAACTCTTTCAGAGCAAGAACTGTCTTTTGCCTTGTTTTGTATCTAGTGCCAGGCACGTGGTAGGGCTTCATAAACACTGATTGTTTGAATACTTCTTCAATTAAGGGGTTTTCACTTATCACACAAGTACCTGAAACAGTATTCAAAGACAGGTTTGGCCTGACTGCAAATATTGTTATCTTTCCTCCAACCATTACCTCTTTCCCTTTGACCCTTCTGCTTTTCTCAACTAAAGATATGGAATAGCAAATTATTTCTTAAATATGGTTGTAAGTTAATGTGTCCTTCCCTAAGACCTTACTGAAATTGTTCTATATTCAGTCTTTGACAATTCAAATTAATTTGAAAAGAAATAGATATAATTTGAAAAAGTTTCTAAGAACCGTTACGTTGTATCTCCCACTTCCCATAGTATACTGGAACATGGAATAAGAAATGTATTTTAGTTCCTTGCTAAACCAGCAACTCTTAAGTCACGGTGACTGGAAACCCAGGAAAGAGAGAGTAATGGCCCAAAGAGGCGAGGTCAAAAAATGTTTTGTATTGTATTATTTTCCATTTGCTCTTTATATATGGCTGGATCTTCCTCACTCCATACACAGTAATCTTTTAGACAGCCCCAGGAACTAATATGGAGTTGCAGGGTGGGTGGCATCTTTTAGCCAGGGGCAGAAGTACTTCAGAATCCACACCCCTATTACCATTAAGTGAAATGAAATCAGCATTACATTTCCAGCATCACTTCTTGTCCAGTCTTTGTTCCCCAAGTACCTATTTTCTCGAGGATTTATCACGTCTTTGCAGGAAATTAATAGGATCTAGGTGAAGTCAAGTTGTATGAATAGAAAGCAACAGAAGGCAATTAATTATTCAGCTTCTTTTGTTGCGTTTTACTAGTATTTAGCTTGCTAGATTGTTGAATGGGTTTCTTCTCCTTAAGACCACAAGGGGGAGTGGTAGTAAACGTACAAAGAAAACTACAGACGACTTCCTCTCCAGTGTAAAGGGAACCACAAAATCAGGTGCTTCATTTTTACCGATGATTCTGGCCAAATGAGATCTCTGAAGTGTTCCAAGTAAATCATTAGTTGTAGAAAACTGTAGAAAGACAAATTATAAGTGAACCAAATGGGCACTTGTGTGCTTAACCATAAAGGTCTCTCACTCAAGTTATTAAACTACTTCTAGAAAATTACTTTTGCTATACAAATTTCTTAAAGTAAAATACTTCAGTTTGACCTATGCCAACTTGAAATCCTACTCAAAAGACAGTTTATTTAGCTTTAACATTTATTGAGCACTCACAGAATCTAATGTTAATTGTAATTTGGTCTCTGCTGTGATCAGAGTCTTAATTTATCTGGTGTACCTTTGGAAAGAGAGCAAATAGCATAAAGATATTGAATTTCTGTCACAAAAGGTAATTACCAGTTGCATAAGTATCTGTTGACAGCAACCAGTTATGAAACTGGTCCTGCAAGCTTTCTCCTTCCAATGGAATGAGCTTGAGTGAAGCCACACTGAGCTCAGTGAGGCTTACCTTCATTCACCAGTCTGTCTTTTTTACCCTCCACAGTATCTGGCACCCCTTTTACTGGAATAGGGTATCACTATACGTTTCCCCTCGTGACTGTGGCTGTCTTGGTGTCAATGTATACGACTGCCTGAAGTGTCCGTGGTCACGCAGCGGGGAGGACGATGAATCCCATCAGAAGGGAAACTCTGCAAAGGATACAGAAATACAAAGTATCACCGCGGCTAACATGACCATTCACGGTGCTGGCTGCGCACCCGCATCTGCCCCTGGTTATCCGCGGGCCTCAGAGAAGATGCCGCAGATGAGGTCCGCAAGTCTGCCCAAAGGCTTCTGCCCTCCACGGGGGAGGGAGCGAGGGCAGGCTTGGAACGGAGGTCTTTCTCTGCCTGGCACCCTCGCAATACGAAGCTTCCTAGACTTCACACAAAGAAACAAAAGGCCACACAAAGAGAGCCGGCCCACGGACGAAAACAGCAAGAGCGGGGGCCGCGGAGCCACATTCCCAGCCCCACGACGCCTCCCGGCCCGCTCCCACACCCCACACACATGCGCAGAGCGGCAGCGCAGCCCCTCCCAGCTCGGGACCCAACCAGGTGCCCGCAGGACCCTGCCTGGGGTCGCCCTCTCCACCCTAGGAGCCGCGCGGGATTCTGGACCCGCCCCCCCACGCTAACGGAAGGCAGACGATTGGCCGACGGACGCCAGGGGACGACCGGCCTCGGGAGGGGATTGGCTGTCTGCCGATGACGCCCCTGGGACCGCCCAGCGCCAGTCCGAAGCCGGTGAAGGAGACTCTGGCTGTGGCGGCGGGTCTGGTGAGCTGGAGGAGTGGGGGCGGGGGCCCGGAGAGGAGCGGGGACATCCCGGAGGGCCGTTTGCCCGTGTCGGGGGGCGGGGGGCGCTTCTGGGTCCTGGCACTTCCGGGCGGGGTGGTAGGAGCGGTGAGAGGCGGTGGTCGGAGGAGCGGAGCCGCCGCTATCGACTCGCTGGGCTGGGCCCGAGGGCGGGAGGAGAGGAAGCCGGCGGAGCCGGGCGGGGGCCCGCGGGAGCCCGCGGGAGCCGAGCGGGGCGGACGAGGGGAACGCGGGCACGCCTTCCGCTTCCCGCACACGCCCACAACGACACGTCGCTCTGGGGTGACGGGTCACCCCCGCGCGCCCCCTCGGCACGCGCTCCCCGGCTCCCCGCGGAGGGGATGGGCTCCCGCCGGGGTCGAGCTTTCGGTCGGATCCGCTGCCAGCCCTGGGGAGGCAGCGTCCGCCCCTCCTCTTCCCCCGACGCTTGTGGCCTTGGGGGTTTTTAACCCGAGGGTGCGGGCGTCCTTGCGCTTGCGGGTTCCGATGGTCAGGAACGTTTGTTACGTGGCTGCTGCGTGCCTCCGGGGAGCCCTCCGCCCGACCCGGGGCTCTGCTCCGTTTCCCAACAAGCTCTGCGTGGGCTAGGAGAGTTTGGAGGTGACCGGCGGAGCGGGAGCGCTGCCTTTGGGGGGATTAAGGAGAAGGTCTGATTTTGTCTGGCATTGGAAGGAAGCCAGGAGGGGGGAAATAATCTTGTTGGGGGGGGGGTTCCCATTGTGATGTGATAGCTGGGGTTCTTGTGTAGTTGATAGTGCTTGCCTTCTCAATGGATGGGGGAAGGGCAGGAGAGACGGAGAGCATTTGGAACTCAAAAGTCTTGTCAGAATGCATTTTTATCAATGCAGTATGTCCAACTTAAAAAATAACCTGTGACTTCGTTGGTAAGGACACTTAATCAGTGGGTAGGTGGCCATGGTCTAGAGTTGGGTCTGGAGTCGGGAGAAGGGGAGTGGAAGGTAGGAGAGCAAACACTGATTAAGCTCCTGTTCGATGTCCAAGACCCACGGACACCTTACTACATCTTGTTGATGACCCTTTGAGGTATTTGGCTATCGTGATCTCCTGTTTTACCGTTGAGGGAATTTAGGCAGAGAGGGTCAGTGGCGCAGATTAGTGTCTCGAGCTGGATATGAATTCATTCAGATCTTCCTGACTCTGAGCCGCCTAGGAGCTTCTGAGTTTAATTTCTTCATGTGTAAAATGGGGCTGATAAATAGCCCCTACTTAGCAGAATTGTTTGTGAGGATCTAGTGAGATATTTGTAAAGTGTCTGACACACAGTAAGCACTTATTAAATGCTGATGACTTTCCTTCCTCCTCCCATCAACGCAAGATGTCCTGTATATACTAGTATCTTTTTTGTGTCTTGGACTCCTTTTCAGAATAATAGTCTTAAATGCACAAAACAAGTGGGATTACAAATTAAACCAGTTATATTGAAATGCAATTATCACCAAAAAAAATGCTTTAAACAAGTTCATAGTTCTTTCCTGCATAGAATTGAGCAGGAAAAAACCCTTAGGGGTGAGTTTACCCTGACATTAGAGATAATAGGGCAGACAAGTAGTAAATAGCAGACACAAAGCAGAGAGACTCGAAATCATTTCCACAGTAAAACACTTGTTTTCATGAGTTTTCCATAACTGAAAAAAAAATTACCTGGTGACTATCCCTCTGGAAACTTTAGGCAGCACTTAGCTAGGCTGATCCTCATAAGAATTACTGGGAATCCAATACTGAGCCTCTTTCAATATCTTTTCCGTGTTGGTAGGGTGTAATCCAGAGTCTTTACCTCATTGCTGTGACACATCAGTTAGATTTTAATGGAGGATAATCACTTATCCATACTTGGGTCTTATTTCATATTATCCTCTTTATGCCCTACTTCTTTATTTCTTTCATTTCTTTCTTTAATTTTGTAATTTATTGTCTTGGAAATATGTTGGGCAGTACAATTACTCCTAGGCTCTTGAGACCAGGTGACTTTGTGAAGAGAGTATTGGATTGAAAGATAGTTAACTTGTATTTTTCTCCATTCTATAAAATAGGGTATATCACTGTCCTATTATAAATGTTCCAAAGAAAAATCAAATAACCACTTCTTCACTTAGACCCTGAACATCTTTACCATGTATTGAAGTTATATAATTAAGTGATTTTGCTGTTGCATCATTTTGATTGTAATTTATTTCAGTTAAACTGTTCTGAGGATTGATTGCTTTGCTGCCACTGTTTGCAACAGCATTTTTTACTTTCCAGAAAGGTTCATTTCCTTGAGCTCTTGAGGAAAAAGAACTCACAGACACTTAAATGTTTTCTCCAACAATGCAACTCAAAACTCATTCATGCTTTCAGGTCCATCTTGTGCACTCTATCCTATCCTCCCATAAGTGTTCCATAAAGAATGTACCCTTCCTCAGTGTCTCCAAACACCTCAAGAACACCAGTAGAGCACTTAAGTTGTCCCCTTGGCATTCCCCACTCTTGAAACTTGACCAGCCCATCTAATTTTTGTCACACATTTTCCAGATGACACTTTTCAATTCCATTCTTCAAAATTCACATGTTGTTGCCTGCTCACACCCACCATAAATTGATTTAAACATTTATTAAACACTGTACTAAGTAAAATGAGTTTTTTGAATGGGGAGATAGCATATTTGTTCTCAATATTTTTCTCCAAGTTTTTCCTGTTTTCTTGCAGCTTTATAGCCACCCTTCATCCTCAAGATTAGTTGGGACTCTGCATGGACTAAAATACTTATTCAAAAAAATGTCAAAATGATACTTTTTAAGTTTTCATCCAGCTGTGTGATATTGAAAAAAACTTTTAAGGACAAATTCTGGGATTCTGTCAACTCCTTCCACCTTCCACCCTAGTTACTACCTTAGAGAGTTGTAATAGATTCAGTGAGATTTAACTTGGACTTTCCCGTGTTTACCCAGCTAGTGATTGCTAAAGTGTACTGTAAACCCTGAGTTTTGAACCCAAGTGTTCCTAAATCCAAGGCCACCATCAATATCATTCTGTGCTATTTCCCAGTTGTCATTAGTGGGAAAACCTGTCTCACTTCTTTTAAAAACAATAACATTCATCAAAATTGTCATGTTTGGGGTCTAGATAATGGAAGGAGCACTATTGTAGGTTTGCACTGTTCAATTGGTGTCTGTATTAAATGAGATTTATGTGGAAGCACTTTGATTAGTTTCTGTTTTCACTTTGACACATTGCCTGTACAGACACATAACTTGTAACATTGTACTAGGTAGACCTTTAACCAGAGGAAGGGGGTCCAGTGTGCAATATGTTATTTAATGTCTTCCTCAGTCTCTGGACTTGGAAGGGATTTTAGAGAACATCTAGACTATATCGAAAATAGACCCTCACATTTAGGTTATGAAATCTTGCACTACTACTCTGAGAGCGTACAGAGACATAGTCCTCCTTTTTAAAAAATAATTTTCTAAAATTTTTTTATTATTTATACATTATTTTAATTTTGAGTTCAAATTTTATGCCTTTGGTCCTTCCCCTCCCCATTGAAGAGGTAAGAAATATATCAGTTACACATGCAGAATCATGCAAAACCTACTTCCATATTAGCCATGTGGGGAAAAATAAGTGAAAAAATTATATTGCAATTTGTACTCAGAGTTCAAAAGTTCTCTCTCTGCAGAGCATTTTTCATCATGTGTCCTTCAAAATTGTTGTGAATTATTGGCTTGATCAGAGTAGCTAAGTCTTTCATAGTTGATTATCATTCAATATTGCTGTTACTGTACTGTACAGTGATCTCCTAGTTCTGCTCATATAAGTCTTCCCAGGTTTTTCTGAAACTATCCCCCTCATCATTTCTTTAGCACACAGTAGTATTCCATCACAGTCATATATTACAACTTGTTCAACCATTCCCCCATTGATGGGCTTCCCGTAAATTTCCAATTTTTTTTGCCACCACAGAAAAGAACTGTATAAATATTTTTATCTATCTAAATCACTTTCTTTTTTTCTTTGATATCTAGGATACAGATTTGGTAGTGATATTGCCAGGTCAAAGGATATACATGACTTAGTGTGGGAAGATGACGGTACAAATAAATATTCACAAAGCAAACTATACATAGGACAAATAGGAAATAATTAACGGGGAAAGCACTGATATTAAGAGGGGTTGGGGAAGGTGAAATTTTAGTTAGGGACAACATCAGAGTGGTGAGAGAGCATTGAGGCATTAGGGCCAGCCAGAGAAAATTCCCGAAGCCAAGAGATGGAGTGTGTTGTTCTGGGATAGCCAGGAGGCCATTGCCCCTGAATGTATACCTAGCACATAGCACAGACCTTTGTGTGCAATAAGAGCTTAATAAATGCTTCATGCATTCTTTCCTGCCTAGACTACTGAAATAGCTTGTTGGTTGGTTTCCCTGCCTCAAGTCTCTCTCCACTCACTCTAATCCGTGTCCTACAGCAGCTCCCTAATAAAGTTATAATGAATATGAATAAACTGCAATGGCTCCCCATCTCCAGGATCAGATATAAAATCCACTATTTTTCAAAGCCCTTTAGAACCTGGACCCTTCCTACTTTTCCAGCCTGCTCATACTTTCTTCCCTCCGTGGACTATGTAATCTACAACTTTTGCCTACTTTGTCTTACTAATAATAACAACACTGTCCTGCAACTGCGTATCTTAAGCACTAACTGCCCCCCACGCCTGGAATGCTCTGCTCTCTCATTTCTACCACCTGACTTTCTTTAAAGACTCAGCTCAAACCCAGCCTTCTACGGGAGGTCTTTCCCTATCCAGCCATACTCCATCTCACCCTTTCCCAGTATTCTTTTTATTTATATGTATAATTGTTTTGCTTCCTCTTTATAATGTGAGCTTGAGTGCAGACAATGTTTTTCTCTTTCTTTGTATCCCTAGTACTTCACACAGTGCCTTATATAGTAAGCAATTAAATGCTTGTTGACTTATTAGCACAACAAAAAAGAGGAACTAGAGATATGAGGTAAGAAGGGAAAAATAAAAGTAAATAATTATAAGTATAGTGAGCCCCTGTTATTTGGCCTGGAAAATGGGGCTTGAAGAAAGAGGAGGATATGAATAAGTAGGAGAGACAAGTAGGGGTAGTGTCTGCATTATGTCTGGATTCTCCACAAGGTTAAAGAACATGAACAGAAGTAGAAGGAATACATCTTAACTGGAGTTCCCAGCCTGCTTAGAGCAGAGGGTACCAGCAGAGACTGCCAAGAAATAAGTTGGATAACAAAACATTGATGTCATGCTTTATGATTTGTAAAGCACTTTCCTCACAAATAATTCACAAGTTAGATGGTACAAATATTATCTTCGTTTTATAGATCAGGACACAGGTCCACAGGGGTTAGATTTGTTCACAAGACACACAGCTACTAAGTGTCTAAGATATAATTTAAACTTAGAGCTTGTGACTACAAGTCTGGCATTGTAGCCACTGAACCTTGCTGCCAGGAAGAGAAATTTAATCTTGGTATGGTAAGCTATCCAGAACCCCCTCCCCTCCCATTTGTTTTTTTAAACACAGGAAATTGTGTTGAAAGAACACTGTTTAATTCAGTAGATGTATTAAGTACCTACTATGTGCCAGGCACTATGTGAAGCACTTCGGATACAAATAAGTAAAAGAAATATAGTATCTGCCTTAAAGGAGATTCTCAGTAGGGGAAAGCAGCATACAAAAGGAAGGTAAAAGAGAAAGAGACTGTGGCATGATGATGATGATGATGAGGACCACGACGACAAAGTGAAATCCAGTTCAGCTGTGGAAAATGGTTGAGTAAACTGAGCATAGGCTGGCACAAGGCTGCTCTTGGAGTATTAAAGGGGTGTTTTGACCGCAGTGACTCAGTGGAGGTAATATCCACATCAAAGAAATCACAAAACATGAGCAGCAGTGTGCAGGCTGGATGGAAGATCAATGAAATAAGTCTAGCTAATGTTTTGTACTAATCCTGGAATAAATCAATAAAAAATATAGACTAGGGTGGGGGAGAAGAATAAAGAAGAAAGGATGCATACAAGAAATATTTCAAAGAATCACCATATTTAACAACAATATAAATTATTTATAAAAAGGATGATTCAAAAACTAATAATGATATTACATGTGCTCATTCATGTAGCTGCCTTGCACGTGTTTAATAAGTGCTGATGTGAGCATGGACATGAATTTCATTTATATATACATATATATTAGCCTATTCTCTATACAGAGAGAATATATGTTTATATAAATGTTGTAGTGATAGTTGTTTTTCCCCTAGCTGTTGTGTTTATCTATTGATCTTTTTCACAGACTTATGACTATCAGTTTGAGAGCACTTTTCCATTATTGAACAAGCCTGGAACAAACATAGAGCCTAGTACAGAGTAGGCACTTAATAAATGCTTATTAATTGCCTCTTTAAACTGTTACTCTATCTGTCCAGGGCTTGGCATAGACTAAGTACTAAATGCTTTTTTCATTCATTCATTCATTCAGTCATTGATTAGTGGGCATATATTCTCAGGGTTACAGAAAATTTTTTAAATGTCCTTTTCAATAATAAAGGTAAAGAAAGCTTCCCACTACCTATCTTTTCCTTTCTGCCATGTTTAGGAGGTGGGAGACATTAGAATACTTAATGGAAACTAAAAAAGTTTAACTGAATAATTATTTGTGTAGATGCCTCTTAGGGTCTATGCAGAAAGTTGGTAACTTTTGCCCAAGAGTTTTCAGAATTACCTGTGGCTCAAGGAACACATCTTCCAAATTACCAATTCCCTTTCTCAAACAAAATGTGAAGAATTGATAAAGGCTTTTATATTGAATGGTTTTTGGGTCTTTGCATTCTTCTTGGAGAGCATCATACCAACTCTTAGCACCAACATCTGCAGTTGGTCAGAGCTAATGATTTCTTTAAGGTTTGGTGAAACATTCCCCAAACTGATACTTTGTAAAGACCTATTTAGTAGCTTTGTATCTTGACTTGAGACTGAGCTAGCAGACTGTTCCCAGGAATTTCAGTTCTATAAATTTGACTACACATGTAGTCATAGATCTAGAGCTGAAAGTGATCTAAGAGGCCATTTCATCCAGTCCTCTCATTTTAAAGGTAAGAAAAGTGAGATTCACTGAAAGGTGATTTGCCCAGGCCTTTAGAAGAGGGTTGTGTGTATTACTTGTGGATTCTTTCACTCTTCAGGTTTAATTTTTCACGTACCCATTCAGAAAGCCTATGCCACTGTAGCACCAATGCGATATTCACAGCACCTACAGCAGCTGTGAATATGCCAGTGCAGCTCTGAATCACAAAATATAACAGACTTTCCACATGGAAGACAGAACCAAAACACTTATTCAGACACCAAAAAGCCAAATCCCAACACCAGAAAACCAAATCCATCATAGCAACAAAGAAATCCATCATAGTAATCAAGAAGTCTATACACATGATCAGGCCCTTCCCACAAACAGGCTACCCTATACAAAATGCCCTTCTCTCACTCACAGCCAGCTGCCCACTTCCTCTGTCCTTCACAGCTTTGACTAGTTTGACCAACTTCCTCTCAGTTCTGTTGCAGCTCCTCCTGTTCCTGTTCTACCCTTCCTGTTCAGCAAGCTCCTCCTACTACAGGCTTTATGTAATTCAAAACTCATGACTTAAGCTTCCATGTGACATAAGCAGGTCACATAGGACTATTAATGAATGGGAAAGACCTCATTCCATTTTAAATACATTAACAATATAGCTATTAAATGAAGGAAAATGTCAGGAGAGAATCAACTGCTGCTCTCAGTAAGTCTCTCAAACTGCTCAATACATAATGACACATATAGCCTTAATTCTATTTGGTTCTCAAATTGGAATCCATAGCTCATAATTATATCTGAATTTTCTAATTGGCCATGAGGCCCTGACCAAGTGCAAGGGGGCCGCAACAGCCACAGCACTATTAGGTGGTCTTCCCAGTTTTTTCGTGTATTTTCCCCCTAGTTAAGTTAATCATAAGCTCTTTGTGAGCAGGAACAATAGCGCATAGAAGATGCGAGGTATGCTTAACTCTGTTGGTATTTAACTATTTGCTTATAAAATCTATATAATATCTATTTGTACTGTCATAATCTCCCCACACACCTCCTTTAATCCCTTGTAAATTCCGTCAGAACAGGGGCTGCTTTATTTTCTTTTATCCCTAACATGTCAGCTAGAGTAGGCATTTAATAAATGTTTCTTGAAATATATTGGAGCTGGAACCTTAAAAACCAACCTCCTTATTTTAAATTGCTTTCCTAAGATGTCCCAGCAAATTAGTAGCAAGGTAGAATCAAATTGCTATCTTGGAGTCCTGTGTTCCTGCCATTATACTATGCCGATTGATAATGTTAATTGAAAGTATGCCAATCTAAATGCTTCTCTTTTTAAATTTCAGTTTGATTATGGACCATGTGCTGATGTGTGTGCTTGAAATGTTGAAAATAACAATTTGTGAAGACTTTGCCATCTAGATGCTTAACTGGATTAAACGCCTAATTAGGATGGTTTTCGAGCAAGTTGGAATAAGCATGGAATCAGTGAGTATCCAAATTGATTTTATAAAGCAGTGGTAAAATATGTCTATGAAACTTAGTGGTTTCAAATGTTAAAAAATCACAAAAGATAATCTTCTTATAACACTGTCTTATATATACCAGGAGTATACTTTCTTATCTTAATTTATACATCAGACTTGGACTATGAATCAGAAAACTTAAGAGCTGAAAAAGACCATGCATCTAGGCCAAGCCCATTTACCAGTTTTAAGAAAATTTAATTTTTTTTTCCATTTCCAATTCTCTCTCCCCCACCCATTGAGAAAAGAAGAAAAAACATATATTACAAATGTGCCAAATACTATTTTTTAAGTGAAAGGAAAATTTTTTGAATTTGATACTGTGATTTTATTTAGTGTCAGTATATGAATACTATTGGTCTATGTTATGTACAAAAATTTAACAGTTTTTATCTGAAAGAATTTAGGGCCTTTTAAGCAGACAATGGGACAGCTAGGTGTCTCTATGGGTAGAGTGCCAGGCCTAGGGTCAGTAAGACTCATCTTTCTGAATTCAAATCTAGTCATCTACTTAGCTGTGTGATTCTGTGCAAGTCACTTAACTCTGTTTGCCTTAGTTTCCTCATGGAAAATAAGCTGGAGAAGGAAATGTGTGTATCAAACCACTCCAGTATTTTTGCCAAGAAAACCCCAAAATGGGATCATGAAGAGTTGATATTTCCAGCTTCATTGGAAAAGGTTGTGCGAGAGAAGGATTTGAAATGGAAACAATAAGTAAAACAAGTTAAGACTGATTGTTAGCACAACAGAAAAAGGGGAGTGAGTAAGAGGAAAGAAAGTTGGGTATTAAGGTGTTTACAAGGTACTGACCATGACAGTATGCAGTTTACCATAGCAGTTTTCCAAGAGCTCCTAGCAAGAAAGACTAAGACTGACAATCTCACTTCCAGTAGGTGGGAAGTAGAGATTTTTCAGTGACCTGGATTGAATGTCAGACGTTTATATTTCTTCATGGGCAAAGTGACAAAATTTGTTCAAAGCACAAGCTAATTCTAATATGAAGATAAAAGGTAAAGAGATTTAAGGATGTCCTCTTTGCTGTTCATCCTTCAGGACAACGAAGTGCTTCTTTGTGTGTTTGTGTGTGTGTGTAAGCAAATGCATATATTAAAGAGGGAAGTAAGGGGGAGAGAGAAGCTTCAATGAGAAAACTAAGGAGAAAGAACCAATCTTGATTTGGTTCAGTAGGTTGGAGGGGCACAGCAGCTCTTCCAAATCTTTATATTCTCCCTCAGATGTTCCATGGAACCATCTTCCTCCCACCCTTTTCATGTAGATCCTGAGTCTCCGAATTATACCTTCTATCTAGTTCCTTGCTATTCCACAAATAAGGCACTCCATATCTTGGCCTGCACATTTTCTCTTGTCTCCCCCATGCCTGGAACATTCTCCCTCCTCATCTCTGCCTAATGGTTTCCCTGGCTTCCTTGTAAGCCGTGGTCAAAATCCCATCTCCTACAAGAAACCTTTCCTAACCCCTCTTCATTCTAGTGCCTTCTCTCTCTAAATGATATCCGTTTATCCTGTGTGTAGCTTGTTTGTATATATTTGTTTGTTTATCTTACCCATTTGATCAGGAGCTCCTTAAAGGCAAGGGCTATCTTTTGCCTCTTTTCGTACTCCCAGTGCTTAGCACAGTACCTGGCAGGTATTACGCATTTAATCATTGTTTATTGACTAATTGCCTAATTGATATGTTGGGTTTTTCTTATTACTATTATTTTTTAAATTAATTTCTTTGTTTTTGGTTTTCAACAATCACTTCCATAAGTCTTAAATTTTCTCCTCTCTCCCTCCCTGAGATGGCATGTAATCTTATATGGGTTCTTATTAAACACGTTTTCACATTAGTCATATTGCATAGAAAAATTAAAACAAATTGGAGAAACCATGAGAAAAAACAAAACAGAACATAGATGTTTGGGGCTTTTAAAGCCTTTGTTGTTGTTGTTGTTAATGAAGATATTGTGGCTACCAGGGTAGGGGAACAGAACAAATATATAAGAAATTTAAGGTGATGTAAAAACAAAAGCTAGCAGTAATTTTTAAAAGTTCTTTCCCTAGACATGGCTGTGAAAGCTACCACCTACTGTTTTCCTTTTTATGATTACCTTTAATACTTAGATCACATACTGTTTAGAAATCAATGAAGGTATTTGTTTTGACATTTCTTTGTAACATTTTCCTTCTCAGAGTTTGAAATCTACCTGGCTAGTGCCTGTCCTTAAAAACTGTACTCCCATAGCTCTGAATAGTTTATCACCAGGTAGGGTCATATGAATATAAATTTATGCTGGAAAGGACCAGAGGCCATCTAGATAGATAGTCCAATCCACTTTTACACATGTGAGGAAACTGAGGCACAGCTAACTTACTTGCTTCAAAGTCATACAAGTATAGTGATAAAGGGGAGATTTAACTCAGTTTCTTAGTATTCTTCTTGCTCTACCACACTACTGTCTTCCCAGTACTGTATATCTGAACTGAGTCTTCCTATAATAAGTTCTTCAAGGACAAAGACTGTATCTTCTACCCTTATGTCTTCTCTTTGTACAAAAAAAAGTTGGTTGCCAGAAAGTTAAGAGGGTCAGCATGATGCACTGGGAAAAGGACCGGCTTTGCACAGAGGATGTCGGTTCTATTTCTGGCTCCATAATGGGTAAAATGTTAAGAGTCAGGGAGAGGTAAGCACAAGTCCTGACTCAGACGTGCTAGCGATGTGGCCCTGGGCATGTCTTCTTAACCTCTCAGCTTCACTTCTTCATTTACCAAGTCCCAGGATTGTGATTATCAAGCAAGGTAACACTTCGTAAGTGTTTTTGTAAATCTTAAAGAGCTACATCACCATCCCTGCTACTCCTCCTGCTATTGTAACGACTACTATTGCTACTGTTACTGTTACCTCTGCTGCTGTTACCACTGCTACTACCTCTGGTATTTCTGCTACTTGACTCTATCACTTTTGCTTCCTCCTCCTCTCTAGGCTCAATGTCTTCATTTGGAAAGTGAAGGGATTAGACTAGATTATCTCAGAGGTCCCCTCTAGTTCTGCAGCTATAATCCTAAATTGATATTGCTTATTCTTAGTTATTTGTATCATCTTCCCTATGCCCCCTTTTAGATTTTAAAACATATTTTTACTTCTCCATTCTTTTCCTCTTTAATGAAGAATCCCTTATAGGTTTTTAATATTACCTTTAAAATAACCTTTTTTTTTCGTTTGAGGAACTAACTGAATGTGTGGAACTCATGGGTTGTTGTGGTCTTGCTTGTAGTGGACAACCAGAAGAATACAAATTTAGAATTTTCTCATCGTTTTAAAGAGTGAACTTTTTGCTTCCTGTGTTCTGAAATAGAAACGTGTGTGGCTAAGAATTTCAGATGAGAAAGGAGACTATCAAGAAAGAAAATGTGTCCTTTGGTTAGGGATTTTTATGTGAATCCTAGGGAGCTCTACTGTTCTGAATTGGTTTTTAATGCACAGCTTAATTTTCCTTTCCTTCCCCGCTTCACACCCGTAGTCTAAAAAAACCACAAAGTTATTTTTTTCTAGCTTGTCTTTAAAACAATCCATTCACTTAACGTGTTCATTGGGTTTGAATTTACAGTTGGTATTTCCTACTAAATATTGTCTATCAGATTATTACATGAATCTGAATAAGTTAATGTAGAATAAATTTAAAAATAGAAAATAAAGTAGAAATATGGTAGCATTTAATTATAATTCTCTTTACTACTACATGAAACTAGGGTATGTAGCCAGCACGACTCAGACAGATGACAGCTTCAGACTCAAGCCTCACACTTCAACACCTCTACTGTACCATTTCACAATGTTAAAATAGAACAAACTGCTTTCCTAATGTCACCAGATTCCCCCCATTTTGCTGTCATCACATTCAAACACTGTTGCTAAATGTTATGGACTGTCACAACTAGATACATATACACACATGCACACTGTCTCTCTACCTCTCAAATCCCTTCCCAGAATTTCTCTTAGCATTAATATAGCTATAGTTACCTCCCTGTGTGTGCATGTGATTTTTATTCATATGTACATACTGTGTGTATAACAAATGGATAAAACCAAGAATAATTTTACTGTTTAGAAAATTTTTTGAAAGTGATCCACCTTAGAGATTAGGCAACATAAGATCAATATCAAGACACTTTTCCCTCTGCCTCTTCTCTGATCACTATTTGGGTATGTCCAAATAACAATATATCTTTAATTGCTTCAAAATAGAGGAAATCATTTTCTACACATCTACATTTACAAGGCACAATTGAACCAGGAGTAGAGGGAAAGAGACCCTCTTGGGTCAAACAGCCTCCCAGTGTACAGATGGTGACTTTTCAGTACCATCTGTTCCCTATTCCTTCATAGCTATTTGCATTTTTTTTCTCATGAGAGCTGAACAGAGACAATAAAGGAAGACCTAATTCTGTGACTCCTGGAGGTTAGCTGCTCTTTTTCTCCACTTATCTTTCTCGTACTGTAACAGAAGCAACTATTTCATCCTCTCCCTAGAGGCCCCAGTGAGCAGACTGCACGGACCTTTGCCTCCTGTTTCTTTATACAATGCAAGGTGCCGTGCAGAACACAGGTAACAAAACAGAAGAATGCTATTCATTTTTTTTAGCTCACTGTTGTCATTAAAAAAAAGGAATCAAATACAATCATCACCTTCTGTGTTACTCAGACATGGGTTGTTTTTTTTGTAATTACAGCTTCCTTTTTCAGTAAAAAGGTTTTTTTTTTTGTTTTGTTTTACTATGAAACAGTTAAGAAAATAGTAAAGTAGAAAACTTGGGAATCTTTATCTGCATGTTTTCTATACAAACCATAGAGCCATGAACTGGAAAAGGTATTGGCAAATCTTTTACTTCTTTTGTTGAGCTTTCTCCTTTTTCATTGTCTCTGTTCTGAATCTACTCTTACTGAAAAGAAAGTTGAATTTCTTTTGGATATTGTCTTTTTCCCATGCTTTATTACTAGTGGAATGATCAAATTATATTTTGTTTTAACTAAATCCATTTCTTATGTCATAGGATTATTTGAACTAGGGCTTACTACTAGACTTACAGGGGAAAAAATTAAGAAGGCAGGGTATTAATAACTAAAACGTTGCCATTTTTTGCCCTAATTTATGATTCTGTTTTTAAAAGATCAAGACTAAGGAAGCCCATTGAAAAATGTTTAAGGTAAAGATTTGTTTAAATATTATATGTTAAGTCTCTGCCCATTGCATGCCCATTCATTTTTTTTTTTCTTGGCTTGGCAATTACTTTGTTTTATTTATCCGTTATTAAAACTGTGTTGCCTCACACTTTCCATTTTGTCAGATGTCCTTCCTCTTAAATCTAACCTACTTCTCTTCAAGGATATATTCAAATGATAATCCTCTTTGTTAAGTGGAAGTTATATCATCTAAATTTCAGATCTAATTTGTAACTCCCTACCCATTTTTTTTTCTGGCCTTTATTCCACTCAAAAATCAGTGAGACCCTGAACATGTTGAAAAAGTGGGAATGTTATCATATAGAATTCCTGAAGAGAAACAAATGCTATTCCTACCCTGTGTTCTCCCAAATTGTATTTGGCTTTGTCCCAGCTCTCAGAGTTTAAGGTCAGCATAGGTAGAGTGGAGTTTGACTTAAAACTAAATTCTGTTTCATCTGAAGCACTATGGAGGTATTAGCTTAAGCTCAGCCTGATTTGTGATAATGTATGCCCAAGGGGCCAGTTCCAGGTTCCAGAACCTCCTGTGGCATTGCATTCATTATCATACTCTGAGCAACAGTAAGGTAGAATCAGAGGAGAATAACAGATTTGGAGCCATAAAGGACTCAAAGCTTGAGCCTAAAACCTTACTTTATAGATAAGGAAAGGGAGACCAAAGAGTAATAATTGACAGAGCCAAGATTCAAAACCAGACCCTCTGACTCTTGATTTAGGGCTTTCTATACTCAGTGTTGGTGTATCCCCCTGTTGGTGTAGCCTCTGGGCCACCTGGAAGGAGCACAGTCTACTTAATTACAAGATTTCAATATATAAGCAGTTTGAACGTAGTCACAAATGTCACAGATAGTGTGTAGGGTTAGGGTGTAGTAGGAAGTATAATTCAGTCCTGTATCATTTCCATTCTTTTCTTTAGGATTTACTTTTAATGGCTCACTTCTCCTTATTAATGATTGTCTTATACTGGTCTTCCTACTAAATCTCATGTGTCTTTTCTTTCAAATAAAGTATTCATTCAATCACATATATCTTTTTACTGAAAGACCAATATATTTAAGGAAACACATTGTCAGACTTCATAGAGGATCTAGTGTGCGTCCACTAATCTCCATGCGTGCCTGGTATTGTTTTCTTTTGTTAAGGTTTGCTTTTTTTGTCTTGTATGCTATATATTAATAATTATAGCTGATACTGCAGTGTTTTAAGGTTTGCAAAGCATTCTGTATCCATTCTTATTTGATAGAAAATAATCTGTTTGTTATGTTGTATTATGCTTTGAGACTGAATCTTTAAATTTTCTAAAATGAAGGAGTTAACCTAAGAGGTAGTCCTTTTGGTAGAAAGCAGTGGGAGGGAAAGATACTATGAAAATAGACGCTGTGATATAATAATAACCTGACATCAAATTAATTATTAGTTTCAATATGTATTACTATTACATAATCTATTTCCAATAATCTTTGTTGTATTATTAATAGCTTAAGCTATGTGCTCTTAATTTTTAATTGGGAAACACTTGAGCTGTTCTCCCAAAATGTGCATCATTCCTCTTATCATAGTGTGCCATCTAATTATGTGGTACAGTAGGTACATGTGTTTTATAATTGACTAATAACACTCTATTAACAGTGTTGTAAGGATTGTCATTAAATATTTGTGTTTTTTACTTTCTCAGGTACTCTGGTCAGGCAAACCATATGGTTCATCTAGAAGTATTGTAAGGAAAATCGGCACTAATTTATCTCTGATTCGGTGTCCAAGAGTTCAGTTTCAGGTATTTTTTCATGTTTTAAAATTCATTCATTTATATAGGTACTGTATAAATCATTTTTTTTAAGGGACTATCAGACTTTTGTATTTTGCTAGCTGCATTAGTCTACAAACAACAAAGTAAGGATTGGGAATGCTCAGTAACCTCTTCTGTTATAAGTCTGATTTTTCTTCTAAAACTGAGTCATGTACTTCCATCCACTTTTATTTTTCATTGTTGACAATGTCATGTTGCTCTTCACTAAGAATTGCATGGTTTTGTATTTGGAAATAGAGACACTGTAGGTTTTGTTGTAAACCAACTCACGCTAAGGTGGCAATCAGTCATTTAATGAGCATTGGGACTCAGGGTTCCTTATGGCAGAAACTTACCTTAAGAATATATGTGTGGATCCTTAGAAGTACTTTACTAAACTAAAAGCTCCTAGACCCCAAGTGACTATCAAGTATCCTCCATTATAGTGCAGGGACAGGATGCTTCCAGTATCACTATTGCTTTCTTTTGCCACTAGAGTTGCTTTGTCTGCAGAAAGGGCTTCTCTTTGACCGCACCAGTGTTCCTTTTGAAATTCTTTTGATACTGTAGGTCATTGTTAGAGCCTTGTAATGAAGACAGAATCACACTGGTGATAGTAGCAGCACAGGGAAAGAAAGCTTAACTTGCTATCAAGAAATGAGCCACAGGTTCTCACCGATGCCAAAAACCATTTAGAGCAATGAGAAATCTTTCTTCCTCTGTTTTTCTTTGAACAAGTTTGAAATTGACCAGAGACTTTGTACATGTGTTTACAGCTACAGGGCTTTCCTTTCCAACTGCAGCAGAACTCTTTCTAAAGTGATGAAGTCCAGAGGTGGTACATCTGCTATGCAGTCAAGCTGCTCTCTGGGGCTCTTCTTTGAAAGTTCATGGTTCCTTGGAGTGTTCTGGCAATGAAGCTCTAAGTCAGATGGGACCCTTGTTTGCATGGGGCTTAGGGATCCCCCTAAATGTGTCTGAATGCCATGTCAGCAACAGCTGTTTTTGTGCATAGAAATACATAGTTGATTTCTCTGGCTTAGTTAGGAACTATGAACAATCCTCCTGATAGAGCCTTTGATGCTGTATAGCCACTTTTCTTCACAGATTTAAAATGTACCATTATGACAAAGCCTCTTTTTGTGCAACTTCAGGTTTAAAGTTGAATTTCACACGTACCAGTTTCATGTCCCAGGTGGCATTTTGTTTAGATATTTTAGAAAGTAGAAGAAAGACAATTCTTCTCACCTGAGAATCTCCTAATGCTTTAGATAATAACTGCTAATTGACCCTGAGTTAGGTGAAAGTTATAGCTGTTATCACTATTCACATGAAGGAATAGAAATAGGCAGGTTAAAAATGACCATTTATAGGGTTGAACCAGAAAGACAGTAATACAAGTTATTTAAATTCTTAATTCTAAGAAAACTGCACACTGTAGTAGTCATAGTTCTATAAACTGAATTGTCTTAGATTTTAGATAACACTCAAAGTTGACAAATCAGAACTTTGAAGGCGTATGGAAAGAAAAAAATTTGAATAGGAATATAGAATTTTGGTAGATGGTTTACTTTGGGTTCAAATCAGAACTTGAGGGTTTGTATAGATATGCTTTATGCAGAATAATCCTAGTAAATTTTTTAAATTTCCTTGTTCATCTGCGGAATATTTTTGTTTTAATCTAGTTAGACCATTTTTTCTTTTCATGTCAGATTAGTAGGTCAGATGAGCTTTTGAAGAAAAATACAATTAATGCAAGAATGACTATAAACTTTTTTCTTATCAAAATTAAGAATTGCAACAAATGTTTCTCATTAACCACATTTTAGTAATTCATTTTGACATAAGCGGCCAAACTGTTAAATTTATTAAAATCTAGTATTCTTTTAGAAATTAAAAAGAGGGCAAAGACATAAATCTTCTCTTTCTTTTTCCAGAATCTGATCCTAATCATTTACTTTAATGATTTTTTTGTAAATAATAATTTGTATGTAATAAAATATAATTTTACATTAATGATTTAAATGAACCTATTAAGGTTGTTTTTTCACAGAGATACAGAATAACATGCTTTTGTTCATGTAGTTGGTAACAAATGAAAGTATCTTGGAATAGCACTTAATTGTAATCTGAATCTACTCTGATAATGGTCTTATCTGACTCAGTAATTGCCAAAGACAAGCTTCTTTAGAAAGTTTCTATTTTACCATATTTTATTTGTAGCTTTGAATTTAAAATGTTTCTGAAGTTTTAGGGCAAGAAAGGACGCTAATTAGAGCTCATCTAGCCCAACCTGCTCATTTTATAGATGAGTAGCCTTAGCCTCAAGGAGGTGAATCAATCAAAGACTGTGATCATGTTATCTGAAACTAAGGTAGCAGTTACACATACCCAGTGGCTATTTCTGGAATATGATCTGTTAAATACTGTTAAATATAAACAAGGATTAAATATAAATATAAATCAAGGATTCGGTGGAAGACATTTGTGTATAAGAAGTCTATTTTTACCTAGTCTTTGAGGCTAAGTTATTTGAAGTGGTAGTAGGTCTAAGAGGACTCAGACTTTTTTTTTTTAATTTTAGGCAAACAAGAGTCTGGGGACCTGGCTGAGCTCTGGTCCTCCAGACTCCAGGAAGCTACCCTCTGTCTACAGATTGTTAAGAATTATAGTCAAGAAGAATTAACTTACTCAATTCAAAGGCATCTACTAATCAGTTCTCCTATGTCCTAGACACTGTGTTAGGCACAAAATATAAATTTAACATGCATAGGCTCTGCCCTCATTGGGATTTAGAGGAATATGGGTAGGAGTAACTAAAACAATTTAAGTGCCTTTCCTAATCATCAGATTCTTTAAAAAGTAAAGCAGAAATTTTGCCTTATTTCAGCCATTTTATCCCTACATTTCTGAGTAGATTTTGTATAGATTTGTAGTATCACTGTCACCATGGTCAAGAAGAAAGGTATGTTGGAGGTATATTCCTTTAAGCCTATTTAAAGAGCTAGCTTAAAATCCTCCAGACCTTTATACAGTAGTAGAATACAATGATACATTCTGTTATGAAGCATATCAGCTTGGAGTTTACATGACTCAGTCCTTTTCTTAAACATGTTTATGCATTTAATATAATGCATGTCTAAATTCTCAGGGACCTTGTTCCAGTTTTAACTTAGTGATCTCAGAAAAAAGGAGACATTTGTACTTTTATACATAATCATTATAGCTGGCATGTATACATACACACACATACATATACATCTGTCTGTATATATATGCATATACATATATATATATATACACGCATGGACATGCACACACATACATACATACATATATATAAATTAAGGTTTACAGAGTGCTTTGCCTAGGTTCTCTTCTTTGAGCCTCATACACAATAGCCCTTAAGTGCATATTTTTCTCCCAGCTTCCCCACTCTAATTATTTCTTTGCCAAACTTGATGATAAAAGTCGCTATGTAAGTGGAATGGTGGTCCAGAAAGACTATCATGAATCTTTGCTAGCATGACCCTAAGACTAAACCCACAAGAGAAATCCCAGCCTTCCTATTCATGGCCTTCATCCTAGTCTCTCCCATCTACCTGATGGGAATATTTGAAATAGAAGGTATGCAGACACGGAACCTATACTGGTGTTCATATAACAATAATTTCGTGCGCCCTTTTTCTTATGTATTACTTTTTTTGAAGATAAAGAAAATGCTAATGTAATTTCTCATCAATTCTCATTTTACAGAATCATAAGAATATTCAAATTGGGGATTTAAAATCATTTAACCCAACCTTACTTATACTGACAGCGAAACTGAAATTCATATTAGTTGTAAATTAGTAAATTGTAAAATTAGTTGTAAATTCCTTAGGGATACACTATGAGTTAGTGGCAGAGTTAAGAGTAGGACTTTGGGTCTTCCAATATACGGTACTCCTTCACATTATATATGCTTCGTATACAAAAGCAGATTTCACTGGATTGCAATATGAACAATCTGTGTCTTTCTTAACAACAAAAATGGCATGTGTAGAAAATAAGAATTGTTAGCTTTTTTTAAATAAAAAGCTGAAAGCCAATTGATTCAGTGTTGCGTTTTTTATTTGACTAAAAACTATTCCAGTAGTGCTGGTAAAATATAAAGTAGAAATCTTGCAGTTATCAGTTAATAGACTTATTAAGGGCCTGCTCCCTGTGCTAGTTTAACTGAAAGAGTAAAAGATAAAAGATTATTTACCACCATAAAAAAATGCTAGCTAAACTCTACAAAGGTGCTATAAAAATTTTACTATTTTTTATTTGATAAGTCAGCAATTGAAACGATATAGCCTAATATAGTGTATCAAAAAATGAGAATTCACATGACAAAGTTGGGTACTCTAAAATTCTCTGTTCTTTGTCTCAGTTCATACAGTGTTTTTCCATTTTGCTTTTCCTTTTATCAATATTTTTCAATCATTCAGTTTACTTGGTTCAAGTTAAAATTAACCAAGTACTTCAAATTAAATTAAAAAATAGTCTCAATTTCGAATAATGTAAATAATTTTTTATCTGTTATTGAGTGTTTTGTCAAATATTTTTTCACCAAATGTGTTGCTTTATGTGAAATATATATTGGGATACTTTGTGATATAATTTTATTCTTATCAAGTGGTGATTTTCATAGTGATGTTGAGTACTAATTTTAATTTTGTCTTCTGTATCAAACTCTTGAAAATTTTCTATTTCTTTCTCTTTACTATTTTTCCTTCTTTTTCTTTTCTGCTAGCGTTAGTAGGAAAGGACCATGCTGTGAAACTTCAGTAAGTCAGCTTTGTCTACCTCAAAATTCTTATCAGTTATTGATGCATGCTGATGCTGGTATCTAAATCATGCTACAGATAACTATAGAACTTGATTACTAATATATATTGCAAATTCACCTTTACCATGAACTTTTTATAAATGAATTATCCTTTGGGTATAATAATTTGCTATTTTGTTTCCCATACTGTAGCATTAGACACTTTCCATTCTGAATATTTTGTTGCCATCTCTCTATATTGAAAAATCATTGAAATTACTGTTTGAATTTACTTTGTCTTTTGAGTGAGTATATCTTTGAGGAAATAAAACCTAAGTGAGGTTTTTTGTGTGTGTTTTTTTAAATGTCACTAGACGATGATTATGACACATGGAAAATTTAGAAATGTCAAAATCCCTTAAGCTCACAGTGCAATAGTACTTTTAAAGTAGCATAGTAATACTTTTCAAGGACAGGATATAGAGATCTGAGCATGTAAGTTTGAGTAATAATGGCTAGAGATCACTATTGGGACCAAAACTTCTATAATAGCTTGTTGAGCGCCGATTGTGAGCATGACTTGTTACAGTGGCAACAAGGTAAATTAATGTTTCAATATTAAAGTAAAGAATGTAAGTATGGGAATTTGCATGACCAAAACAAGTGTGGCATGCAAAGGCTAATAATTAATGTTTATATAAAGAAATAGAACAGACAAGGAAATAGTTGTGAAATAAGGTAGCTTATGTCCTTAGAGGGTATTTTGAGAAAGTAGTTAAGTTCCTTGATCTTTGATTGCCAAAAGACATCCAAGATACATTTAATTTATCCTTGAGAACATGAGCCAAATCAACCTTTGGAGAATGAATTGGACCTTATGTAGTGCTTGTGTGTATATTTTTTGAAAGTCATTTCTTTGGTTTTGGCTTTCTCCTTTTACAAACAAAAGTTCATGAAGAGACATACTACGTGTAATTTTTAGGGTGTAGCAAGAAATAAAAAGGGACAGAAAGAGATTTTAGAAGCAATTTCATTGTAATGTTTCTTTAAATTGATTTTTGTGAAAATAGTATCCAGAAGGTCAGATTTGGGTTTTGATATGTTCAAAAGATATATTGAGGTCTAGAAAGCCCATTAAAATGTTGTCTTTTAGTTATAATCATCCAGGCAGTTTCTACAAGGCTTGCAGATTGATATACTAAATGAGCCCTAACCCAGAATTTGGTGTAGGGGGTATATAGCCCACCATCAAGTAAGTTAGGACCCTCCTTTTACCAATATAGGATTAATTCAATATTTTAATGTATCTGATTTCATTAATGTACATATTTCCCCAACTATGCAAAGTAATGCCTTCTCATCCTGTGCACTTCTGAATCCTCCCATCAGACCTCCACAGGGGATCCTCCAAATGGGAAGAAAGCCTTTATCTAGATCTCTTGTCATTACTAGGATGCCAAATTAGGCTGTCATCCTTTGCTCATGCTACGTGACTTTCCCATGGATTATTACAGAATGTTACTTAGAAACTTCTCAGGCCTCACAAAGTTATGCATTTATACTCAACTTCTCAAGGGTTTATGACTGCTGTGTAAGGGGAGAATAGTAAAAGTCTTCTTTTTTCTTTCTTTACAAGATACTAATGTAGGCCAAAATAGAGATTCCATGTGCTGTAAATTCACAAAGGAAAACCTGCCAAATAATGAGATAGAATTCATATTTACTTTACTTTTTAAAAACTCTTAACATTCCAAAATCTTTTCCTTTGTGCATCATCTTAATTTTAGCACCACTTACAGTAATTTGTATTTAATTTGACTAGGCATCTCTTAGATCTATTATATACTTTGTAAGCAAAAATAACATCTTTCTCTCACTTTTTTCTATTTGCTAGAATAAAGATGTATTGTCATGTTTAAGATATTTTGTATACTACGCTATATTAGATATAAAGATTTGTGCGTGTGTTTGAAAAGCACATTGAGAAGAGAACACACCTCCAAATAACAGGGATCAGAGTGGTCCTCAAAACATACTGCACAAGGATCAACTGAAACAGCGAGAGATGTTGAGCCTGGAAAAAAGAAAGTTTGGCAGGGACATGATAGCTATATGGTAGAAAAGAGGATAGTGGACTTATTCTGCTCTCATTGCAGAAAACAGAAGTAAGAGCAGTGTTAGGAGTTTATAAAGAGTCAAACTTAAGTTTGAGCCAAGGAGAAACTTAATAACAATTTGAATTCTCCAGAATTGAAATGAACTGCCTGGCAGAGGCCTCTTCCAGCTCTGAAATTCTGTTGGGTACTTTGTTCCAAATGCTATTTATCATAATTTTGATTTTTCATGCCCTCTTATATTGTTGTAACTGTTTAGAGGTTTTATGACTCAGACCATATCTTGTATCCTCGCAGTGCCCCAGACAACTGTCTAGAACTCGTAAGTTTCAGAAAAATGCCAGCCTACATTGGTAGAGGGAGTATGTTCCCTGGAACTTCCCCATGCTAGTAAAATCACAGGTCTGGTTCCTGTCTCCTTAAGTAATTACTTCAAGAATCTATTCCATTGATTGGCATAATAGCAGCCCCTGTACATTGTCAATAGATGATCTTCTAGAATTGCTCATTTGAAAAAAAAAGTTTGCCACCTTATGGTAATGAACCTCAGTGTTAAACCTCTCCAAACTTAGCTACACTGGTTGTCATGAGATAGATAACTTGACTTATGTTGAAGTTTTTCTATCTTGATAAGATCTTCCAGACTTTGAAATTTTGTTCTAGCATAGATTTCAAGAGACCCAAGTCATACTCCTGGTCATCATCGTACCAGAATGAGGCATTAAAGTAGGATTTTACCTGAGGATTAAGTAATTATAACATTCAGAATGATCCTACATACCAAGAGCCAAACAATTAAGTGCCTGTTGATTACATAAAGCACTTATTTGACTTTTTTAAATGGAGTTTTCTTTTAAACCAATTATGTTAATGTCATATCACAGGAATCTCAGAGGCTATTTATAGTCTAACCCATTCCTGAATAAAAATCTCTCCTAGGATTTAGCTATCAGTCTTTGCTTTTGAATACCTCTATTGAAGGGTAACTCACTACCTCAAGAGTTGTATAGCCCACCATCCTTCTGAATTATAGCATGTAAGTTATCTGAGGGTAGGGACTCTTTGTTTTATGCCTTCATACCTCCAGTTACTGGCTCTTCATTGTGTGCTTGATAAATAATTCCATTAAATAATTAATTTTCCCTAAATGTACCTTTCTAAAACTGCTACCACTTGTTGCAGAATGTCTTCCACATGACTGTCTTCAGATATGTGAATAGTTGTCATGTGCTTCCCCTAAGTCTTTTCTTTTCCAGGCTAAACATTATTTCAGCCAGTTCTCATTTGTCCTGGGTTTGATGCATTTCAATATCTTGGTCATTCTCCAGTATATGAATATCCTTCCTAAAATGTAGTACATGGAAGTGAAAATAATACTCCGGGTAAATATCTGAATAGGGGCGAATACAATGAGATAATTTATTAACTTTCTAGTCCTAGATACTTGTCTGTCTTAATGAAGCCTAAGATCACATTAGCTTTTTTTTTTTGATGACACATTATTGACCTATATTGAACATAGGTCCCCCTAAACCTCAGATCTTTTCATATATAGTCCTATCCCACTATGCTTCTCCTGTTTTATACTTGCATAGTTAAATTTCTTAAACTTCAGCTCTAACATTTATCCCTGTTAGATTTCATTTTATTAGATTCATACCAGTGTTCTAGGCTATTGAGATCTTGAGTGTGACCTTCAACCTATTAATTTCCTCCTTGCTTTTTGTTAGCAGGAAATGTATTAAGTTTGCTAGCTATCTTTATTCAAGTAACTGATAAAAGTGTTAGCCAATACAGGACAGATCACTGGGGCACCCCACTAGGCACCTTCAAAGATGACATCAAATCTTAATTGTTACTTTGGGTTTAGAGTCATTCAGACATTTCCAAACCCACCTCTCCTGTACTGTTCTGTAACCCATTGTCCCAAGAATTATTTCCTCAGTTATTTTGTCACAGTACTTTGCTAAAATCTAGATGAACTGTATCTCTACCAAATTCCCTTGACCTGTTAGTCAAATCACCTTATCAGAAAAGGATGTTGTTTTAGTGTAGTATGTTTTTTTCTTGATGAGATCTTTCTCTTTGTAATCACCACTTTGTTTTATAGATATTCATTCCATCTTTTTAGTAATCAGTTTTAGAATTTTGCCAAATCAGTTATATTTAATTTGTATTTATATTTAATTTTATATTTGATCCTGCAGGTGATAGTCATATTTATGTTTAGATTATTATATTTACTGATCAGGTCTTTCCAGAGTCTCTTCCTTTTTTTAAAAAATCAGGGTAATGCTTGATCTTTGTCAAGTCTTTGAATGTCTTTACTACTCTCCAGTCTTTCAGAGATCATTGACAGTGAGTATTTACTTGTAACCAATAATTCTTTCAGTATTTTAGAATGTCCTTCATCTGGGACTGGTAACTTAAACTCACCAAGGATAGCTAGATTCCCCTTCTTATCTTACGAGTCAGCTTACATTTCTTTGAATGGTGAGTTGTTGGTGTTTTTTTCTTTCTTTCTGTGAGAAGGCATTATTCAGGTAGTATCAAGGACTTGGTTTGAATAGGACAGATGCCTTTGCACAGGAAGAATGGATAATTGGTGTAATGGATATGTTTTATACATTTTCATTTTCTATTCTTTCATTTTCATTAGCTTCTGAAATTTATCTGATAAACCTACAATTGTCTTGCCTTAGCACCTTTTTTTTTTTTTTTGGCAAGAGTAGCTTTTGGGTTTTCTTTTGTATTTAAATCATTAATTCTTCCATCCAGAAAGGTACTAGCAATCAGAAGTTATATTTCAAAAGTAAATCTTATTAAAAGCTTATATTTAGCATGTCATAATAATTACAGAAATATTTATATCACTTGTTTTACAACTTCTAAATTCTTTTCTTAGTTTACATATCTGAATAACATGTGTGATGACTAAGCAAAAAGTAAGGGCTACCAGGACTGAAATTGAATTAAAAATTACAGTTTTACTGGTACTAAATTGTACATGAGTTCTTTTGACATGGTTGGCAGTTTTCTTACAAACAACGTAGCTGATCATGGCAATTTTTTTTCCCTTTTATGTCTATAGTCAGCTGGTCTTCAGTCCCATCAATGAGATACAATTAATAAGACTTTTTGATTCAGAAAATGTTTGTCTGGTCAGTATTAATAAATACTTTATATTTTAGATTGTATTTGTGTTTTGTGGATGAAAATATTTGAACAGAAAACAGAGCAATTCTGTGTCAGTTAAAAAGCAAAGCTATTATAAAGACTGACCAGCATTCAAAGATTGGCACATTGTCTTAGTACCACATAGGAACTGAAAATTATATTGGTAAAGTTTTTATAGAGAATTTGTGTTAGGAAAGTTAGAAATATGCTATTTTGTAGTCTTACTATCTGTGGAGTTTTTGGGGGTTAAGTTTTTCTCACCTTATTCATTTCAGCATCAAAATAAGCACTTTTTGCCTTGTTTCTAACTTTTAGCTTACCAGCCATTTGACAGAATGGAGCCCTAATCAACACCAGGAAGATGCAGTGGCCTCTTTTGCTGATGTGGGATGGGTCGCTAAAGAAGAAGGAGAGGTTTCCACAAGGCTAAGGTTAGTCTTGAAGGCCAGTGATAAGAGCTGAGTTGCATATCAGCAATAACTAACCTAGCTTTCCACTTTTGTCTTAAATATTTGAGCCTGTTCTAGGTTCCTATTTGTGACCTAACCAGTAACACCACAAATTATTTCCCTTAGCTTCTAAAGCTTGTCTGGCTTACCAATCTTCAGTTGAGGGGAAGAGTGAGAGGGGTGTGCATGACATAGTCTGACCTGCACTTGAAGAAGATGAATTTACTGGGTTTCCACTAGGCTCTTACCATTTTAGAAATTTGACACTGCTCCATTTACAAATAATTCACACCCAAGGGAAGTTTTTCGATATCTGAGATTCAAAAGAACCAACAGAAATGCGTTTGCTTGCTGGTAAAGGTGTATTTGAGATTCTCTCTGCAAATTAAGGACTGTGTGTAGTTCTGAGAACCACTTTCTGAAAGGAAATTAAGTTGTGATTACCCAGGGAGGCTATATGTTGAAATACTTTTATGGAAGGAGGAAAATGTAATCAAGGAGTGGCAGGAAGGTACAGAAGTTTGGAGCAAAGGATGGAGGCTGGAGTTTAAGCAGAATGTTAGTGTACTGGAAGAGCACAATTAGCTGGTGAAAAGCTTTGACTGCAATTTGTCTAGTTCATATTTGGTCTGGAAGAAAGTCAGTACATTGGAGAGGTATAGTTTGAGTTTGTTGTAGTGGTAAATATGAATGATGGATTTTAGATGGAATGTGCATGATAGTTTGAAGGGCAATGGCTAAGAGAACAACTCTAAAGGTTGTAATTGGTCTAGATCAGTTAGTTAGTAGACACTCATTAAGCACCTGCTGTGTGCCAGGCACTATGCAAGATGAGGAAGGAGTATTCCAGGAATAGGAAATAGCCAGTGAAAATGTCTGGAGTCTTGTGTGAGAAACAATAAGGAGGCCATTGTAACTGAATAGTAGAATCTAGAGTGGGGAGGTAAGGTGTAAAAAGATTAGAAAGCTAGGAATAGGCCAGGTTGTGAAGGACTTTGAATGCCAAATAGCATTTTATATTTGATCCTGCAGGTAATATTTAGCCACCGGAAGTTATTCGGTGAGGGGAGAGGGGTGGTATGGTCAGACCTGAGGTGGAGTGGGTAGAGAAATGAAGCAAAAAGACAAAAAGTCAGATATTAGAATAGTCCAGAAGTGAGGTAAAGAGGGTCTTCACCAAGGTGCTGACAGTATCAGAAATGGGAAATGACAGTGTCAGAGGCTACAGAGAGGTCAAGAAAGATGAGAATTGTTATAAAGGACAGATAGATTTGGAAATTAGGAGATCATTGGTTTTGGAGAAGGAAGCTTCAGTTGGATGATGAGATTGGAAGCCAAACTGTATTGAGTTAAAAAGAGTGAGAGAAAAGGAAGTAGAGGCTTATATTTGTAGATGCCCTTAAGGAGTTTATTCTCAAAGGGGAAAAGAAAGATATAGTACTACAAGAGCTATTAAGGGAAAATGGATCAAATAAGGGCTTTTGGACGACTAGAAAGACAAGGAGATATTTGTAGTCGGTAGGGAAGCAACCAGTAGACAAGGAGAGGATAGGAAAGATGGGAAAAAGGCAATCTATTGGAGAAGTCAGGATAAATTACAGGTAGAGGGAATCTGCAAGATTTTTAAAGTGCAAAATAAGAGAGTGATTTGGAGTTTGCTGATGGTATAGAAAAAAAGATGAACGTATAAGGAGACAAAAGACTAGTATTGAAAATCCCCAAGTTTTCAGGTACAGGAAAGTTAGTGGCGTGACCTACCATACTGGCAGAGTTGAAGTTCAGCATGTGTATGCTACCTATGTTATATATGAGCTCACTTCATATATGACTCCTTATGATGTAAAATATGAAGTAACTTCTTTTTCATAAATATAATTTGCATTCCAGACTGCTTGATTCTGTGTAGAAACCGTATTCAGAGACTGTCTATTTATGGTACAGTTTGTTTCCCTGTCTCATTTGTATTTGTATGAAAGCGGAAGCTCTTTAAGAACTCTGTTTCTTATTTTTCAAATGAAGTTTATGTTGATGGCATTTCAACAGCAATTAATTGTGATATCACAGCATTATGTGTATTAAGAATATGAACAGGACCATGTGAGTCCCCAAGAGACAAGGTACTAATACTTTGTACAGGGTTTTCCTTTGTATTAATAGAACTGCTTGTGATTTGGAAAAAAACTTTCCCTCCAGTTTATATTACGAATTCATGTGTCTTTAATCAGATTAATCAGACAAGGATTTATTAAGGACTGACTGTGTGCCAGTCATTGTTTTAGGTAATGTAGCTATAAGTACAAAGAATAGGTGTAATTTGGAGGTATGTCAAATCTTACCCATTATGGAATATTAATATTTAATTCAGCCATACATTAACTGCCTATTTTGTTTAGGAAACTGTTCAGTGGTCTTGGAGGGGGACAATAGACGATGCAGAGCATTAAGATACTGCCTACTATTACATGGCTAACAGTTTTAATAAGAGGATAAGATAAACAGATAAATATAACATACATACACATTCTGCAAATGCATAAGAGAGTTGTAAAACAAAGTGCTGAGTGAGTTTTGGGAGTAGGGAGAGGCAGATGGGTACATGATATTTTCATAGGACACATAGATCAGTTGATGAGAATCTGGTGCAGATAAAAGGGTGTATTATGAGTTTATGCCAGAAAAGTAGAGTGACTTCAAACGGCAGAGGTCAGACAATCTGAAGATGACTCCAGAAATCTCAGTGAGGTGGTGGATTAGAGTGCCGTTTTTATTCAGAAGTGCCTGGGTTCTCATGATAACTTTCTCATATTAACTGGGTGACCCAGTGCAAGTCACTTAACTCTTTCAGCTGCAGTGTCTTCATTTGTAAAACAGAGTCAGTATTACAGCACCTACTTCATTGGGTAGTTGTATTGATGAAATAATATATGTAAAGTGCTTTGCAAACCTTAAGTTGCTATATAAATGTTAGCTACTACTACCCCGAAGATCCTTTGGAAGACAGAGAGAGTGTGGAGGTAGAATGGCCTATTAGATAGTTACTACATAGTCCAGGGAGGTGGTACTATGAGCCTGAATTATAATGATGTTGGGGGAGGACAAGGGAGAGGATGAATTTGAAGGGGAGGAATCAAGGAGGTAGCATCAACAGAGATTGGCATGGATTAGATGTGAGAGATAGAGAGAAGAGTCATATGCCATATGTCCTGAAAGTGTCCTTCAGACATTTGTCCAGTTTTGAAATATGTATAGTAAAGTGAAATCATCTTTGTGTAGTTCTTTAATGGGATGTAAGCTATTTCACCCAATGTTATTCTCCATTAACTTTGCTGTTTAATTTATTGATAACATTTTAGTTTGTTCACCAAAGGTACTTAAGTTCATCAAACATGTATATGCTACATGTATATAGCATGGTGTTAGGTACTCGGAATACAAAGACAAAATTGAAAGTGATCTGTGCTTCCATTCTATGGGAAGGATACAGGATTTTCACAGAGTATAGAACAAAGAAAATTAAGGTTAGGATAGGACACTTCTGGGTTTGGGGAGTGTGGGATCAGAAAAAGCTTCAGAAAACAAATTGCATATGACGTGAGGTTGGAATGAATTAATGGAAAAGTATTTATTACACATGTACTATGTGCCAAACACTGTTTTTAAAAACAAAAAGTAAAACAGTCCTGTCTTCAAGAAACTTCTATTCTAGTGGACACCAGGGGAGGTCCAGTCACTTCCTTCTACCATCACTCAAAATTAATGTTCTTAAAAATCACCTCATTATGCAATATGAAGCAATAAAAACTACAGGCTTCACGGGGAACATGGAGTAACGGCACAACACTCAAAAAACTTTATCAGTGGCATATGAAAAAGATAGGAACCTAATAAAAATGATAGCAAAACTTTATGCATGTTAAGTGGTTAGGAAATAAAGACCACAGTTAATAGTGGTGCTGTCATTGGTCTTGTCTGCCCAGCCTCTGCCTCAGTTCGCATAGTGCCTGGGCTGGCAGAGTTGAGTCCCTGCAGTCCTGGGGACTGAGTCCAGTCATAGTGGAGGATGGGGATGAAAATTGGGTCAGACCAGCCCTACTCAGACCACAGCTCCTTCTTCATCAGAAGATATGCAATAAATGACATCTTACCTTGTAAAAGACATGAGGTTTGTTTGGCATTGGAAAGGGATACAGCTTGTGACTTATTGTGCAGTTTTTTTGTGTTTTCGTCATTTTTCTCCGATGAAATCATACTTTTCAACCACAAAATTTGTGTTATACTCAGATCATTCCCTACTATATGACTTTCATTGGAACAAAAACATGTTTTCAAGCAATAGGTATACCAGAGCTGACTATATATTTTGGTTTAGAAGGTTACTCAAATAGTAAGTGGACTTGCAGAGGAGTTGGTTGGCAGTTTTTCCAGTAGCAGTAGTAGTATTGATTTGATTATTATTCCAAAACATAAATGTGAGAGGCAGTGTGACCTAGCAGATAAAGAACAGGCCTCAGAGTGAGAGAGACCTGGGTTCAAGTCCTACCTCTGACACATAGTGGCTCTGGTCAGGAGAGGGAAGCAATGTCATCAGGGAGAAACTGGGCCTCAGTGGATGCTAGAGGAGAGAAGGAAGCCGAGAAGAAGCTGTCCTGACCTTCTCCCTCATCTCATTTTCTTCCAACTTCTATTCCTTTTCCCTACTCTTTACCTAGCCAAATCCCACATCATATTCCTGGATCCTCATTCTCTCTTCCATTTTCTCTATCAGCCTCCCATTAAATACTCTCTATAGATGTGTACAAGCTTGTTTCTAGCTTTACTACTGTACTAGGATTCTAGGCATTTTTAATTTGATAGCTCATTTGGTTAGAATGCAGGGCTGCTAAAGGCAAAGTATGGATTCATCTTTAGGCAGTCCAGTTAGCTTTCCTTTGTACTCCAAGCCTCAGCATTATTGATCATCAGAAGGTCTAAGAGGAGATGTGCGTGTATCATCACCATGTGATTGAGGTCTTAACTGTATTGTGATCCTTTGACATAGTTTCAAAATAAAGGTCCTAGAAAAGAGTTTTATTACTTAACACTCAGGTGTGACCCTATTACCTTAAGCAAATTAAATTACCTTGTTTCTTCTTTTAAATACAGACATATCTGATATGAACTTTGGGCCCTTTCCAAGGCAGGGGTTCCTTCTAAACCTGCTCTGTGACCTACTTTCTGGCCCTGTAGATTATCCCTGGTCCCTGGACCTTGGGTGAAGAAACACCCCAATCCCTGTGACTAAAGAATAGAAAGTCTCTTCTTTCTCCTCCCTCCTTCACAGAATGGTCCCTTTAATGAACCCAGAATATTCACTCCCTTTTCTTCACTTTGTTCACTGACAATTCAGTATGAATTCCGTTATGAATTTTGCTCAAAATCATTTTGCTCCCCGATTTCAACAGAAGTGCCAGACTGTATGTTCTGGGTTCCACCAGTCTGATACTAGTATTGCACCTCTAAGCAGATGATTCTGTCCTGTTGAATTAGTTTTCCTCTCCATTTTGCCTACCTCAAGGAACTTTTTGACCGAAGTAGTCATTGAGTTGCTTTTCTTTCTTTTGATGTTTATCCAGTATGTGATAGTTATTTAATGTTCTCTAATGCAAGAGTATCCTAGAATTTCAGTTCCTCATAGGTAGGAGACTGTAATAATGTGCATTTGGCGTTTGATAATGGTAGTCATGTGCTTTGGTTTTTAATTTGGATGCTATATTCCCACCCTTAGTTTGATTACTTTTCTGAGTATTATTTAAAGTGACTGTAATTCAGAGATTGCTTAACTTCATGTTCTAGGATAAGTATAATCTTTTTTTATATTATCATTTTTTGACTTTACCACAGTTATTAACAAAAGTTCTAGGTGAAACTGCAAATAACAGTGTGTGTGTGTGTGTGTGTGTGTGTATGTATCTGATCTGTTTTTGCATTTAAATCTTAATAGCTCTCTATTTTTAAGGCAGCAAAACAGATTGTTCCTATTTCTGAAATTTTAGTTGGCTGTTTTTGTAAAACATTTGTCTGTGTGGGTGATGGTATGTGTTTGTTGTGGTTTTTTTTTAAAGAGGACATAACTAAGAATTAACAGCCTGCAATCTTAAACCTTGTCCCACGTATAATGAAGAAAGATATATAGTAGCTACTTTTCTGTTACAGAAGAACTTTTATGTAATCATACAGACTGTCCAAGAATTTGGAAAGGTCTGGCTATCTCATAGTTACTTACTTTCACCTTAGTTCCATTTCACCTTCTAAAAAAATCTTTGTCCTTAAATTACAAGATAGTCTATCATTTGGCAGAGATTGAAGATGTCTTGCAGGATGTGCCTACGATGCATATTCAAAGCAACAAGCATTCTCGAAAGAAAAGCATTGAATCTGTGTTTATAAGGTTTATAAAACAATATGGCCATGTAGCACAAGTATTTGTTGAGATATGTCACAGTTGTCTGAATTATTTTGCCAAGGATCCTGACAGCTTTTTCTTCCTAAACTGGTCTTCAAGGTTGGAGAGGAGTTTGTCCTTAATTTATAATAAATGGAGACAGAAGGATAATATTCTCCTTAAGATTTATGTAGGGAGAGTAGCTTAATTCTTTTGCCATTCCAGAAAACCTGGCAACTTTATTAATGACCTCTTCTACTATATTAAAGTTGAGAGATATAATAAGAGAAACTAAACTAAAATTAATGTGGATTTTTCAGATGTTGTACATTTTACATCAGAAATTCTGAATAATCATGGAACTTGCTAATTGACTATTAGAATGGAAGTTTTAAGTAAAAGTTTTGTGAAGAATTGGTTTAATACTTATGGTATCTATAGTTTGCAGGAAAATTTTCTATGCAGATTTAATCCATTAAAGTAACCATTGTGTTATAAATAAATGGCATTTTAGCTGTTGTTCCGTGGAATGAAAGATTCCAGTATCTCACAATGGACTTAGTTTGTCTGGAATCAATAGCATCTCTACACCTGTAAGTACTGCAAAATTTAGGAACATTAACCATCCTTGGTGTAAAGTTGTGACCATAACAGCAAGTGACACAACTCATCCTTGCTTCCTCTCATTTAGAGGCAGCTGGGTGGTGCCATAGTTCCCAAAGCACTGGGCGTGGGGTCATGAAGACCTGAGTTCAGATCCATCCTCAGACACGTGCTAACTGTGTGACTCTTAACTTAACGTCAGTCCTTCAGTGGAGTTAATAAGAGCACCTACTTCCCAAGGTAATTGTCAGGGTTAAATGAAATAATATTTATAAAATGCTAAGCAAAGCACCCAGCACATACTAATAGCTTAATAAAGGCTTGTAACCACACCTACCCCAATACTGTTCCCAGTAGTTCTCCCCACCCTTAAAATACCCAAAATTACTAATGCCTGCTACATAGAGATAAGGGAATATCTGCCACCAGCACATCTGTACCCGTTTCAGTTCTCTTTAATTGTGAGAGTAGTCTCTACTAGCTGCCTAGAGTCCATCTATTTACTGCATGCTGTATGTATAAAGTAATACCTTCTCCCCACCTGGAATTGCTTTTGAAGTCCAAAATTTGCTATCAGCTCTATCCCACTAGTTAATTATCAGTCAGTCAATCAAGAATTATTTATTAAGTACTTTCTATGTATTATGCACTGGGGATATAAAAACAAGACTGATAAAATTCTTTCTTTAAGGAGTTTATATTCTAAGAAGAGGAAGATGGGAGAATAACCTCTACTGTGTGCCAGGCACTGTGCTAAGCACTTAAACTATTATCTCAGTTTTACAGTTGGGGAACTTGAGGTAAACGGAAGTTAAGTGACTTGCCTAGGGTCACACAGATAATAAGTGTGTAGGACTGAGCTCAAGGCCGACTACTTTACCGACTGTACCACCTGTTTCTTTTAAATGGGTAGACTGAAGGTACGGATAAAAAATGTATACAGCATAAAGTTAACAAATGCAATTATATACAGTTAGTTAAATACGGTATAGAGTAGGTGAGAAAGAACTAGAAGTTGAGGAAATCAGCAAAGGCTTCATGTGGAGAACGTAGTACCTAAATTGCATCTTCAAAAAAGGGCAGATTTCTTAATAACACAGAAGGGAATGCATTCTAGGCATGGGAAACAGCCAGTGCAAAAGTGTAGAGGCAGGAACAGAATGCAGAATTGGGAGTGATATGCAGTGAGACTGGCAAGTTGGGTGCAAGCCAGGATGTTAAGAGCTTTAAAAGCTAAACAGAGAAGTTTATGTTTTTATCCTAGAAAGAGCCACTAGAATTGATTGAATAGGGTGTCACATGATTAGGTTTGTGCTTATGGAAAACTTTACTTATTCGGTTGTGTCCAACTCTGTGATCCTGTTTAGTGTTTTCTTGGCAAAGATACTGGTGTGGTTTGCCATTTCCTTTTCCAGCTTATTTTACATATGAGGAAACTGAAGCATACAGAGTTAAGTGGCTTGCCCAGGGTCACACAGCTAGTCAGTGGCAGGATTTGACCTCAGGAAGATGAGTCTTCCTGACTTCAGGCCCAGTGCTCTACCCACTGTGCCACCTAGCTGTCCCATATAAATGCTAGCTAACATTATTATTCCACTAAAGAAGCATTTATTAAGTATTCACTGTAGCACTGTACAAGGCCCTAAGAAATCAAAGGAAAAAAATAGACCCTGACCTTAAGGAATTTAGGTTCAACTTGAGGGGAAACAACAAATACCCAGATAAATTGTTCAGGTGCCCTCTTTCTTACCTCAACAGCTGTTTTGCAACTTAGCCTTAGAGTTGCCTGGGGCATTGAGAGATTGAATGACTTGCTCATGTTTTGTCCATGACAGCCCTTGAACCTATTCTTTCCATTCTTGGCCAGTTTTCTGTTCACTATGCCAACCTGCCTTCCTGTGAGGATAATATAAAGAAACAAATGTCATCACCCAAAAAAGAAGAAAAAATAGTCCGTAATGAAGTGGCCACTTGTAAAATTAGTCTCCAAACACATCCAAATCCTCTCCTTTCAACATTAGGTTCTCTTCTTGCCCATTTATTCTTTCAGTCTCTGATTATTATTTTTTTTAAATAAATTTATTTAACTTTTTACATTCATTTTCACAAGATTTTGGGTTCCAAACTTTTCTCCCCATTTGTCCCCTCCCCCTCCCCAATACACTGGACATTCTAATTACCCATATCACCAATCT
>CM053773.1:20004352-20098932 GCA_028658325.1 Potorous gilbertii | reverse complement strand
TAGTTTTTTTCCCTTTTCTGGGTATTTTCCCAGCCAGTTGCTTGACTTCTGAGAGTCCTCTCTACCCCCTGGCCTAGATCCGCCCAGCTAGTGCTTGGGGTCTGAGATTCAAATGCTGCTCCCCAGCCTCAGGGCTTTTGGCGGCAGGGCCTGACTGCTCTTCAATGGGAGCTTATCTGCTGGTGCTCAGGTGGAGGCAGGGCCGCCTCCCAGGCTCAGTTCCCTCAGGGGATTTATGCAGAGACCTTCTGTAATGGAGCTGCTGCCTGCTCTAGGAGCCTCTGGCCGAGCTGCCTCTGCCACAGCCGCCACTTCCCGAGGGGGTCCAAGTCCTGGAGATACCCCGCTCCTCTCTCAGCCCGTCTCTCTCACTGACCTGTGCGTCTGTGGGTAAAGGGACCTTCATGGCCTCCAGAGATTCGGGTCCCTGAAGCCTGCTTGGATCTGCTGGCTCCTCTCAGTGCCGCGCGTCGGGGCAGGGGGAGTGGAGGGCTCTACTCCCCTCCGGGGCGCGATGGACCCCTGGGGTCGGTTTTCAGGGCTCTCTGCAACGGAAATCTCCTTCACTGTGTTTCTGCGCAGCTTCCACTGTTCCAGAATTTGTCAGGAGTTCTTTTTACAGGAAATCCATGGGCTGTGGGTTCAGAGCTAGCAAATGTGAGTCTTTCTACTCCGCCTCAGTCTCTGATTATTGAGTACACATGGTTAAGAAAGGCTCTTGGGAATTGATGAAGCTGTAGAATATTTTTGCAGTGGTTACCTTTTTTATGATATGTTATAAAGGATGTAATGTTATTTACAGTTTTGTAGGAAAATAATGCCCCCCCAACACTTGATTTATCAATTTGTTCTCAAAATTAGTTCATAGATGAGATTTTAGCCTAAATTGTTTTAAATATAGGAATAAAACAAACTTTAATTTTTTTAAGATAAAGTTCCAATAAAAAAATTTTTTCATTCACCATAAAATGTTGGTCCACATTTTAAAATGAATTCAATTTAAGTGACCTTTTTTCCACTACCTGTTGTCCTTCAATTAGCCAGCATTTATCAAGTGCCTAATATGTTTCAGACCTCTGCTAAGCACTGGGAGAAAAAAGCCCTCTTGTAATTTGTAAAAATTGGATATTTGTTGAGAATGTCTGTTGTCAAAAAAAAAAATATTAGCACATTTTAATGTATCAGTTGCAAAAGTACATAATCGAGGAGAAATGAAATTACTGACAGTTTATAAAAATTAAGTTCTGGGTACTTTACAGCAATATGTTTTTTCAACAAGGTATTGTCCTACAAGCTTAATGTGGTTCAACAGTACAAGAAAAAGATCTTTTAAAAGCTATTTCAATCTTCGGCAGACACAGTATTCAGAATCAGTGCAGTGATGTGACATTCCTAATGTGCCCTTCTTTGGTCAGACCATATATAGAGTGGAGTTTTGTAGTAATTTCTAGTAACCACATTTTTGTAAGGATTCTGCATTAATTAAAAGAAAATTGATCAGGCTGGGCACCATTCCATATGGGCCTCATTTGAAGGAACTAGGGAAATTTAGCTCAAAGAAATGAAGATTTGAAAAATTCTAATAAACTGTCCCAGTATGTTATGTGAATGTTTGGAGAGGGAAATATAAATTTTGATCAGGTGTCTGAAAAGAGTTCCTTGCAAAAAAAACATTTAAAATGAAATTTAAGATGCAGAAGAACTTGAGAATAACTAAAATTTTTCATCTTTCTTCTAGTCACATGAAACTAAAATTAATTGTCTTTTTAGTCTGCAAAATTATTAGAGATTAAAATTGTCAAAATTTAACTTTTCTTTCCATTTGAATCATTGTTAGGCTTGCTTATATCACAGCAATATCTTTTGCAACATAATTCACAGAAACTATAATGCAAGGAAAATGCTAGTGATATTTGTGTGCAAAAACTGTTAGTAAGATAACAATCAAGTGAACTTTTTGAGATTCTCTTATTTCTCTAAAAGCATTAAACAGCTTCTCTTTACTTAAAAAAAAGATACAAACTTGACAAAAATAATGTTAGAACTTATAACTCATCTCTTGCCAGTACTATTTTGGTTATATGGGGATTAAGAGAGTGATAACAACGTAGTAGGAAGTGTGGATTGAGAAATATTTTGTGTTTTTAAGGATCTTATCAGAGGTTCAAAACAAACATTCGTTAATTTCCTCTCTTATGCCAGGCTTTGAGAATACAAAGAAAAGCAAAAAAATCTTCAGTTTTAAAGGGGCTCACAGGCCAATGGGAGAATATGACAAACAACTATTTATACAGCAAATTTTAATATGTATAGGATAAATTGGAGGGGCTAATATTGAAGGAAACCAAAAAAACAGATGAAAAGGGAGAATCTGAGGCAGAGGTGGGGAACTTGTGGCCTTGAAGCCCCTCTAGGTCCTTAAGTGTAGTCCTTTGAATAAATCCAAACTTCACAGAACAAATCCCCTTAATACAAGGATTTGTTCTGTAAAACTTGAACTAGTCAAAAGGTCACATCCACGGACCTAGAAGGCCTCAGACCCTGAGGCATTGGGGCAGCCAGTTAAAATGCCTAGGGTCAGGAGAGATGGAAGTGACACTGGGTAAAAAGTGACATTGGGTCTCACAGTACAGAATAATAAGATGTCAGAAAACTGGAAATGAGGAAAGCAGTCAGGTTGTGAAGGACTTTAAATGACAAAAGGATTTTAGCTTGAAAGGCTTTAAACAAGAAGTTTATATTTGATCCTAAAGGTGATATGTAGCCACTGGAATTGACTTAATAGGAGAGTGACATAGTCAGACCTGTACTTTAAGGAAGGTCAGTTTGATGACTGAGTGAAGGACAGACTGGAAGGGGAAAGACTTGAGGCAGGGAGGCCAACCCGGAGACTATTGCAGTAGTCCATGGGTGAGATGATGAATTCCTGCAATGCAGGGGGTCGGGGAGGGGGTGTCAGTATCAAGGAAGAGCAAGAAGAAATGTTACAAAGGTAGGAAAAAAACAACAGAAGTTTGTAACTCATTGAATAGGCGACTGAGAGAATTTGAGGATGACACCTAAGTTGTGAGCCCTCAACAGTAATGGGGAAGTTTGGAAGAGTGGAGAGTTTTGAGGGAAAGAGAATGAGTTCATTTTGGGACATGTTGGGTTTAAGATCTCTACAGGACATGCAGTTTCAGGATACCCAATAGGCAGTTGGAGATTTGAAACTGAAGAACAAAAGTCAGGACTGGATAAGTAGATCTTAAAATCATCTTCATAGAGATGTGGAAGCGGAAGAGATCCCCAAGGAAAATTGTATAGAGGGAGAAGAGAAAAAGGCCCATGACAGAGCCTTGGGAGGTATGTGACCTAGAAGCAGATTAACAGACATTCAGGAGGAGAGAGGAGGGAAACGAAAGCCTAAGGGTGGCTTAGGTAAGGTTAACCTTTGTGGTGGGCATTTAGGTGGGTTCTCTGGGCTATTCCTACAGCTTTCGTGGTCGTATAGCTCAGCCCTACCAGCTCACAATAATAGTAGTAATAGCTGACATTTACATAGTGCTTACTTTGTGCTTGGTACTATGCTAAACACTCTACAATTATTATTTTATTGACCCTCACAACAACCTGAGGTTATCCCCATTCTACAGATGGGTACATTGAGGCAGAGAATAAGTGATTTGCCCAGGGTTGCACAGCTAGTAGTGTCTAAGGCAAGATTTGAGCTCAGGTCTTCCTGACTCCAGGCCCAGTACTCTATCCACTACACCATCTAACTGCCCTTCAGATTTGGTGACCTAAAATATAAAAATATGGGAAGCAGGGAGGAACTCCAATTTTTTTCTGAACTCCCATTGCCTTCGAGTACCTTTCTTAAGTTAATGATTTTGATGTCTATGGAAAGGAAGGGGTATTGTATAGTTTAATGTCCTTTCCATTTTTGGATTGTACTTGTAACATTTAATTATTAAAGTCATTTAAAATGGATTTTATGATTGGTAACTCCTAAATTTAGGCCTAGCCCACAATATTTGGTGCTATGAACAAAGAAAATTGAGTTTGAGAGTTGGGTTGAGGGGGCAGAATGGTGGTGTTTGGTCAGATAGAGAAGTGATACAGAAAAAAGAGAGCCCTGGATCATAGGCTAGTTAGAAACAGGTTCTTTTTCCCCAATGGTGCCCTATTCATAGAGCCTACAGTAACTATGAATATGCCAGTACAGTTCTGAATCACAAAATATAACAGCTCTCCACATGGAAGACAGAACCAAAACACTCAGACACCAGAAAGCCAAATCCCAACACCAGAAAACCAAATCCATCATAGCAACAAAGAAATCCATCATAGTAACCAAGGAGTCTATACACGTTATGAGACCTTCCCACAAACAGGCTCCCCTATGCAAAATGCCCTTGTCTCACTCACAGCCAGCTGCCTGCTTCTTCTTCCTTCCCAGCTCTGACTAGTTTGACCAGCTTCCTCTCAGCTCTGCTCCAGCTCCCCCTCTTCTTGTTCTACCTGTTCAGCAACCTCCTCCCACCACAGGCTTCATGTGACTTAAGACGATCACATACGCCTATTAATGAATGGAAGGATCTTCCTGTTCCACTAACAACACATTAATTCCATTAAAAATACATTAACAATACAAGTGGCAAAAACCTTGGTTAAATTATGTGGAAAACCTACTTTTTGGAAGAGGAATAGTTCCTACAATATTAGAGGAAAGTATAAATGTGGAAAGCACTGTGTAAGTCCTGCAGGCATCCATGGAAAAGAAAACTATATGGCCAAAGCAAAGAGAAAGAAAATAAGTTTTCTCTAAGGATTAAGCAATTAGAAGATGTAAATGAGCTTTTTTGTTTGTTTGTTTTTTAAATTCACTGAATTCAGAAGACTGCCTAATGGATTTGTGATTACCCAAATGAAGAGAGGTCAGGAGGCAGGGGCTAATAGGCTACAAGAGGAAATTACACTTTCTCACTCAGTTGTTTCTCTGAAGAATACCCTGAACCTGTGGAATTGAGTGCTATAAAACAAGATAATAGATTGGGGATCAGAGCAGGAGGTAAAAGAGCTGCCACCCCCATCTTCTTTCTTGAGGAATGTCTTGTTAGTGGGTTACAGGAGAAATTTAAGGAAGTCATTGAAACTTGAAAACAGTGGCTGGTGATGGTATCTATCATCTAATGGAGTGATAGGGAACATTCCTCAGTTCCATAATTCCATCTAGGAGTTTACATACAGATGAATTAACTGACTCAGTTAAAGACCCTAGGTAGAGATCTGCCTTTTCAGGTATTTTATAAAGTGGGGAATTCTGATTTGATGGGTTTGATTTATGCCCCATAACTCCCCATTTCTGATAATTGCTGCTTTATAATACAATTTGAGACCTGGTAGGGCTAGGCCACCTTCCCTAGCATTTCTTTTCATTAGTTCCCTTGATATTCTGGACCTTTTGTTCTTCCAGATGAATTTTGATATTATTTTTTCTAGCTCTAGAAAATGATTGTCTGGTAGTTTGATTGGTATGGCATTGAATAAGTAAATTAATATAGGTAGAATTGTCATTTTTATTATATTAGCTCGGTCTACCCATGAGCAACTGATGTTTTTGCTAAAACTTACTTAGATCTGACTTTATTTGTGCAAAAAAGTGTTTTGTAATTGTGTTCATATAGTCCCTGGGTTTGTTTTGGTAGGTAGAGTCCCAAATATTTTATAGTGTCTACTATAGTTTTAAATGGAATTTCTATTTCTATCTCTTGCTGTTAGGCTTTGTTAGTAATATATAGAAATGCAAATGACTCGTGTGTTTATTTTGTATCCTGCAACTTTACCAAAGTTGTTTATTATTTCAAGTAGTTTTCTACTTGATTCTCTGGGATTCTCTAAGTATATCATATCATCTACAAAGAGTGATAACTTAGTTTCTTCTTTGCCTGTTCTAATTCCTTCAGTTTCTTTTTCTTCTCTTATTGCTAAAGCTAACGTTTCTAGTACTGTATTGAATAATAATGGTGATAATGGACATCCTTGTTTCTCCCCTGATCTTATCGGAAATGCATCTAGCTTATCCCATTACATGTAATGCTTGCTGATGGGTTGGGGTAGATACTGCTTATTATTTTAGGGAAGGTTCCATTTATTCCCGTGCTCTCCAGTGTCTTCAATAGGAATGTAACCCCTCATTTCTTCTGACCTACCTGCTTCAGGTGCAGTTAGTTTTCCTGGCTGTCCACATAAATAGGGGCTTTTAAGATGGATGGGTATGATGTGCAGCACCAACACATGAAAAAGTGTTTGAATGTCAGTCTTAAAACATGGAGTAGATAAGATGATTGATCCACCTGAGCAAGGGTAGTAAGGCTCCTTCTGCCCTACAAAAATTTTGGACATTCCTAAAAGCTCTCATGTCACGTAATGAATCCTTGCAACAGGCACACACACACAGAGACATATAAACACACACACACAGTATTCATATTGAGATACTCTCTAGTAAGTCCCCTGATAGGGACATCCAAGGTTTCTCTTCTCCCCGCCACCCTTCCATTCATCCCAAGAGACCAGAGGCTACATACCCAAATTACCATTGCTTTGGAAGGAGAGGGTTATGAAACACATAAAAGGGAATGCTAGATACTAGCGTGCAGGTTATGACTATTAACCAGAACACCCTCTATGACTTTAAAAAGGCTACCCCATTTTCTTTTGGGGACTTTGGAGGGCAAACCACCAAAGGAAAGAGGTTGGTTGAAGACAACCCTCTTTTTGGGCCTCAGTTATGGTGCCAGATCAGGGGAAGGGTATTGTGGACATGAATGTTATGAATTCTTAGGAGTACTCATGCTGGGTATTTACATAGTAACTTCTATTCTTAACATTTCTGGTAGGGCTAAGTGGAAGCCCTTGGAGTAGCTGAATGGTCCCATATAGTTAATGTTAGATGTTGGATTGGGAGGGGGAGTTTAAAAAATACTTTGTTCCCAGTAATGGAGGTAGAGACTGGAAGACTCTTAATATACAAGTTTTGCCTGTAATAATCCTGTGTGGCCAGTGATGGAGGACTCTATCTAGCATTTAAGAGTAGAGTATCAGGAGTTAAATAGAATATGTACCATTTGCTGTAGCTGTTGCATGTCTTGGCACTGTGGACCAATAAACCCAGGCCACAGACAAATGGGATGGAGTTACTGATCTCATCGACAATCAGCTTCTCCATCCCACTTGCTGAGACCAATTCAGGACTGGTTTTCTTTTACCAGAAAAGTTATTTTTCTTTAGGTTTATATCCTCTTACTTTCTCATCCTCATGATTCTTTGAACTACACTTGATATTGCTGCAGTTGAGGGGACAGACTTGCTGAGCACATTTACTGACAACGCATCCTAGCAATCCAGGGTCCCCAAAGCCCAAGACGAGCCACATTTTTTTTTATCTTTTTTTCCTCACAGAACAGAGATTGGGTCAAAGCAGGCCCCTCCTGATGACCTTCATTTCTTTGAGAAGCCTCCAAACAGACAAGTTTCTTTACCAAACCTCTCCCAGGAGGATCCAGAACCCAAAGTGACAGTTTTAGCTAATGATGAAGCATTGCAGAAGATCAGCGCACTTGAACATGAACTCGCTGCTCTCCGAGCCCAGATTGCCAAAATCGTGACGTTGCAAGAACAGCAGAGTCTTTCTTCAGGTATTTGAGTATTGTCAAACTTCTTTGCTTTAAACAGATAAAACAGAAACCAATAGAAGGAAGTCACTTGTCCTAAGATTCACATGCCATGATTTTTATCATCAGATAAATATCAGTTATTTTTGGACCTTAGCTACTGGGCAGCATACCCAATAAAGCCCTTAGTAAATGCTTCTTTATAATAACTTCCACACCACCGAAGAACAATGGATTTGGGGAATATAGTCTCCGTTGAGTCAAAAGAAATTTATATAATAACATGACCCCAACACAAATGCTTTCTTTTAATATGGCTAACTCTTGATTGTGTGTTGACAATTATGCCAAATAGCAAGTGAGGGAAGAAGCATTTACATAGTACCTGTTATGTGCTAAGCCCTATACAGCTATCTCATTGGATCCTCACAACAACCCAGAGAGGGAGGTGCTGCTATTATTTTCATTTTACAGTTGAGAATCGGTTAAATGACATATCTAGTGTGAGGACAGATTAGAATTTAAGAGGTCTTCCAAATTCTGGGTCCAGCTCCCTCTCTCCTGCTCCACCTAGCTGCCTCAGATAATCCCAAATTATTTATATTCTGATTTGGAATACATTCAGAGATATATTTAAAGAGACATATGCTCGGACATTCAAATAAATTACCTGCATACCTATCCCGAGAATATGGTAAAGTGGAAAGACAGATGTAGAGTGAATAAGACTCACGTTTGAGTTCCAGCTTTGCCAGTAACAACTGTGGCTTTGGGCAGGTCATTTAAACTTAGCAAGCCTCGGTTTACTCATCTATAAAATAGAAAAAGATAATACTTTCCCTAGTTTTAATCATTGTTAATGAGAAACATACATTGAAAGAGTTGGGCTGTGGTATTTCAAACCTCAGTCCCTACTCCATTGACTTGTAATCATGTGTCTCTCCTTTATAGTTGAGAAAGCTACCTTAAGTCAAAGACAGAATAGTTAATCCATAACACATGTAGGAAGTTGTTTTCCATATAACTTAATATACTTTTGAACATTAGGTGGTTTTGTTATCTCTTTGCTTCTTATTTTCTTTTACATAGGTTAATCTCCTATTCATTTACTAAACTTTGCCCTGATAGTTAACTTTCCTCTCTAGTCTTTTTTTAAAACTCTAAATTATTGTTTATTTGACTCTATCCCCCTCTGCTGGTAGATTGGAAAAATTACCATAAATGTGAGTTTAAGTTGAGAGTGAATGTTGGTGGGGTGTGCATTCCTGTACACAACCATGCACTTTTATTATGTTATGTGATTCAAATCTTAGAGAGAAATTTTTTTGGATTAAGGTACTTTCCTCCCAGTAGTTCCAAATTACTGTCTTAAGTTCAAATTATATAGAAAGAATTATATATAAGTCCATATAATATCTACTGTAGTTAAATAAAATAATTGATTGGTCTTAAATTTTGTGATTGAAATAAAATAGATTGAAATAAAATAAATGGATTCTAGAATTTAAGTTAGCAGTTTAAATGTGAGTTAGACAAATGGCTTTGTATATCATATATTTAATCTTTTAAATTATCAAGCACCGTAAATTTTAAAGGATTTAAATTTTATGTGGCATTAATTGCCCTGCACTGTGGCAGTATCTAGCCACTATTGGTATGAATCCAAACTTGAACATTTGAGATCACAAAAGCACCCCTGTAAAAGCAGAACTTTTCCACTCTGGAAAGCTTTGGATGGAAAACTACAGTAACCTAGATTGGGGTATTTATAACAAAGTAACTGAAACCACATTTCCAGTTATGTAATAAACTAAGATGACAAAATGGGTATTGTAATTTCAGTGCTTTGTTACATACCAGAAAATATTTTTATTTTCAAAGATTTTTTTTTTAATCTAGAATATCATTTGTGTTTCATTGTCAAAATATCATTAATTTTGTTGTGATTATTATTTGTGTAGGTGGCTTAAGTCCCACCGTACCTACAATTGCCCCAGCACCACCTGCTGCTCCACCACCATCATTATCATCCCTGCCACCACCACCACCTCCTCCTCCTCCTCTTCCTTCTTCGGGAGTACACAAAAATGTATCTGTTATTGATCTGATTAAAGAGAGAAGAGAGAAGAAAACAAATGCTGGAAAGATATCGATAGAAAATAGCCCAAAGAAACCTGAAGTGCCAAATATGCTAGAAATCCTAAAAGACATGAACAGCGTAAAACTTCGATCTGTGAAAAGGTGAAATGTGACTATGTTCTCTGTCTTCCCTTCTGCATCACAACTAAATTTTTGTATAATTGTAGAACCCCAGATTTTCTTTTGATCACTCAAAATACCGGGCACTTAACCATTTAGTTCCTAATAATCTGTTTTTACAGTGCTTTCATTCTTAAATAAAGTTCTATTCCAGTGAATGGGCCCTAGTTTCAGTCCTTGGAAGGAACTCCTTCAGGTCAAGGTTATTTTAATTTTTAAAACAGTATTTTCTCCACAAATTTAAAAGCAAAGTGTTTCTTGTGAAAGATAGATCTTTATTGTAACTGCTTCACAAAGCATTGAATCAGTGTTGTCATCTGGTATACACAAAATGACTGACATAGTAAAGCATAGCTCTTCTAAATGCCTAGATATCACTTTCTCAATGCTATGGGAAAATTATCCTTACTCAGCAGATGACATATTGAATACAGTGTTCATATTATTCAGAATGTAAAGCTGGGCAGTTCTTTCACCAGTGGATTTACAGCACATTAAAATTTGATCCTTTTTTTTTTAATCTCTTTAAGATCAGAGCAAGACTTAAAACCAAAACCTGTGGACCCTGCTGACCCTGCAACCCTAATTGCAGAAGCTTTGAAAAAGAAATTTGCTTATCGGTACCGAAGTGATGGCCAAACTGAAACAGAAAAATCTGTTCCAATATCTCAATCTAAGACTACGTCAGAAACAGTGTTGGTAGGTACTGTTTTCTTTATGCTCATACTGCATTCGCATAAAAAATATTAATTAAATGCCTACCATGTATTAGTACTATCCAAAATGATGTTGAGAGACATCATTCTCTCTCCCTTATTCTCATAAATCTTGCTCTCCTTGCTTTCTGGTATCTGAAAATCCAGAGGGGATCATGTAAAGGTACAATATTACTACCTTACTTTTTTGCATAGCATTTTATAGTTTTCAAAGCACTTGCTCATTTTCTTGTTTGACATGTACACAAATTCATAGGCCGCCTTGTAGCATATGATCTTTTTTAGTGGTATGGACACTAAAGCCATAGGAGTGGAGAAGAAGGGGAGAGTGACTGGGGATGGTTTCATAGATAGGACATTTGAGCTAGGACTTGGAAGGTAGCTAAAATGGCAATAATTTAAGTATGGCATAAGTAATACCTATTTTTCAGAGACTAATTACGTTAGTTCTCAGATTCATAGTGCTAATTTTCCAAATTAAGATTTTAATATTATCAAGTTATTTGAACTTTCATTCCAAAAATATTTCAGTAGTCATGAGTAATACATTATATGGAGGATAAGTTATTACTGTTTATGAACCATAACACCTATAGTAATTCTTTCTTTTTGTTTCTTTTCCAGTTTGGGCCACACATGTTGAAGTCTACAGGAAAAATGAAGTCTTTAATTGAAAATGTCTCACATTCCTAAGTAGACACTAAGTAGAAGGCAAAGACTATTTTGTTGAACTGTTGTTTAGTTAGGGTTAAGTAAGGCTGGTAGAAATCAACATTATTTAGTAAATCCTTGACTTTATGTTCAGTGGCTGCCTGTGGAACCAAAAAGTAAATTAAACCATAGCAAAAACACTTATTTTTTTTGTTTCTGAAAGATGATCCTTCCCGGAGCCATTCATGGAATATGTAGATTCTGACAAGTTTTAATCTATCCAAGTTGCTTGGATTTAAATTGTCCATTCTTTAAAAACAATGTTTAGATTTCAGAACATTTGTGGATATTACTCTGAGGTTTTTTTAATTGCTAAACACTAATTTATCTGTACAAATGTTTTATTTGCATGTATTTGACAGATTTAAAACAGTTTGTGATGATGGCAATGAAGTACTGTTAAGTTATCTTCATTCATATTAAATATTAATTTTGTCTACAATGATGGAACAGCTGGTATGACATAAGTTGTTGCAGTGAAACATTTAATTTGAGATTTGAATCTTCTTGCCTGAAGCAGAGCTCAAGGTTTACTTAAAACTCTAATTTCTCTCTCATACTTGTCGGGAGTTAGAGGTCAAAAGTTGCAAGAAGACAACTTACTGCTGAAATGTGTGAAAATGCTCGTTTTTGAAGTTGAAGTGGATGACCTTGAAAGCTTCTTTCATCTCAGTGCCACCCAGTATCAAATGAAAAAATGCGGAAGAAAGAGAGGAATCAAATTAATTTATGACTTAGAATCCTTTTGTTTATAAAGACCAAATGTATCATTGTGTTTTTCCTCTTTTGATGGCTCATTGTTTGTTTTAGGAGATAATTCTAAATTGTCAGTGCAGTGAAGGATTTCAAAAAATGTAATCCTTGTAAAAATATGATGTTTGTGTGTTTCAGAAAGTGTTTGCTTGATAGTGAACTTAGTAGATAGGGTAAGGAGTTGTTGAATCTAGCAGTAAGAGGAAGTAACTTCCGATTGGTATATATCTGATCACTGCTGTTTCCTAGGACAGTGTCAAAAAGCAGAAATCTCAGATATTAACATTAAACACTTTCTGCTGTTTTAAGATATATTTCCTATTTGCAGTCCTTGATGACATCTTTAATAGCACCACCAGTGCTATGTGTCTCCACCTGACAAATTCAGATAGTGCCTAAAAAATCTTCAACCATGCCATTGATTTTTTTACTCATTGAATTTAAGATTCTGATCTCTAGAAAACCTTCACTTCTTTGGGGAGTGGAAGGAGTTTTCACTTTTAAGTTATTTTAAAATGTGTGCAATGGCCTCCTAAATATTAAAATTTAGTTAAAGTATATGCTGTGGTCTTCAAGGGTTTTGATTATTCAGCTTTAATTTTGAACTGTGACTACTTATTTTAACTTGCTGTTCACATGCATTTTGAAGTTGTATCTGTTTTACGTATTTTAAAAGGCTACCCTTTAAAAAAAAATTTCAAAGCACCTGGTTTGGTAAATATTTTGGCCTTCCAAGAGAGACATATTTGTACTAATAGTGAACTTAGGCCTTTGCACAAATTTAAGGACATTATTGTCTTAAAATAAAGCAAACTGTTTTGTTTCACCTGGATGATGTTGATTTTTATCATTCACAATAGAAAAGGTTCCTTTACTTTCATTACAAATGTAAATCACTAATGTCCTTTGTCCTTGCCTTCAGTATTTTAAGAAGACATGCTTCCCTAAAATGAGCTACCAGCAGAAGGGATTGTACTTAAATTTTAAATCTCCAGTTTTAACTTCTTTAAAGAAACCATTCCATAGAAATTGCCACACACATACAAGGTTTAGCTAAATACTGTTTCTTGAAAACCCAGCTTAGTTCTTGGTGCCTGGTAAATCCATCTTTCATTTTCCAGTTTTTCAAATCTAGTGTTTAATTTATTTAAAAAAAAAAAAACCCTTCCCTCAGCCAGTTGGCAGCACAGTTTTAAAGCTGAAAGAGGATATGGAAGATGATACAGGTAATGTTACCTACCTACTGTGAGTTCTTCTCTAAGCAGAGCAAGGAACTCAGGCTCTCAATCAGCAGTTTTGGGGGGTTTTTGGCCAGCGGACTTTTTTATACTTATAAAAATTATCGAAGATCCCTCGTCTCAAGAGCTTATGTTTCTGTGGGTTATATCTATTCTTACTGTATTAAAAATTAAAATATCTTAGTATTATTATGAATAATAATAAATAGTTTTGACCTTTCAGACCCCTAAAAGGATCCTGGAATCTCCTGTGAGTTACTGACTTAAATCAAGATAGGAAAGTAAGGAAGGAGGATCAAAGGTGTTTTTGTCAATAGTAGATATTTGTAGGGATTTTGTCAATAGTAGATATTTGTAGGGTAAGCTTCCATGGTTCTAAGGAACATATTTGATACCTCCCCTTCATCAGGATGGTAGTTGTGACAACAGTGCAAAGTGACCTTTGAAGCTGTCTTTGGCGTTTGTGGGTTGAGGGATCTGAAAACTGAAGCTGCTTCCTGGGCCTGTTCCGGTCCTGTTTCTGCTGGTGCTGCACAGCCAAGCCTGGGCTGGGCTCCGTGGACTGCAGTCCTCTCCATGCCCCGTGCAGTAAACCTTTCTTGAGGGTCTTCCAGGCTACCTTGGGCTGGAAATCTCTTTAATTCTGTCATTTTGTGGCTTCCGCTGCTTCAGAATTTGTTTAGTCATTTTTTACAGCTATTTTATGGGCTGTGGGAGAAGAGCTAGAGTAGGTGCGTCTTTCTACTCTGCCATCTTGGCTCTGCCCCAACAATCAAATTCTTAGAGAAAAAGTTAAGTGAGTTACAAAAGGAAATAGGCAGTAAAATTATAATCATGGGGAACTTCAATTTATCCCTCAGACCTACATAAATTTAACAAAATAAACTAAGAGGAAGTTAAGGAGATGAATAGAATTTTAGAAATATTAGATAGTAGACCTCTGGAGAACACTGAATGGAAAGAGAAAGAAGTATATCTATTTCTCATTGGTGCATAACACCTTCACAAAAATTAACCATGTATTAGGTTATAAAAACCACAACCAAATGCAGGAAAGTAGGAATATTACATGCATCTTTTCCTGACCATATTGAAATAAAAATCATATTTAACAAATGGCAGCAAGTAAACACAAAAAATAAAATACACAAACCTTCAGCTCATCATCCGCAGTCATTCCACTGGCAAATAAATGTCCCTTACACTAATAATCCCGAAACTGAGTTGCTTCTTCATATTCTGGATCCTCAATTATGGGACCATTGAAGTCAAGTTTCTTCTTAGACATTTTTCATTGACTTTTTAATTGCAATTATCAGGAATAAGTTTTGGCTCATACAGTCTATCTGCTGTTTTTCTGTTGAATTCTTGTGGATATAATTCAGTTTCATATATAATACTAAATGCCTATCATATTTAAGACTTAAGTGCTTAAGCTATAAAATCATATTATAAAATGGACCATGATCTCCAAAAGCTTAGACTACTCTGTGTCTTTCACCAAACTTCACTGTTGAATTCTGTGGCATCTGTTTATAATCACCCTTATATCTTTTTTTTATGTTGGAATTACAAAATTCTAGAGTTTAGAGGGAAAAGGACCCATCATTGTCAGTGTCATTGACCAACTTCCAAAACATTTCCCTTCCTTGAGTACTTAACTACCTGATTCATAGTTTTCTCCATCCCCATCCTCTGCTGTCATCAGTTAACAGTTGTAATGGATGAGAGGGGAGTAGTAGAGTCCAAGTGACTCCAAGTGGGCAAGACTGCTTGAATGACTGAAAAAAAAAATAGTGGTTCCCTTAATATAAATAGGAAAGTTAAGAAGAGGGAGCTTAGAGGAAAATCAATTAATCAACAAGTACTTATTAAATACATTCTATATACCAAGCGCTATGCTAGGTGCTGTGAATAGAAACATAAAAAGGAGTTTCTATTTTCAAATAGCATCCTCAGTGACTTCACCAACCACAGAGAGCTTTTCTAACTCTCAGGCTTCATAGTTCCTTGATTTTTTTAATGCCAGTGATCCTCTTCACCACTCTATTTCCACCATCCACAAACAGGCTAGAATTTGGACACCTCTCTTCAGTTAAAACTGGCCCACCTCTGAGATTTCACACTCTCAAATTATTCTAAGTGCAACTGACCATACTTGCTTTTCCAGTCCTTCACCTTAAGTAAATTCTACTGTTGGTTTTCTATTGCTCCTTGCATCTGTTGAACATTGTTGGTGAAAAATCACAAAACGGTATTGATTGCCTCCACTGAACTTAATAACTTCTTATCTCAGAACTGGGCCTTCAATGGTGGTTAGCCCTTTTATTCATTATTCATTAACTTGTTATATTTCCCAAAGCGGTTGTTGCATAGCTTTTCAATTCTTTTCAAGCCTACATTCTCATTCTGATTCTTTGTAAGTGGCTTTGTCTCCTACTTAACATCTAGGCAGTCAGATGAGTTTCTTCCACTTTTCACTTGAGAATGTCTCTGTGTTCTCACCCACTTTCTTCTGACTTGATTTAGACCAAGATGTAGCTTTTGTTTCCAGGGCTGACCTCTCCATTCTTGCTTCCATTTGTTTCTACCTCCTATGGAAACTTGTTCCAGCAACTATACTGTGTCACTTCTTCAGTGTCTCCCTGGCTCCATTAGCTCTCTCCCCTCTGCTAACAAACATCACCTCAAACCTGAAAAAACAAACCACTTTTCCTAGACCTTATCCCCCTGTCCTCTCTCCTTTCCTGCAGGAAGGGCACAGTTGATAGAACATAAATAGGTAGTGGACCTGATCAGCATAGTTTTGTGACTTTTTCCAGCTCAATTCAGCAGCATGTGAACTGATGGTGGGAGTAATCCAAGTTTGGGGCTTTGATGGGGTATGATCAGCCGTCGGATAAGGGAGCAAGGGACTTGAGGGTGGAGGATGGTGCACAACCGAACTGATTCAAGAAGGCAACATAGGGAAGAAGGGAGTATCATATAGATCGTGCTAACTCGTAAGAATAAATGACCAAAAAGCTCAAGAGTTTATAAGCAAGAAACTTTCTTTATTCTGTTGGAGGAGGGAAATTAGATATGTCTGCTCTAGGATTGAGACCTAAGGCAGTGTAAGTAAGCCTTGATACATAAAACTGTGATTAGACAGCAAGCAGTGAGGTGTAACTGCAACATTGAAGTGTTTCCCTAGTGAAAAAGGTATTTTCGTAGCAGGGCTTCATGGACAGGATGTGGATCCTGCAGGTGCTTGTCTGAGCTCCAGGACCACTTAGTGCTGGTTGGAGCCTATTGTGTGATGTAGCTGGAGAAGAGTTCATCCAGAGGCAAAAAGGACAATTGTCACACCAAGCTCAAGGCACAGTTTGCTTGCTGGCTGTCCCTTAATGGTAAGGAGAGGAGTGAGAAAATGAGGAGTGGGCTTGCGGTGGGGATCCTGACAATGGTACAGGGATAATGATTTTGTAAAGAAATGAAGGGTGGAGAGATCGGAGGTCATGGTTAGGGCAAAGAACGAGGTTAAGGGTCAAAAGGCAAAGGGAGAGATAGAATGGAAAAAGATGATCAGATAAAATTTCAGAGTTCTTGAACATGAAAGGAGAACCCTTGTGAGAAATGACAAGATCCAGTGTATGACCAGCTCTGTGTGTAACTGAGAGGTGGTGGAGATGTAGGTCATGGGGAATGAGTCATTTGAGGAACTGAGATGTGTCTTATCCTTTCCCTGCTCTTCATGAACACAGCCATCATCCCAGCTCAGGCCTTCATCATCTCTGGTATAGACTATTGCACCAGACTCTCAACTGGTCACCTCCCTCCTAGACTTTTCTTTCTCTGATCCTTCCTCCATACACTATCAAACATCTTCCTGAAGCCCACATCTGACTGTCTGTCTCCTACTCAAGAAGTTCTGGGGCTTTGATAAAACAGAAAATCCTGTTTGACTTTTAAATCCTACAACCTGGTTCTGATCTACATTTCCTTTGTGCATGTTACTCTCCCTCAAGAACTTTCTATGTCTCAGTCAAACTGGCCTCCTTGGTAGTATCATGTGACATAGTCTATCTCATCTCCTACTCTGCCCAGGCTGTGCCTGGCACCTAGAATGAACTCCCTCCTTACTTTCACCTCTACCTTCAAAGCTCAAGTGAGTGTCTGTTCTGCTTCCCACTTCTTTCCCTGCACTTCCGCTGCCATTGGCTGGTGCCCTTTTGGAAATTACTTCACATATACATATTGCATTTAATTTTCTATGTATATGCTGCTTCTCTCTGAGAAAAGATAAGTTCCTCAGGGGAAGGGATTGTTTTTTATATCCCCAATACCTAACCCAGTACCTGACATACAGTAGGAGCTTAATAAGTATGTACTGAATGAATGAATAAATGAATGGCTTTCCAATTTCTGTCTTCTTGCCCCTAAATTCCTCCTGAGTTCCAAAATGATCATTCCCAGTTGTTCTGGATTAGCATGACTTCGCGGTACCAACCACAACTCAAAATCAATACATCCAAACTGGACTCATCTTCCCTCCAAATCCTGCTGTTCTTCCCTGCAACTTGCCTTCTTTCAGCTCAAACCAGACCCTTTCCCTTTGTCTAGTCAAATGGTTCTTGATCTTTTTTGAGTCACTGACACTGTTAGCAGTCTGGAGAAGTCGAAGTGACCTCAGGAAACATTTGTTATCTACATTTATAACTGGAGGAATTGCTAAATATCAATTAGAGGTTACTGAAAATAAAGATGTTATATTTTCCCCATACATGTGACTGTGAAATGCCATGGACATCTTCCATGGATCTCATAAGAATCTCTGATCTGCCACATAAAGTTCAAATTCAAAGTAATAGGCAATACAATCCATGAATTTACCCTGAACTATCATTACTACCACCACCACTACTACTACTACTAGCTAAAATTTATATGACATAATGTGTCCGGTATTGTGCCAAGTACTTTACAAACACTATCTCATTTGAGCCTTACAATAAATAACCCTGGGAACTAGATACTATTACCATCCCCCTTTTATAGTAGGAGAAACTGAGGCAAACAGGTTAAGTGGTTTGCAGAGGATCACATAGCTAGCAAGTGTCTAAGAGTTGCTTTGATCTCACGTCTTCCTGACTCCAGACCCAGCATTCTAACATTGCCTTACCTTGCTGCACACTTCTCTTACCTTATTGCTATTGTTACAATATGTCTCATGTTTTCTTGTCTTCTTTGCTATTTCCTCTTGCTTGGAAAATGCTTGATTCTTACCTATCCTTAACATTATCCCAGATCAAAAGCCACCTTCTTTTTGAACTTCTCCCTTCTCCCAAATAGAACAAATCTCTGCGTCCTCTGAATCCCTAACACTTCGTTCATCTCTGTGGAGGTGAGAGTTGGGATAAACTTTGAAGTCCCCTTTTACTGTAAGCTTCAGTGATTCTGATATCTTTTAATCACCTCATTCAAGGCTCTTGGTTTCAGGGTCTAGGGCTGTTTCCATCAGGGTCAGAAGGAAGATTCAGGGCAAGGTAGTGGTGGTTCAATTTGCCTAGAGCACAGTGGGAGCCCTGTCCCCCTCCTCAGTCCTGCTGCTGGAGCTAAGCTGGCTATGTGTGACTTGGGAAGTTTCTATGGGTACCTTAATAGCAATATCACAGGGCTGTTCTCACCATTACCTTTGTTATTCAGTCCTTTTCAGTTGCATCCAACTCTTTGTGACTCCATTTGGGTTTTTCTTGGCAGATACTGGGGCAGTTTGCCATATCCTTCTCTAGCTCATTTTACATAAGAGGAAACTGAGTCAAACAGGGTTAAGTGACTTGCCCAGGGTCACACAGCTAGTAAGTGTCTGAGGTCAAATTTGAACTCAGGAAGATGAGTCTTCCTGACTCCAAGCCTGGAGCTTGATCCACTAAGCCAGCTAACAGCCCCATTACAGTTACCCACCATTACCTTGAGAAGTATTCTCCACTGACAGTTCTACTATGGTGAAAACACTACCATTAATTGGCCTGACTAAAAGTTATAGAGAGAATTATTCTGGTCACATGCCAAAACATCCATGACATCTCCTAAGATGAGGATAGGGACTAGACCTGTATTTTCTGCGACCAAGGGAACTTCCACGTGAGGAAACTCCCTCTATCAGTGCCAATCAGAACCTTCTCTGAAACTTATGGTCATAGAGCTCTGAGAGATTAAGTGTCTTGCTCAGGGTTACAAAGTCAATATATGTCAGGGAGACGGCTCAAACCCAAGTTTTTCTGACTTTGAGGCCAGCTCTTGAATGGGCCAAAAATAATTTTTGCTTTAACAACTGACTGCATCAGAAACTTTCCTACTTTGTGCAGATAGGAGGAATTACTAGAGAAAAAAAATTCTGCATAATATATAATCAAATGGGAAGAAAGAAGACAATTGAACTGCATCTGGAAAACTGGAGAAAGCAGAAGGGTTTTGGTGATTCCAAGTCACTACCTGATATAAAAATTTATATTAACAATGCCTCTACTCCTCCATAATGCTGTACGGTTAGGAATCTTGAAATGCCATGATCACTGCAGAATAAGGTAAAGGATATAGATACAAGATGAGCATCCACAAGCTATAGCATATTTCCATTGATGACCTACATTCAAGAAGTGGCTTAAAGGATATCATCCAGGATATTTATGATCAGAAAAAGAAAAGAGCTGGCTGTGTAGCAAGAATGAGGGACAACAGATGGACAACCCAAGTATTGAACTTATACACATGAAATGGAAAGAGACCTAGAGCAGAGGTTCCCTGGACCCCAAGACAGACCTTGACAGGGGGAGGTTCTATGAACTTTAATGGGGAAAAAAATTACATCTTTATTTACACCAACCTCTAACTGAAATTTTTATGAATGTTAAACATTATTCTGAGAAGGGGTCTGTTGGCAGAGGTGTCCAGGAATATATAAAATAAAAAATATAAAGAAACCTTGACTTAGAGGAGGAAAGCCTCCAGCAGGTTGTATAGATACTTGGTAGAATCTATGGAAGAATACTCACAGAAATTACACAGGTTAGAAAAGACTGGATGGGCTGTGATCTGTATTTAGGAAGGAGAGCACAGATCCATATAAGTACTCAAGAAAAGACCATCACAAGGGACTTTTTAATAGTCTCTCTGATCACAAAAGCCCGTAGAGATCAGAGATATTATAGCATTCATTATGTGGTAAAATGATAACTAAAAAAGAATAAAGATCAGTATAGCAAGGCTGTTTCCCTAATATTTCATTACATAAGAAAATAATTTATATTATAGCAGCTTGGAGATGCAATTGATATAATATTTACATGTGGAGTCATAAAGACCTGTATTCAAAAATCTGTCTTTTACATTTACCAGCTATGTGATCCTGGACAAGTCATTTAGCCTCATTTTGCCTCATCTTTCCTTATCTGTAAAATGGGAGAAATAACAGCACCTATTTCCTAGGGTGGTTGAGAGGAGAAAATAAGATCCTGACTCCTGCACTGGTGCTCTATCCACTGCACCACCTAGCTTCCCCTTAACCTTAAAGTACTATATAAATGCCAAATATTATGGCAATAGTTATCAAAGTGACATCTTGACAGAAGATGCAAATTTGTACTTGAGACTAATTTAGAATTCAACTAATATTTATCACTCAATCATGCACACATGTCTTAAGCGCATACTATATGCCAGAAACTGTGCTAAGTCCTGGGGATGAAAAGGAAGTCAAGAACATAAACATAGTCCCTGCAGTCATGGAGCTCACATGTTAATGGGGAAGACAACATATAATGTGCCTTTAAGACTGTGATGTTAATGAGAGTTAAAAGATCTTCCCCACCCATTAATGGGCCTCAGGCAGAACCCATGAAAACTTGACTAAGGGAGGCTTGTTTGGTAGGAAGACCCACACCTCTGATTAATTAACAAGGCATTGGGTCACCCTCAGGCTCTGAAAAGTGCACAAATACTCTGAGGTGAGGTTCAGTGTTTGGAAGATGGTTCATGTGCCAGATGAGGCTCTGGGTTGCTGTATAAGGAGCCCCTACTCCTTTGAAAACCCAAACGCTGGTGCTTTTCTCTCTGGTAACTATGTATATATGTAATGGTCAGACAGTTGGATTTGTCTGTTGATCTGTGATGCATGTATTATGGTCAGACAGCTGGAAGCCCTGTCTGTTGGTCTTTATTTCTCTGCTTATATTTTCTCTGTTGGTATAACATGATTAAAAAAGATTGTTGATCCCACAAAGGTCACTTTCCTTTTAGAAAAGCAGATCTAAGAATCTGTGCAGCAGGCCCTCCTGGATGTGTCAGGGTGCTTGCTGATACAAAGGAAGGAAGGTAAGCTTGGAGGGTAAAGCTCAGTTGTATGGGAAAAGGCCTCAAAAATATGTCATGGTAAAGATAATGTAGAATGTCCTAGGCATAGGGGATAGCCAGTGCAAAGACATGGAGATGGGAAAAGGAGTGGTGTGGGTGAGGAATAGTAGATAGGTAGATAGGTTAGTTTTTCTGGAATGTAGGGTGTGCAAGGGAAGTAAAATGTGAAAAAAACTACAAAGGCAGGAAAGGGACAGGTTAAGAGCCTGGAATGCCAGCCAGAGGACAGCATAGCCGATCCTGGAATAACAGGGAGGCAGTAGAACTGACTGATCTGAAGGGTGTGGAGGAGTAAGTGACAGACTGACCCAATTATATGGATCCTGGCCTGGAGTGAGGGGCGAGACCAATTAGAAGGCTACTGCAGTAGCCCAAGAGAAAGGTGAGGGCAACCTGAATTAGGGTGATGGCTGCGTAAGCGGAGAAAAGGAGACATTAAGGAGAGATATTGCAAAGGTAGAAGTAACAAAAGTTAGCAACGACTTGGCTATATGGAGAATTGGGGAGGGGTGAAGGAGAAGGTTGTGAATCTGGGTGGCGACATGACTGTAATAAAATTGTGGGAAAAGACTAAGAACCACAAATTTTTTTTAAAAAGTCTTTAAAATATAATTGAGAAAACTCTTTAATTGGCTAGAAGACTCTTGATTTTCATTTTTCAAATGAAAACTTTAAATACATTCCTCTAAACATATGGAAAAGGACAAAGTGGAAAGAGTACTTTGAGCTGAAGTCCACTGGACCTGCATTTGAATACCAATTCCATTCCTATTTCTTACTATAGATGTAAACTTGGAAAAGTGGCTTCCGTTGATGGGCCTCAAATGCAAAATGAGGGGCTTTGGCTGGAAACATACATTTAAAGCCAGGAGGGAGCTCGGTAAACATTGAATCCAACTCCCTCAATTTACTCTTCATTGCACCATGTTGCCCCAGATGACCTCTGGGGTCTTATCTAGTTCTAAATCTAGGATACAAGAACCTTCTCCTTCTAAAAGTCTACTCTTTGAAAGGGAGAGATAGAATAAGGTGAATTATCTCACATAAAAGAGGCAAGAAAAAGCATTTACAATGGAGGGGAAGAGAGGGGAGGTGAGAAGGAATGAATGATTTGGCTTAAGGAGGAAATAACATACTCAATTGGGTATCTTACCCACAGGAAAGTAAGGAGAAGGGGAGAAGGGGAGGCATGATAGAAGGGAGGGCAGATTGAGGGAGGGTATAGTCAGAAGCAAACACTTTTGAAAAGGGACAGGGACAAAGGAGTGAATAGAATAAATGGGGACAGGATAGGACGATATAGTTAGTCTTTCACAACATGACAATTATGGAAGTGTTTTGCATAACTACACATGCATAACCTATATCGAACTGCCTGCCTTGTCAATGTAGGTATATGGGGAGGGAAGAAGGGAGAGAATTTGGAAGTCAAAATTTTAAAAATAAATGTTAAAAACTGTTTTTACATGCAACTGGAAAGTAAGATGTACAGGCAATGGGGTATAGAAATCTATCCTGTCCTACAAGAAAATGAGGAGGATGGGGATAGAAAGGGGTGGGGTGATAGAGGGGAAGGCAGACTGGGGGAAGCAATAATCAGAATGCAAGCTATCTTTGGGTGGGAGAGGGGAGAGATGGGGAGATCTTATGGAAACGAATGTTGAGTAAAATAAATAAATACAAATAAAGGTCTGCTCCTTTACAAATTGCAATCACAGGATGAAAATTCAGAGACCATGCTTTCATATCCACATAGTATTGTTACCTAATCATCCCAGAAAAGTTAATACATACTACATTTGGCTCAGCGAGGAGAGAGAGAGAGAGAGAGAGAGAGAGAGAGAGAGAGAGAGAGAGAGAGAGAACTAGAGAACTAGATTTGCAGTCAGGACCTGCTTACAGGAGACAGGATTTTCAACCTGACACTTGAAATCAGGAGGTAGAGATGAGGAAGAACATGGCAGGTGTGACTCACAGCCAAAGAAAATGCTCCAAGGAGACAATTATCTTTTCTGAGTAAGAACAAGAATGATAGTGTGACTACATCAGAGTACAAGGTAGGTGGGGACTAAATGTAAGAAAATTTGAAAGGAAAAGTGACGGATAGGAGGAGATTAGGTTATAAAAGGCTTTGAACACAAGAAGATTTTATATCTTTTAATTATATTAGAATAAAATTGTTGGTTACAAGACAGAATCAAAAGATCTGCTAATTAGACTGTACTCTAATAAACATTTAACAACTGTATAATACTAAAATGTTATATACTGAAGTTTTCTTTATGAAAATTAATATGCATTATGTGCATATACGTGGTTACTTCTAAAATTTATTTCTTTATATACTGAATAAGGGGTATAGGGACTCAAAGACTGAGAACCCTGATTTGAGCAATAAAATCTATATACATCACCCCCTCATATCCCAGTGGCACACATAATCGCCATTGTAATCCTTAATATTTATTAAATGCTTAGTATTTATAGTATATGCAAGGAACCAGAGATATGAATACCACATTGATTTGGCTCAGAGGATTTCCTTTCCATAGAGGCTAAGTATCCCCCTCCCATCTGTTTTTCAAGTGCTGTTTGATTACCAAGTTTATATTGTTATATCACAGACTCATATAACTATATACCTTGAAATAGACCTCAAAGATCCTGAGATCAAGCCTTTCATTTTACCAAAAAGGAAACAGAAATCCAGGCAGCTTGTGAGTAGTAGGATTTGAGCTTTGACTTCCAAGCTAGGGCTCTCCCTTTACTGGATTGTGCTGCTTATGGCAACTTTTAAACATTTTATAACTTTATTTTTACATTATTGTCATTTCCTTACAATCTCACCTTTACAGTCTGACAAGAGAACCATCCTTTGAAACAATGAAGTTAATAAAGCCTACACGTTTATCATGTTTGACATTGTGTGCCTTATTCTACCTGTATACTTGTTGGCAACTTTCTTGATTATTAACCTTAAACCATTTATAGTCTTTATGATTTAATATGCATATTACACCTCACTTAACTCCGGCCTGCACATGACCTTTAGGCTGCTCCTTCTCCCATAACAACAATGGTGATGATAACATTCACATGTAATGCTTCAAAGGTTTGCCAAGTGCTTTACAAATATTATCCTATTTTGTCCTAACAACAACACTAGGAGATAGGTACTATTGCTATGCCCATTTTAAAGAAGAAACTAGACCAAAGATGGACAACCTGTAGCTTCAAGGCCACATGTGATCTTTTAGGTCCCTGGGGCAGCATTTTGAGGGGGTCAAGTTTTACAGAAGAAATTCTTTTATCAAGCGGATTTGTTCTGTGAAGTTTGAATTCAAAGGGCTGCACTTGAGGACACAGGGTCACATGTGGCCTTGAGGCCACAGCTTCCCCATCCCTGAACTAGATGAAAAGGCTAAGTTAGTTGTTCAGGATCACACAGCTAGTAAATGTCTCAAGGTTGAACTTGATTACAGGTGCAGTGTTTTACCCACTGAGCCACCTGGTCATCTTTCTATCTCCACTCTATGTTATCTTCCCTCATTAAAAAACTTGAAGGGAGGGATGTTTATTTGTATTTGTAAACCCTACTGGGGCAGCTAGGTGGTGCAGTGGATAGAGCACCAGTGCAGGAGTCAGGGGGACCTGAATTCAAATATCACCTCAGACACTTGACACTCACTAGCTGTGTGACCTTGGGCAAGTTACTTAACCCCAATTACTTCATCCTGGGTCATCTCCAGTCATCCTGATGAACATATGGTCACTGGATTCAGATGGCTCTGGAGGAGAAGTGAGGCTGGTGACCTGCACAGCCCTCCCTCACTCAAAACAAAGTTATGTCATCATTTCTCTGATGCCAACAAAAGACAAACACACACAAGTAACCCCCAGTACTTGGCTTATTAGAACTGGGTAGATGTTGTATGTATGTTATCTATACAGTTATCAAAAGCCCAGGATGAAAATGAAAAGAATTAAGTAACACTTTTAAATAACACTTGAATCATTGGAAAACCATACAATAGAAATTTAATAATATTTATCAAGTGCCCATGTGATAAGAACCATCCTAAGTGCTGGGGACAGAAAGCCAAGAAGAAAAGCTCCTGTTCTCATGAACATATACAATAGTAGAAGGACAAAGGAACACAAGACAATTTTACACTGATGAATAAATGTGAAATATACATAAGAGAATCAGGATAAATTAGGTGGGAAGGGGAATGCAACAACAATTAAAAGTAACAGAAAAGTTACACCTTGCGTAGGTGGACCCTTGAAATTGTCTTTGAAAGAAGCAAGAAATTAATTCCAAGAGACAGAGGTGAAGAAAACACTCCAGACACAGGGGGCAGTCTGAAAAGGCAGAGGCTAAAGCTGGAATACTACGTATAAAGAACAGCCAGTAGGTTTGCATGAAATTGAGTCTGATCTGAATGTCGAGTATGTGAAGAGGAATAATGGAAGATAAATGTGCAAAGACCGAAGGCAGACTGAGGAGTTTCAGAACATCAAAAGAATATATCTTTTGTTTTAGGGACAACAGGGATCCACAGGAGAAAAACCTGATCAGATCCATGCTTACTTAGGAAGATGATACTGACAGCCATCCGAATGAGGAACTGTAGAGGACAAAGTATGGAAATCCAAAGAACAATGAAGTTGCTGTACTAATCTAAGTTACTGGAGAATATTTATAGAGCATTCTAAGGTTGATGAACTGCTGTGTGCGTGCGTGCGTGTGTGTAAAGCTCACATGATCTTCACAACTTCATTGTGTAGGTTGTGTATGTGTGCGTGTGTGTAAAGCTCACATGATCTTCACAACTTCATTGTGTAGGTTGTGTATGTGTGTGTGTGTGTGTGTGTATGTAAAGCTCACCTGATCTTCACAACTTCATTATGTAGGTTGTGTGTGTGTAAAGTTCACCTGATGCTCACAACTTCATTGTGTTCGTTGTGTGTGTGTGCGTGCATGTGTAAAGCTCACCTTATCTTCACAACTTCATGATGAAGGCATTATCATCCTCATTTTACAGATGAAGAAACTGAGGATGAGAGGCTAAGTAACTTGCTCAGGGTCACAGAGTTACGTGTCTGTGGATGATTCAAATCCAGCTCTTCTTAACTCAAAAAGTAATGTTGCCTCTAGTTGTACAGAAGTTCATGTGTGTGTATGTGTATGTATGAATGTATGTATGTATGTATATGCACACACACACACATATAAAAGGAAAAAGAATGCAACCATCTAGGATCAGAGTTTGAAAAGATAGGATTTTATTCATCAAAAGTTAACAACAACAGGCACATATTAAAATGAGTATGGCAAAGCCTTTACAAATGGCTTTACACTGAAGCTTTCTCCTCCAAAATGGCTGTTGCAACAAACTGTAAACATAATTAATAAACAGTCTTTTACAGTAACAAGGGAGATACAAGTGAACTAAAAGAAAGCACCAGTTTCTCTTAAAACTAGGTTACAGTTGTGCTTACTGTACTTAAAACAATTTAAAACAAACTACAAAAATGGAATGTTTTAAGTTTAAAATTAGTTCTTAAATTTTGTCCTAGAAAACATCTCCTTTTCTCATCAAAAGGCCCATTTAGGGGTAACATTTCACCAAAGGGAGGGACAAGAAAACAATGCACTTTTTTTTTTCAAATCAAAACAAGAAGTTTGGTCACTTAGCTGTGTGCATAGTTTAAGGCATCTGTAGCAATTTGTTACAGCTTCCAAAACTCCCTCCCCCAAGTGTGGTTACTCTTTAAGTCATCACATTCTAAAAGAATAAATTAAAAGTTTACAGTTTAAATCCTTCCCTACAAGGATAAACACATGTACACACATTCAAACACACTCTCTCTCTCACACTCACACACACACACACACACACACACACACACCTCTCCCTCTCTCACCCCCACACTCATGCGAAAGTTTAGAATTCCTTTTTCATACTCTCACTGCAGCGAAAGGGACATTTGTACCCTTGGCTCCAAAGGACACATTTCCCCATCCCACTATATTTCAGATTGGCAAATACCCTGAGCTGATTATGGTGTTTTTAAACATTCCACCTTTTCTTGCATGTGCAGGTCGAGTGTACAGTAGTAAAAACCACATGCAGCGTCTTCCCTGCAGAACAGCGAGACAGCTCGGACATTGTTCATCTTCCCACACCCCAACCCGCCCCCCCCCCATCCCACCTCTCAATTTAAAACTGGTATTTCTACTTTAAAAACAAAATACATTCCCACGCAGCACTGGAGTGAAAATTGGACTGTATTCTCTGAAAAAAGCTCAGTTCCCAGTGTGTAAAGTAAAACCATAGCAAATGGGAGACTTGTGTGGCATCCAAATGAGAGGAGAAAGTCAAACAAAAAGGGGATGTTTGGGTAAAGAGCTGCAGTCTCAGATTTGATCTTAAAAAATTGAGTGGTTCTTTCACAATCATGCTCCAAGGCAAATTTAGAACCCACATTTTTAAAGTCAATTTGTAAACATCAAGTCTTGTCAGAGGCAGCAGAGGCTGGGCACTTCACATTTCCATAGTTTCCATAGTGAGAATTTAGTGGCGGCAGGCCTTTAAATCTTGTCCCATCAGCCTAGTTAAGTTCCGAGAGACCTCTGCTGAAGGAGCCATTCTGAGGCTCACAGTTTTGCTTTGAAAAACACCATGTGGCAAACCATGAAATGTCCTCTGTTACTCCTGGAGGATCTTGACCCTGCTGTGTTTTGCATATTAAAGGGTTCACACAAAAGTCAACTGAGGCATACGCATATTGCTATATGTTCAGGTTTTGTAATAGAAAGTAGGTTTAAAAGATCCATCAAAGGAAATCTTAGAAATAAATAACGCTGGCATCATTCACTCGGACACCTCAGCAGACAGGAGTTAAAGTTCTCTCACCTCAAGACTCCATTTCACAGTTTTTAAAACATCTTCTAAGAGTCTGTTTTTGCCACTGATTCTGGGCAGGCCAGGTGGAGGTGGGGTCATAACAACCGATTTTCCTGAGGTAATAATCCAGAGTCCACTTCTTCAAAGGCAGTATCAGTGTCATTACCACTGCTGCTTTGTTCTCTCTGCATTCCCTTCCAGCTGGCTTTATTGAGTCCCACGTGACCAAGCATGGTCTGGGATAGTCTGGTGTTTGAAAATCTGGCCCACTCTGCAAATAATGGCTCCACTAGGTATGTCATAAAGCCTTGAAGAGGAGAAAGCAAAAACAAAAACATCAGATATGAATTTATTTTTACATATTATCTTTTACAAAGTCTGTCAGCAACTTTAAAAGCCTGATTCAATATTTCCAGAGTCTATAATTCTCCATATGAGACTAGTAGGGAAAATTTAAATATCTTTTTAGTGGGCTCTATTTCTTGAAATTTAATGCCCTAGAATACATGCAAACCTTCAAAACAGTTAAGAAACAAACACAATTGCACCATTCTCCCACAGAGAACCCACAACTTAGTTGCCATTACTAGCAGTAATGGTCAAAATGTACTTGACCTCTTTCAGGACACCAGAGTGTGATTTAGGATAGATGGGGGTTGGACAAAACATGAAAAAAGCAGAGAACCCAACAAAGTGTAGCAGAGACTTACAGAGATTGTATAGAAAGAGGTCATATGAGCATAGTGACAGAGTTGTATAAGCAGTGGGAATGAAAGGGCCTACTGAAAACTCTGTTGTGAAGTCTATCTTTCCTTTAGCTTTTAAGACCCCATCACTGATTATATTCTATGGTTGATTATAAGTGCTGTTCTACTAAAATGGCAGGAAAGTACAAGTCCAGATTTTAAAATACCAAAACCAGAAATTAATGTGCATAATAAAGCCAACAGAATATTTTTAAATAAAAAAAGCTTAAGTTAAAAAAAATAAACATAATCAGTAATCTAATCAATAGCTCTGACTGATTTTCCCTGATCCATAAAAAGTTCATGTACAAGTGTAAAATTTCAAATTATATCTTAGTAGTCAGTAAGGGGTAATGGTCTAAGTACCAAATTTGAAAACAGCAAGTAATGAACAATTTATACTGAGAAACTTCTGAATAAGTCTCAGTAACAATAACATTGCATGAAAAATAAGATCCTTCATGCTTTAAACTCTCAAGAGCTATGTAAATGTCAATTATTAAGCAAAAGTGGCATTTAATTCAAAAAATGTAAGTAGCTACTCTGAGTCAGTTACTGTACTAGACAAAGACACTGTATTTAGACAAAGACAAAATAGTTATCTGTCCTCTAGAAGTTTGATCTAAGGAAGAGAAATTATATAATAAATATATACAAAACACAGACAACGTAAACCTAAAGGCAATTTCTGAGCACTGAATAAATTAGACAACTAGAAGAGTCAAATTTTACTAGAATGAAGACACTGATTTTCCTGATAATTAGTTGTCCATGAGGAAGAAAAATGTCATACTTTCATATTCTCCTATCACTCAACTATTACTACTAAATAGTTGCTTACATAGGCCTTTAAGATTTGCAGTATTTTGCACATATTGTTGCACTGGATTCTCAACAAAAGTCCTATCAAGCAGATGTTATTATTCCCATTTTATAGGGGAGGAAATTGAGGCTCAGAAAAGCCGAGGGATTCCCCCATGGTCGGAGGTGGGATCTGTCCTAACTCACCTCATGTCTGAATTACTACAGCAGTGTGCTGGCTGGTCTCTTTGCCTCCCTCCTTACTTCAGTCTATCTTCCATCGAGCCATCAAATTGATTTTCCTTACGTGCAGGTTTGATCAAGTGGCTCCCTATCACCTCAAGGGCCAAACAGAAAATTCTATTTAATAACCTACCATCCTCTTAAACTTTACTCCTCTTCACCTCCAACTCTACAATCCAGTGACATTGGCCTCTTTTCTGTGCTTTGGACAAGATACTTCATCTTCCAACCCTGGGCATTTTCATTAGCTGTTTCCCATGTCTGGAATCCTCTCCATCCCTGTCTCTGTCTCCTGACTTCCTTCAAGTACAAGCTAACTCTCTTCTTTAGGAAGCCTTTCCTGATCTTCATTAATGCTAGTGCTTTCTCTCTATTAATTCTAATTTATCCCGTATATAAGCCTGTTTGTGTTGTTCGCGTGTTGCCTCTCTCAATTAGATTGTAAGCTCCTTGAGAGCAAGGATCGTGTTTTGTCTTTCTTGGTATCCCTAGCACTTAGTATAATGCTCGACAGATTGTAGGTGCTTAATAAATGCTCAGTAACTATACCAAGTTATAGATCACAGGTTTGACACAATAACACAATCCACACAAAAATGAAATCTCTTTTGATGAGGATCAAGTGATAGACTATAAAATATTATTGCCATCAGGGTTTGTTAACTATTTTCCCATAGGTGTCTGGGAAGGTTACCAATCTAAGGAAAGGATATCTGGAATACGCTTAAGCACAAGAAAAATCAGCTCACTTGAGCTAATTCCTTTTAAGTCAGGATGATGAATTACTTCAATTGCAAACCGAAGTCAGATTTGTGGAATATATATAGGGAAGTCTAAAATAGTAACCGAACACAAACACACATGAGAAAAACACCATCAATGAATTCCTATTCAGAAATTTTAAAATGAGTTATGAATAATACATTGAATAAAAATTGATTCAGAGAATAATTAAAGGTGAGGGACTCAAAATAGTACTGGACCTCTAATCAGGAAAGACTTCTTGGATGAAATGAGTCTGAACTGGGATCATTAAATTATCCCACTGGGAGAAACTAAGTGCAAGGGTGAAGAAGGCCAGAAGAATTTTAAGTGTTCAAACTTAAGATTAATTTTGGAATTAACATGAATTACAAAATGTGCAAAGGGCTCTTCCTTCCTGGACACCAACGAACTCATATATTTCATATTTAATTGTGAAGAAAAAATAACTTCAGAACACTGGGCCACAGTATGATGTAGGTTTAAGAGTTACTTTAGGCAATGCAATGAGGAAGAGATTGGTCAGAACATCAGGCTTCTTGTTATGGATACCATCAGAATAAAGCAATTATTACACTTCTGAATTGCCAACTAAAACCAAGGTCACGTATAATGACAAATGGCTCACCTTCTGAAATCTACTTAGTAGTTTATATGAAAGCTGGTGATCTAGGTATAGTTGTCTAATCCACATTAGATATCATAGAACACAGAGTAGTTTTACTGTCTAGGAAATAACAAGGTAGAAATCAAATAGAAAACTTTGCGCACTAAATAAACATACCTCTCTTGGCTGTAATTTGGTAGCCAAAAATAAGAGGGGAATACTGAATAAGGCATTTTTTTGTGAGTAAAGAAAGTGGTAATCATCAGAAAAGGAAGCAAGTACAAGAGGAAAGAAGGGGGCAGGAGGGAGCAGGAAACTTAACCCAGCTGAGATCACAGGCAATGAGGCAATGGAGAGAAGGCAGTTGTAATGGGAAAAAAAAGCATAAGAAATGTTAAAAAAAAAAAAAAAAAGGAATTGGACATAAAAGGATTGGGACAATGTTCTCCGTATATAAGACGAATACTTTTGGAATCATTTTTGTTTTTCTTTTTAAAAAATATTTGTTCTTTTTTTTCTTGATTTTCAAGCTGTTTCCATCCTTTTTTCCCAACCCCGCACTAGAGAAGGCCAACATCTCTCTCTCTCTCTCTCTCTCTCTCTCTCTCTCTCTCTCTCTCTCTCTCTCTCTCTCTCACACACACACACACACACACACACACACACACACACACACACACACGCACACACACTTCTATCTGTGAAACTAAACAACTCATAATTCCTTATGTTCTTTCTCTGAAGGTGGGTCCTGTGAAGCTCATCTGAATATTCACATAACTCAGAGTAGCTTAAGACATTCACATAAACTCCTCAAACAATATTGCTGTTACTGTATACAATGTTTTCTGTTTCACTCTTCATTATTTCTTTCGAATCTTTCCATGTTTCCCTCAAATCAACCTTCTCACCATTTTTTACATCACAGTACTCCACTAAAATCACACAGCACAACTTGTTCAGCAATTTCCCCAATTGATGGGTATCCCTGAAATTTTCAGTTCTTTACCACCACAAAGAGAACTGTTATAAATCCTTTGGAACGTATAGGGAAACAGATCTAATATTGCTGGGTCAAAGGATACACACAATTTTACAACTCTTTGGGCATAATTCCAGATTGTTCTCTAAAATTGTTGGACCAGTTCGCAGTTGTACCAACAGTGTATTAACATTTATCATTTTCCCCTTCTATCATTTTAGCCAATCATATATTTAATAAGGTAGCTATTATCAAAACTATCTGCACTGGCTAAGAAATAGAATGGTGATTCAGTGGAACAGAATAGGTATATAAAATACACAGTAATAAATTATCATAGTAACCTTGTGTTTTATAAATGTAAAGGTTGTAAACTTTCAGGCTAGAATTTACTGTTAAAAATTGTTGGAAAAACCTGGAAAGTGGTCTGGCTGGCAAAAACTAGGTATAGACCAGTATCTTACACCATTTACCAAGATAAGGTCAGAATTGGGACCTAGATATAAAGGGAGATATCGTAACTAAATCAGAAGAACATGAAACATGTTGCCTATGAAATTTATGGATAGGAGAGGATTTTATGAATAAACAAGAGATAGAGAGCATTGTGAGATAGAAAATAGATATTTTTTATTATGTTAAATTTAAAAGGTTATACACAAATAAGATCAATGTGGCCAAGATCAGAAGGAAAGCAAAAAAATTGAGGGTAAGGAGAAATGGGTTTTATAGACAGTTTTTCAGTTAAAGACCTCACATCTCAAATGTTTGGAGAACCTTATTAAATATATAAGAATATGAGTCATTTTCTAATTAATAAATGATCAAAGGATATGAACAGGCTGTTTTTTGAGAAACAAATCAAAGATATCTGTAGTCATAAGAAAAATGTTTTAAATCTTTATTGATTAGAGAAATACAAATTGAAATGACTTTGAGATGCCATCTCACTTACCAGATTGGCTAAAATGATAGAAGGGGAAAATGACAAATATAGTTCCTGGATTTGTCTTGGCAGGTATACTCTCAGGCATTTTATACTGTCACTTATTTTAAATGAACTATCTCTTACTATCTCTTCTTGCAGGGGTTTGTTGGTGATATATAGAAATACTAATGATTTATGTGGGATTATTTTATATCCTGCTACTCTGATAAGATTATTGCTTCAACTAACTTTTTAGATGAATCTCTAGGATTTCCCAAGTATAACATCATATTGTCAGCAAACAGACAGTTTTATTAGCTCATTGCCCATTTGGATTAATTTCTTTTTCTTCTCTTATTGCTATGGCTAGCATTTCTGGTTTGTTGGTTGTTGTCTTTGTTCTTGAAGAGGACCAAAATGACTTACTATATTGGAGTCAAGGTACAGTGTGTCTGACTTAGGATGTGCTACCACAGACCAGGCATAAATAGTCCATATGAACATATAGAGAGGCCACATCTCTAAATTTACCCATCTCATGTTTCTTTTGAGCTGCTACAATTCTGCTTTGCTTCTTGAGCCCAGCACCTTCTTTGATGTGGGCACACCATGCTGTGTGGTCCTTTGTCAGAGTCTCTAATATCATGCAATTGATTCCTAAGTTCTTCAGAGAGACCCTAAATGTGCTCATCTGCCCCATGGCTGTACTTTTCTGACCTCCATCTGAGCGCTTTCCTTGCATTAATTTTTCATAAAATAGTCTTTCAGGCAAATGTATGTTTGGCATTTGAAGAACATAACCAGCCCATCAGAGTTGCACTCTATGCAGTAGAATCTGAATGCTTGGCAGTTTAGCTTGAGGAAGGACTTCAGCTTCTGGCACCTTATCTTGCCAGGTATCAGAATGTCCCTAAGATAATTCATATAGAAGCAATTCAGTTTCCTGGCAATAGTGCCGGTAGACTGTACAGGTTTTACAGACCTACAACAAAATGAGGTCCGTAAAATGGTTATGTAGACTTTTAGTTTGGTAGGCAGTCTTACTACCTTTCCTTTCCCATATTTTCTGTCACAGCTTCCCAAACACTGAACTAACTCTGGCAATGCATGCATTAACCTCATCATCTATGTATATCACTAGAAAGGATATTGCCAAGGTAACTGAATTTATCCTCAGAATTAAAAATTTCTCCTTTTACTGCAACTGATGGTTTCATGTATGTATAGTATGACTGGTGGAGAACTTAGGTTTTCTTAGTGTTAAACTGTTAGACCAAAATTAGTAGAAGCAGCAGAGAATCAATCCATATTTGTTGCATCTCAGTTTCAGAGGCTGCATTGAATTCAAAATTATCTATGAACAAAGAAATCGTGCACCAGCTCTCCCTCTACTTTAGTCTTGGCTTGTAGTCTTTTCAAGTTAAATAATTTACCATCAATGCAGTAGGCTAACCTGGATGCTGTGTTCATTCTTATCTAAAGTGTCTGACAACACTGCTGAAAACCTCATGCTAAAAAGTATGGGGGCAAGCACACAGTCTTGTTTCAACTCAATTGGTGACTGAACAATCATGCCATCATGAAATTAATGTATAATACTGATGAACTCCAGGCAACCAAATTTTGACATAATTTTCTATAAACCCTCATGATTGACAGTATCAAAGGTCTTAGTTTGATGAATATTGTGTACGGACCTCTATTCTGCTCCTGACATTTCTCCTGAAGTTGTCAGGTAGCAAATATCGTATCAACCATTCCTCAGTCCTTTCTGAAGCCATACTGGCTCTCAGGTAGATGATCATCTTCCAGTTCTATTAAGAGAACTCTGGCAAGAATCTTGCCAGCAATGACTAAGAGAGAGACTCCTGTGATTGTCACAGGACAATCTATTTCCTTTACTTTTATTGAGATGGACAATGAAGGAATCCTTGAACTCTCGGAGGGAAATAATCTCCTTTTGCAATAAAACCCAGAAAATTTCAGTCAGCTTTTGTGGAAACAGTAGATCCCCTGCCTTGTAAATCTCAATTGGAATAGGGATCACACCAGGAACTTTGCCATATGAGACAAACCTAATGGTATTCAAAAAACCTCCTCTTTAGTTGGAAATTGAGTTAGAGAGGGATTGATTTCAACATGAGGTATATTGTCAATGGCTTCAGCATTGATTGATGATGGTCTATTGAGAATGCAATGGAAGTGTTCTGCCAATATCTCCAGAATCATATCCTTATCACTATTAATCAATGTGGCTCTATCAGCACTGACTACTTCAGCCGCACCATATGTCTTTGGCCCTTCATGGCATCACAAAAGCGCTTTGGATTGTTACTATCAGTGTAAAACTGAATTTCATCTGCCTTCTTACTGAGTCAAGAATCCTGCAAATCTCTAAACTTCACGTGCACTTTACTTTTGATGGTGTTAAATGCTACCCTCTTAGGAACGGATGAACTGTTCTACTGTGGAGTTCTCATCTTTCATTTAGTAGTTTCTGAATTTCCCCATCATTTTCATTAAATCAATCTTGATATTTGATTTTCTGACCCAGGTGAGTAAATGCAGTGCTGTACACCAATCTCCAAAAGTTGCCTGCTAGAATTTCCAATATAATATTGAATAGTATTGATGATAATGGGCATCCTTGTTTTCCTCTTGAATTTACTGGGAAGGCTTGTAGTTTATCTCCATTACAGATAATGATTGTTGATGATTTTAGGTAAACATTTCTTAACATTAAAAAAATCAACTTATACATATACTTTCAAGTGTTTTTAAGAGGTAACATTGTTGTATTCTGTCAAAAGCATTTTCTGAATATACTGATATAATCATGTGATTTTTGTTGTTTTTTGTTATTGAGGTAGTAAATTATGTTAATAGTTTTCCTTATACAGAATCAATGCTCCATTCTTGATATAAATCCCACTTGGTCATAATGCATAATCTTTGTGATATACTGTTTCAGTCTCCTAGCTAGTATTTTATTTAGGATTTTTGCATTAACACTGAGAGAAGCCATTATTTCTCCTTCATATTAATAATCAATGACTGAATTAGGACTAGAATTTTTTTTCAGAAGCCTGCAGGTTGTTCAATCTCTGAAGGGCATTGCTAAAAATGAGACCAAATTAATTTTCTCCTCAATCTTGTTCAGACGCCACCCAACCACACAAGGAAGGGAAGGAAGCTCATTGTGTTCTACACAGGTATGGGTGGGGATAAATTCTTTGATTTGACTGCCCAAGGTTAGGCAATTTAGAAGTAAATGATATAATTAAAGTTACATTCCCCCAGTGAATAGGCCCACCTCTCACTGCAATATTCATTCTCATTAACTGTTAACCAATCAGAGTTGGTTGTCAACCTTAGGAATACTCACTTTTCCAAGGGCACATAAACTGTGAAGCTTACTGTCATGATTCATCTTTGGCATCTGACAATGTCACTGACCCCCTTTTATTGGTAATATGGTACCATTATTAATAAAATTGTTAATTACCCAGAAATTATAGCTCTTCAATTTTTTAAATATCATAATTTATTAGCAAAATTGATTCATAATTTCCTTCTCTGTTTTTGCTCTTCCTAGTTTAGGGATCAGCACCATATTTATTTCATAAAAAGAATGTGGTGGGATTCCTCCTTTGTCTATTATTACAAACAATTTAGTTAATATTGGAATTAGTTGATCTTTAAATGTTCAGTAGTATTCACTTGCAAATTCATCTAGTCCTGATGCCTTTTTCTTAAGAAGTTCATTTATGGACCTTTCAATTTCTTTTTCTAAATTAGCTTCATTTAGATATTCTATTTCTTCTTCTGTTGATCTGGGAAGTTTTAATGTTTTTGCAAGTATTCTCCCATTTCACTTAAACTGTTACATTTGCAGGCATATAAATGGGAAAATTACTCCTAATAACTGCTTTAATTTCATCTTCATTCGTAGTGTATTCACCTTTTCATTTTTGATATTAGGGATTTGATTCTCTTCTCTTTAAAAATTATTAACTAATAGCTTATCTATTTTATTAGATTTTTCATAAGACCAACTCCTAGTTTATTAATTCAATGGTTTTCTTACATATGATTTTCAGGATTTCCAATTTTGCATTTAATTGGTGATTTTAAATTTGTTTTTATTCTAGTTTTTTAAACTGCTTGCTAACCTAATTCATCAATCTGCTCCTTCTCCACTTTATTAATGTAAGCATTTAGGGTTACAAACATTTCTCTGGTTATTGCTTGTGCTTCATCTCCTAAGTTTTTATATGCTGTCTCATTATTACCATTCTCTCCAGTAAAATTATTTACTCTTTCTACTACTTGTTCTTTAACTCATCCATTCTTTAAGATTAGGTTGTTCACCTGCCAGTTAATTTTTAATGTGTTTTCACGGTCCTTTATTGGATGTAATTTTTATTGCATTATGTGAACTGAATGCACTTAATATTTCTGCTTTTCTTCATTTAACTACAAAGATTTTATAGCCTAATGAATGGTCAATTTTTGTAAAGGTGTCTTGTTTCTCTCAGAAAAAGGTATACTACTTTCTATTCCCACTCAACTCCCTCCAGATGTCTTTCATATCTAGGTTAAGATTTTAATTAATCTCCTTGACTTCTTTCTTATTTACTTTTTTCATTAATCTAGTTCTGAGAGGGGAAGATTGAAATCTACTAGAATACTTTTGCTATCTATTTCCACCTGTAATTCATTTACCTTTTCCTTTACAAATTTGAATGCTACAGCATTCATGCATATATGTTTAGTACTGATATTACTTCATTATCTATAGTAATTTTTATCACAATGTAATGTACCTGTTTATCTCTCTTCAATAAATCTATTTTAACTTTAACTTTGTCTGATGCCATGATTGCTTATCCTTGCTTTTTCTGCATCAGCTAAAGCATAGTAAATTCTACTCCAGTCCTTTATTTGTACTCTATGCGTAGCTCTTATTTTTATGTTTCTTGTAAACAAAATATTGTCAGGTTCTAGTTTCTGATCCATTTTGCTATCCATTTCCATTTTATGGGGAAGTTCATCCCATTCACTTTCAAAGTTATAATAACTAGTTGTGTATTTTCCCTCCATTCCATTTTTCCTTATTGTTTCTTCTTTCTCATCCCTCCCCATTTACTTCTGACTGCCTCCCTAATCTGCACACTTTTCTAAAAGTCTCTCTCTTATCCTATCCCCATGTCCATTTCTTAATCTGCACACCCTTCTAAGAATCCCCCCTTAAACTATTCTCTTGCCCATCCTACTTCTCTCTAAGTTAAGAAGACTTTTCTATCCTACAAAATATATATGGTTTGTCCCTCTTTACCCAGATCCAATGAGAATAAGGTTCCCAGGCTACCTGGCCCTTCACCTTATCTTGCTCTCCACTATAACAGTTCTTCTATTCACGCTTCTTTTGTATGAGATAATTTGCTCCATTTTGCCTCTCCCTATGCAATTTTATTTTTTTAGGATTATTCCTTCATTTACTCAACCCCAAGATTCCTACCTAAATATACTCTTTCAAACTACTCTAGTAATGATGACACTTGAGTTACAAATATCATTTTCCCACATAAGAAATAATCAGGTTAATCTTATCCTTTATAATTTAGTCTTTCTTACCTCCTTTATGTTTCTCTTGATTCTTATAAGTCAAATTTTCTATTCAGTTCTGGTCTTTTCCTCAAGAATACCTGTAAATCCTTTCATTCATCAAATATCCATTTTTTTCTCTTGCAGGATTTACACTCAGTTTTGCTGGGTAGGTTCTTTTTGGCTGTAAACTCAGATCCTTTGCTCTTCAGAATATTATATTCCACACCCTTCAGTCTTTTAATGTAGAAACTGCTAAATCCTATGCCATCCTGACTGTAGCCCCATGTTATTTAAATTGTTTGTAATATTTTCTCCTTGATCTGGGAGCTTTGAAACTTAGCTATCATGTCCTTGTGAATTTTCATTTTGGAATCTTTTTAGGCAGTAATCAGTGGATGTTTTCAATTTCTATTTTACCCTCTAGTTCTAGAACATCAGGGCAATTTTCCTTAATAGTTTCTTGAAGTATATATTCTCTTTTTTTTATCATAACTTTCAAGTAGTTTGACAATTCTTATATCATCTCTCCTTGAACTGTTTTCCAGGTTAGTTGTTTTCCTAATGAGATGTTTCAAATTTTCTTCAATTTTTTCACTTTTTTTTCCCATTTTTTCCACTCTTTTGATTTTGTTTTATTATTTTGTGATACCTTATGAAGTCAATAGCTTTCCTCCTGCCCAATTCTAATTTTTGAGCGGTTTTCCCCTAATAAGATTTTGGATCTCTTTTTCCAACTGTTTTATTTCCATTTTCCCCCTAATTTTCTTGGGGTTTTTTTCGCATTATTTTTATCTCTTGATATTAATTTGAGAAAATTTTCTTCAACCTCTCTTATTTGATTTTTAAAGTCTTTTTAAGCTCTTCCAAAAACTCTTTGGGCTTGTGACCCATTTTACATTTTTTTTTTGAAGTTTTTCAAGAAGCTGTTTTTGTCTTCTTTCAAGTTTGAACTCTGATCTTCTCTATCACCATAGTAGCTATAGTCAAGTTCTTTCTGTTTTTCACTGATTTTTTAAATGGCTTATTTCTTGATTAACTTTATGTTAGAATTGGGCTCTGCTTTCAAAGTGTGGGGATAACGTTTCAGGCTTCAGGTTTTTCATGCTATTTTATTGAGTTCAAACTGGGGGCCTCTGACTTCTTGGTTCTTTCAGTATTCTATAATTCAAGACCAGGTGTGGTCATTGTTCCTTTGGCTCACACTTTGATCTATGAGTGACCTCAGGTACTTCACTCCATCCCTCAGCCCCCACCATGACTGCCACCACAGAGGCTTTTGTTACCTGCAGTCCCTCAGGCAGTTGCAAGTGTTAGCTTGCTCTGCTGCCCTGGAACCCAAGACTGAAATCCCTGCCCCTCTGTGACCATTCTCAGTGATGTTTGCTTGATCCTCCTTGCCCATATCCAGAGGCTGAGATCCCAACTGTTCAGTGCGTGTTCATTTGGGCCCCTCATTCAGCACCAGCAGAGGGTGCTGCAATCTTTTCTTGACACTGTGGGCTAAAGCTCTCAAAAATATGGCTGCAACTGACACAGCTGCCCCAGGACTTGCTATTTGTTGACTCAGGAGTATCTGCCTGGAGGAACCTGTACTCCCTCCAAGCAGACCACCAACCTAAGAGGTCATATCTTTCCTAATGATCTAAGTTGTCTTAGGCTGGAGGACTGCTTTACCTGACTTTTAATTATTTCTGCCATCCATTTTGAGGTATTATTTTAAGTTATTTGTGGAGGAAATTGGGAAAGTCATGTGGTTATCTGCCCTATTCCACCATGTTCCCACAATTCTCTCCAAATAACTAATTTTTTAGAAATGAGTCATTTTTGTTTTTCCAGCTAATTTAACCAATGTGTCAAACTGACAATTACTGATGCTCTTTTAAGGCTGTACCTGCCTAATCTAGATATTTTTTTTTGCTTCATAGCAAACCAAATAAGTAAACATGAAGTATAATAAAAATTCTGGGAAATATTTTAATAGAATAAGACAATACTGAAGGTTATATTTCAAAGTTATTTCTCTTGAAAAAATAAAAGTGAAAGCAAGTAATGACATTTTTCTAAAAGAGTACAGAAAATACATACACTTACCAATCTGAATGTTGGCAATTGATTCTGTCTGCCGGTCACACAGTGGACTGACACTCAAGTGATATTTTTTTTCAATATCTCCTACATAGGAAAAAATAATAAAGATGAGAGAATATTCTCAGTTTCCCCAACAGTAACACATTGTCTCTGATGTCCTTCCCAGATTCAAGATTTATGATATCAAGAGTCAGAAGGTGTAAAAGATTTCATTACATAACAGAATCATTCAATGTTAGAAATGAAAAGCACATCAGAGAAAACATTTGATAAATAATCTAATCGTCTAAGAGATTAAAAAACTTCCCAAAGGCATGCAACTGAGTTAGTAATAATGTTGAGATTAGAATTTAGAACTCAGGCTTTCTGGCTCCCAGATGAAACTCTATCATAATACTTGCCTATTTAAATATTTGTAAAATTACTGGCTTGGTTTTGCCTGTAAATTCCTAAGAATACAGAAAAAACATGTTGACTAATCCCTCCATGAATTATTTTTGAGCTGGTTTAAAAAAATTATTCAATGTCTAAAGACTAAGTTAACAGTCTCTCAAATGAAGATAATGAAAGACTTACTGTATATTCACTACTTAACAACTCTTACAAATAATGCAGATCACAGCGCATCTTCACCTCAACCTGTTTGATTTTTGTCCATGTTATTTTGTCCATGTATTTCCATATGTGATCCTGCATATTTGCAGGAGGGTTTCATTTATTTCTTTTAACATTCTATGGGTACCAGCACAGCATTGAAATTCTCTGGTATTTCTTGCTCTTGCTACATAACCAGACCACTTCAATTTCCTACAATTAAAAGAAGTTTGGCAAAAGGGATGGTTCTGAACTTGGAGTCAAAAAAGACCTGGATTCAAATCCTATCCATGGCACTTCTTGTGCTACCATTTACAATCACTTCATCTCTCTCAGTCTCAGTTTCCTTATCTGGAAAATGAGGACTATTGTGAAGATCAAGTGAGATAAATACATAAAACATTTTACAAATTTTAAAATGCTAGAGGAATGTCTGTTATTACCACAAATTTCATGTAGGATATATTTTGTGTCCGTTCTTTTCAGTGAATCACTGTTAGTAATATGCTGCTGCAATATTCTACTTGTGCTTATTACATGCCTCTCCATAGCCCTCTTTTAGGTCACTCACAATTTTGACTTGTTGGAGAATGTGATAGTTTGTGACCTCTAACTCAAGGGAGAATATTGGTATTTATCAGATGAATTTGTGTCAGAGTAGTTTAGGATTGTCAAAAACACTATGTAATCTCCCCAAAACAGTCCAAGTTGTTCCTTTCTTCTACTCAATTCTAGATTTAGCTCACTATCCATCTGGAGAGGTTGTCTAAGACATTTGTATTGGGAGACTAATTCAAGGGACTGCCCATCCAAATGCCTATCAGAAACTGAACAATAAGCATTCTTAATCATTTAGTTTGCTCTGTGTGAATTGTTCAACTTATCCTTTATGTGGTTGCAGATGCTACTGAAGAAACTCTACATTATTCTGGGGCTTTGTACAATGTCATCTGCAAACAAACATCTGGATGATCTTAATATCTAAAAAGGATGTCTTTTCTACTTGGTCTCTGCAGCTCACTGTGTGACACTAGTGAACCCTTTTGGGGGGCATGTTTTCTCCACATTTTATGCCCTGCTTGACAAAGGTGAACAGCAGATTTTGATTACTGTGTCAAGGAATTTTGTAGAATCTTAATATATTCATCAGTCTTCTTGCTTGAAAAAATCTTTCAGATGATACGCTATACTACATAGTCAAATGCCATTTTTTAAAGCAGTCAACCAGTGTGTACAGCATGAGCTTATAAATGATGTAGTCTGCTGTAGAACACTTGTACCTATTCCCTTTCCATATTTCTATGTCACATGTACTACTGAAAATTACTTATTCTGCAAGTAACTGACCCCACAGACTCCTCATCTGACACCTGAGTGAATGAGTTGTAGTGAGTTACCTTGATGGAAGAATTCTTCTGTGACTTTTTCACTCCACTGCTTGCTTAGTTCCCAGGTCCGGCATGGGTTGCATATATCAGCACACTTCAAAGCCATCTAGACAATACAACAACTATTACAATCATTACATGCAGAAACAAAATACTTTCATTTTTATTGTATAGTATAAAATGTTTGCATTAATTTCTCTGGTGTTAAAATTAAACCAGAATTACATTATGTGCAGTTATTACAAAATAAAAAAACAGTCTATTATATTCTGAGATGACAATACTATCTACAATACTATGTATGCAAGAAAATATTGAGAATCAGTGCAGAACTTCTAATAAGCATCATTGGGGATTGGATAGGTCTTAACAAAATTGTTGTAATTTTACAGGTTGTCCTCTTGGAGTGCTGACTTTACCATGCTGATGTTCATACAAGGCTTTCTAGGTTTCTTGAAAAACATACTTCTCATCACTTCCTTCAACACTACAGTATTCATGAAATTCATATCCTATAATCTGTTCAGTGAGTTCCCAACTAACAGGTACCACTTAAGTTTATAGTTCTTTGCTTTTATAAAAAGAGCTGTCATGAAGACTTTTACACAAAAATGTTCTTTCCTTGACCTATAGGCCTATTCATAGTATAGCTAGTTCTAGATGCTGCAGTTTAATGACTTTGGGGGCATGCAGTCTACTTTCTAAAAAGACTGGACCAACTCACAGCTCTACCAATAGTGCATTAATGTGTTTATTTTCCCTCAGCTCTTCTAACAATTGTCACTTGTCTTTTTGGTCACATTTGCCCAACAGATGGGTATGTGATTTGGAAATTTTTTTTTTCATGCAGCTATTGATAGCTTAGATTTCTTCACTGAAAAACTGTCCATTCACATTGTCTGACCATGGTAAAGTTGCTTTTATTCTTTATATATATTTGAATCATTTAAACATCTTGGAAATGAGATCTTTCTCAAAGAAATCTGCACAAAAACTTTCCCCTCCCAGCTGTTTCCCTTGTAATTTTAGTTGCATAATTTATGCAAAAACTTTTAGATTTTATGTATTCAAAATTGTCCATTTTACCTTCTGTAATTCTCTCAGCTCCTTATTTGCTCATGAACTGCTCTTCTATCTGTAAATCCAAAAGGCACTTTCCTCTTTGCTCCCTTACTTTGTCTGTGATGTAATGCATGATATTTAAGTCACGTGTCTACTTTGAGCTGACCTTGGTATTCAGGGTGAGATGCTGCTCTGTACCTAGTTTAGTCAAGATGACTTTCTAGTTTCCTCTCAGTATTCATCAAAGAGCTTTTACTCCTTCACAGCTAAGGGATTTAGGATTATCAAGCACTAGGCTATTAGGTTTGTTTGTTCTGCTGTGAACTAAATCTTTTCCAGTGACTGACCTCTCTACTTCTTAACCATTACCAATCTAATGAAATTTTGTTGTATAGTCTGAGATCCGGTACTGCTAGACTCCCTTCCTTCTTCCTTTCCACTTTTTTCCTCAGTGATTTCCTTTTTTTATCTTGATTCTTTGTTCCATCAGATGAATTTTTTATTTTTTCTAGTCTATAATAGTTTGACAGTTTGAGCACTAAATAAGCAAATTAATTTAGATAGTACTGTCATTTTTATTACATTGGCTTGAACAAGAACAATATCTGTTCGATTTTTTATTCTGTCTTTATTTCTGTAAAGATTGTTTTGTAACGTCATTCATGCAGATCCTGTGTACTTCTTGTTAAGCAGACTCCCAAGTATTTTATATACTTATATGGAATACAATTTTTCCTTTTGTCATTTCTTGCTAGTTTTTATTACTAATATACAAAAATGTGGTTGATTTATGTAGGTTTATTTTATATCCTGCAACTTTGCTGATAATATTAATTAGTTCAACTTATAAAAAACTGACTATCTAGGATTCTCTAAATAAACCATTATCATATCTTCTAAAAAAAAAGCAATTAATTTTGCATGATCATTGCCTACGTTTATTTTCACGTCTTTTTTCTTCTTGCTATAGCTAGCATTTTTATTCTCATGTTAAATAGTAATGGTGAGGATGGACATCATCACTTTAACCCCGATCTTACTGGAAATATCTCCTTTCATATGTGCACGTGTTACACACCCACACCCACACCCACACACACACACAGCCAAGTTTTTGATAAATATTATGTAGAGGAAAATCTTATTTAGTCTGTTTTTTTAGTGTTTGCAACAGAAATATTCTGCATCCACTGATATAATCATGTGGTTTTAACTTATTTTAATTAATACGATCCATTATCTTTACAGTTTTCCTTACACTGAACTAAACCTTTACCCTTAGTATAAAATCAACCAGTTTATACAGTGTATATTCTTAATCAAATGAGATAATATATATAAGTTGGCTATCATTGTACCTTATTTGCTAATATTGTATTTAACATTTTTGTGTAAAAATTTATCAGAGATATTGTTCTATACTTTTCTTTCTCAACTTTTTCTTTCACTGGTTTAAGCATGAAGCCCCAACTTGTATCATAAGCAGAGTTCTTTTACTGTTTTTGCAACCAGTTTATGTAATAATGGAATTAATTGTTCTCTGAGGATTTGGCTAGCATTCATTTGTAAATCCCTCCAATATTGGACTCAGTTTTCCTTTGAGAATAATTTATATTCTTCTCTTTTTTTCATTTGTGACTTTATTTTCCTTCTTTTTAAGAGTGACTTAAGTAATCAATTCTTTCATTGATTATTCTGGGTATTTGGTATCTGTAAAAATTCATCCATTTTATCTAAGATACTAGTTTTACTGGCATATGATTAGGTAAAAGTAGGTTCTGGTAGTTTCCTCTTATTTCTCCTTCAATTGTGGTGAATTCTACTTTCTAATTTTTCAAAGGTCAATATGGTCTTGCTATCTAATTATTTTTTGCCACATTAGCTAATTCTCAATTTATTTTATTCATTTAAAAAAACTCCTATTTTTATTTACCAAATTAATTTTTTGCTTTCAATTTTAAGCTCTTCTTTGATTTTCAGTGTTTCTATTTTGTTGCTTTTTTATCTGTAAACCCAATTAGCTGATTTTTTTCCTATCTTTTGTTGATGAAAACATTTAGACATAAAAATTTTCTCCTTAGGATTACTTTAACTGCATTTCACAAGTTCGGTTATTGTAATTTTCTTTGATGAAATTTATCTTATTTCTATGATTTGTTGTTTGACCCATTAATTAAGATTAAATTATGTAGCAAAACAACTCTTAAGATCATCTCTAAATTGCTATCTGGTTTGGGTCCTGGAAGAATACTACAGAAGAAATAAATACTTAATTTCATTATTAATTTTTCTAGTACAGAGTAAATTAATTTAGATAGTACTGTCATTTTTTGTTAACTGGTTCGGCTTAGTAATGAGCAATTACTATTTCTCCACATTTATGTCTATTTTTATAAAGAGTATTTTGTAGTTTCATTCATATAGATCTTGAGTGTCTTGTTAGGTAGATTGCCAAGAATTTTATAAACTCAAGTTATTTTAAGTTTCTATTTCTATCTCTTCTGATTGGGTTTTGTTGGTAATATAAGGTATACTGATCATTTATAGGGATTTGTTTTATACTCAACAACTTTCCTGAAGTTTTAATTAACTTTAGTTGACTCTCTTAAGTAAAGCAACACATCATCTGTAAATAACTAAGTTTTTTTTCAGTTGCCTATGCTTATTCTCAATTTCTCTTTCTTCACTTATTGTTTTATCTACTACTTCTAGCATTGTATCAAATAGTAGTGGTGATACTAAATATCCTTGCTTTATTCCTTATGGTACTGGAGAGGCATTTAGGTTATCTATATCACATATAATACTAATTCGTGGTTTAAAATAGATACTACTTAGCAAATTAATGAAATGTCTAAAACAAAGGTCTGTATTTTCTAGTATTTTTTTTTTAACAAAATTGGCTATTGTAGTTTGTCAAAACGTTTTTTATATCTAATGACATATTTATTGTTCATACATTAATACTGTGTACTAAAGTGTCCAGTCCATTTCTAATTCAGATATAAGGCTAAAATTAAATCATCTAATTCTATCAATTTTTAAGATTCTAATATTAGACTGAATCTTTTCTTCAAAGAGTTTTTCCCTTAGATTACTTCATCAGAAATTTCTAATTAAAAATAGCTACTTTAAAATAATAGCACTGAGTATTCCTAGCTGTTATTTGATGCATTAAGATATAAAGTGGTTCATCTTCAACTTCACTTTATCAGATGTGGATATACATAGCCTTTCTTAATGGGAAAGCTCATTACTATGGATCTTAAATTCTACCTTAAGTATAGCTAATATGTATATCCACAAAATAGTACTATATTTTATCTTATTTGCTACAGTAAATCTAAGAAAGAGGCAATACTATTATTTCTCATGTTACAAATGAGGAAATTGTGTTTCACAAAGGTTAAGTGAGTTGCATATGGTCAGACAAGTTCTAAATGTAAGAGGCGGGGATTTGAACCTAGATGCCTCCTGATTCCAAGCCTAGAATTCTTATCACTATAATTCTTTTCTGCTTTTCAAAAACATTGCAATACAGTACTTAGGTTTTTGCTATTTCAACAATGAATAGTATACTCAGATTTTAAATAAAAAGAACGTCAAAAAAGAACATCATCTGCACTGCCTCTCATTGATTCTACTATACAACCAATGTCAATACAACTTCTCTCCATGGAAGTCACAACACTTTTATTCTCCAAAGCACAGGAGTTAGCTTAACTTGCTTCTGAGAGGGCATAAATTTATTCCTGTCCACCCCCTCTAATCAACAAGAGATTGAAGGAAGAGAGAGAAGGAAGTTTAGTGATCCACTCCAGCTTTCTGCCTCTTCCTTTCACCACCTGGTTCTACTAAATAAGCTGCTGCTGCGAAACGCTGTTGAAAAAATGGAAGCAAAGGCAGAAGGGCTAGACATCCTACTTTTCTCCCTCTCAGACTGACTATTGTGGAAGGATGGGAACATCACAAGGTAGCTGCAGTTATAGTCTCTAAGGAACAGAGATGGGAAAATAGAAGAGGAGTAAATGAAGCGAATATGTAAAAGCAGCAGAAATTAAGTGTTTGTCTTTGTGTCTCTGTGACAGAAACGGAAGAAAATTTTCTATCTACGCCTATATATATGAGAGCTTCCTCCTACATTACCTGGTTTCTAATGACCAATACTGCTGCCAAAGTAATATTTAGTCATCTAAATGTATTTCAGTGCTAGAAATCAAGCAGGCCTGTGTAAATTAGTGGGTCTTGGTATCTGAAGAATGTGGATGAATGTGAAAGAAAGGAGAGTGGGGAAAGGAAAATAGTAGTCCCCATTCCATTCATATATTTTTTTTTTCCTCTTCTTCTACAGGTACAAATTTAAAAGGTGCATTAACATTCATTTTTTATACACAAGGAATAAACATTTGTTTTTAAAGTATGGAGTAATTTGAGTAAGTAAACAGAAAAATGTCAAGTTGATTCTTTCTTATCTGTATCTGCAAGGTAGTTTCATTAAAACATTTTTAATCAAATACTAACAGTTTTGCTTTTCAAAAACATTATTACAATACAGTTTGTAGTTTTCTGCTATTCTGACAATGAGTAATATACTCAGATTTTAAATAAAGAGAAGAGTATAATCACCCGTTCTTAAGGGTATATGATAATCAAAGGTACCTCCTACTAGCCACTTATAAACATTAAACAATCTCATAGCATTGCCTCAGGATTTATGCATCACTAAAATACCACTCTAATACAGTAACATTTTATTTTTATTCTGACTTAATCTATATGACATACATTAAAAATACAAGTTTTATAAGTCAGTGTCACCTGTAAAATGAAATGTCGATGATTGGCATCTTCTAAACATAAATCTCCTTTGTCCAAGTGGGATCTAAACAATGACAGATATTCATTTTGTCGACTAATGTCCGTGGCTAGAATCAAAGCACCTATCTGGTCTTCCATCTGTTGTCTGGAATGAGAAAAACAGACAAATTGTGACAAACATATCTGCACAGAGCAAAAAACTATAAACATTTCTCAATTTTCTTAAAATTTATATCTATAAAATATCCAAATTCCAACTAAAATGATTAGCACAGGATGAACCTATCTATCTATAATCATGCGAATTATTCTTGTCAAAAGAACTTATTTAAGTAACTACAGTTATGTCTAAGATGGTTTTCAGAAAGGTAGCCATATCCAAATATGCAGGGATAGCATTTATACAGTGTCAGAACTAAGAATTATCTGCTTTGGTAAACTTTTGGAAAATTTAAAGGGCCAATTATCTAGTATGTTGTAAAGGAAATTATTTAGATGTGGGCTAGACTAGATGGCCAGTGTTGAGGTTCAACACTGAAATTCTATGGCCAAGATGGATCATTAAATCTGAATTTGGTTGCCTTTTAAGGATTTTTAACTAAATTATTGTAGTCATTGTGTATACTATTTTGGTTCTGATTCATATGGTTCTCAGAGGATGCCTTTCTGTTGATAATATGATGAGTTACTTGGAAAACTCAAGGGACTTGGCAAACACACTAAGAAAATTAATAGCCTCAATGAGTTGCATTAGAAAATAAAAACTTATTTTTAAAAATCACTTTTGGAGATGAGTCATAACAACTAACATTTACAAAATGAATTGTAATGTAAAGTAACTGAAGCAGAGGGAACAATTAAGAGACTTACTGTAAAAATAAGGGCTTAGAAGTGGGGGGTGTCTGTGAATGATGAGAATAGGATATGTAAGAAAATGTTATGAAGATAAAAATGACAAGATTCGGCAATGGTTTTGGTATGTGGGTTGAGAGTAAAGAGTCCTGGATTGTAGACCTGGCTAGATGCTTATATTTAATTTTTACGACATAATTGTAATTCACTGCATCTATATGCCATTTTGCAATTTATGGGAACCCACTTTGTTTCTAGATTTTGGGAGCCTACAAGTTAACTTCATGGTCTTTGGCATCCACCAAGTCTAAAGGGCTCCTATCCCACCCAGAAGGGACCTTCTATATCCCCAGGTGACCAAGAAGCTATGTCAACACAGTCAGAGGCCACCAGGAAGCTAAGTCAAGGGACCTGTTTTACAGATGTCAAATACAGAAAGAAAGGTCCTATATGGTCCCAAGTATTTAGCATTTTTTGTAGTACAAAGAACTGGAAACAAATAAATGGCTAAAAAATACACTGATATATCAATGTAATTAACAGAATACTATTACATCACAATACATCATAAGAGTATAAGAGAAGTAATGGGAAGATTTATATGAATGGAGACACAGTGAAATATGTAGAATCTGGAAAATTATGCATGCAGTAACTACAACGACATAACTTTTAAAGACAATCTATGAAACTCAACAGTAACAAAAACAACCAGGCTCAATCCTGAAGAAAAAATGCATTGTCTTCTTTTGTGTATAATGTTGATGACTGTTGATAGGCTTGTTACTTTGGCAGAACTGACACTGCTCTCTTGGTTTTACTTCTGTCTATCTATTCCTCTACCTTCTTTGCTAGATCCTCATTCAGGTGGCAACTGCCAACAGCAGAGGGTCAGGAATTCAGGCTCTGCCGTGGGTTCTCTTCTCTTCTGTTGTTTAGTCATGTTCAACTCTTCCTGCCTGAGGTCATATTTGGACTCCAGGTCCAGCACTCTATCTAGCTGCCCCTTCTCTTCTCCCTCTGTACTATTTCACCTGCTGACAAAACCAATTCTCTTATTTTCAAATGCCATCCCTATGCAGATGACTCGCTGATACACATTTTCAAGCCCTAACACCTTTCCTGACCTGCAGCACTGAATTTTCACCTGTCTTTTAAACATCTTGAACTGCATGTCCCGTTGACACCTTATACTAATCATGTCCCAAACGGAACTCATTTTTTTCCCCCAAACCCATCCCTTTTCCAAAGTTCCCCATTACTATCATGAGTACCACCACTCTCCCAAACCTTAACTTTTTATTCTCTACTGCTGTCCATATCCAATCAATTGTCAAATCCTATTAATCCCTTCTTTTTAATATCTCTTGTATGTACCTTCTTCTCTGTACGGACATTGCCACCAGCCCAGTGTAGCCCCTCATTACCTCACGAATAGCCATCTAATTGGCCTGCCTGCTTCAAGTCTCTTCCCAGTTCAGTCCATCCTCTAAATGATCTAAAATGTTTGACAATGTCATTCCTCACTATATCCACTCCAACCCACACCCCTGCCATATATTAAGTCCCAGTGGCTCTCAATTACCTGCAGGATCAAATATAAAACTCCATTCAAAGTCATTCATAACTGAGCCCCCTCCTACCTTTTCAATCTTCTTACAACTTATTGCCTTCTCTGTCTCTACGTACTCTTTAATCTGGTGACACTGGATTCCTACCTGTTCCTCATACTTAACATTCCATTTTACAACTCTGGGCATAAATATATTGACTTCTCACCTGTCTTAAAATCTGTAGCTACGTTCCTTGAAAGTTCAGTCATGGTGCCACTTTCTCTGCCAAACCCTTACTAACACTTCACCTCTAAGTTGTTAGTTCTCTCTCTTGCACACTTCAAATTGTCTTCTATTTACTTATCCATCCAAAGGTCATATACTCAGTAGAATATGAATTCCTTGAGGGCAGATAGTGTTTTTGTCTTTTTATTGACAATGCCTAGAACAGTACTTTGTATATAATAATCTCAATATTTTGTAGATCTCTGACTGCCTCAATTTGGTAATGTGGTTACTCCCTTCTATAGTCTAGATCACAAACCCATCAATCCCTACCCATAGTTCATATCCCCTTCTAAATTTAAATAGGGTGCTGAGGGTCTTCCTCTACGTCTCTTTATAATAATTTGTGGACTTTCCATGAGGCATCCCTCACTCTCATTATATGAACAGCCGGTTTTTTCATTTGGTAAAATAGTTCTCTAATAACATTTTAATGTTGCAATTCTTTGGAAATAGTAATCATTTAGTAAGTATCTGTAAACTGAGTAATTTTATTCATGAAGAGGATTGTTGCTTGTAGATTATGGAGAAACCATAAATTCCTTCATATATGCTCAGTCATTAATAAAAAACAAGCCAATGTGATAATCTTATAATAGTGTATAATTCCCAAAATGACTTTTTTACAATTTTTCTTTCACTCTGATACATTATTACCTGCTTTGACATGTCCTTTTATTCTGAGAGCAACAGAAATGTGTACAATGCGAAGAACTTAAGATAATATTTTGGCTATTATATTTTTGGAGATATTAAAAACCAGTAGATTTTATAGATTTTTAGGAATTTGGACTTACCTACATTTTCTTCCCTTCCCTATTTGTTTGATTTAGCCTTAAAGGAATTTAGCACCTATTTGAGATAATCATGATATAATCTTAATATATGATTCATTCTATTGTGTGGATAGAGTGGGGTTGTAAATTTTAAGAACTCAGGAGCATAATTCATACAAATTAGTCTACTGGAATGAATTTCTATAAAAACAAGTCTTGAGTTAATTTAAAAACTAATATAAATATCCCCCCAAAAAACCCCCAGTTGTCACCCATTAACTCCAGAAAATACTGGAAATATGAGAGATGTCACATCTATAAGAAGCCTATTATGAATATGTATTTTAATTATATATACACACACACACACACACACACACACATATACACACACTGTATGGATACACAGATATTTATATTTATTTCTTTTTCAATTTACTCAATAGTCAAAAATTTGTCAAATGGCAATATGTTGTGCAATAGGAAAATAATAACTTCAAAACATTTGGTAAAATAACTTTCCATGGTTCATAATAAAATGAATTTAATGTTAATGAAGTGCATTAAGTCTATTCAACATACCTGTTTTCTAATGGCATATGGGCAAACAAACCAGATTCTCTCAATAACCCCACTGCTGATCTCCAGTGGTGATTTTCTAATACTGAGGTATTCTAAAAATAAAAGCAAAGCATTAATTTGTTTAATATACTTTAGTGATATTTCTAAACATAAAGTAACTCATTGTTCTCACTTACAATATTTCATATTCTAGTTTTTCATAATTCTAAAATAACAAATTTATCTAAGTTTTATTTAATGTCATAACTGTACTTACCTTGTATAAAGTTGCTAAGTAATGATTTGTTTTAATAAGGAAAGGCTGATTAACACCTGGATGATCAAGATCATGTGTGGCAGCTGCAATTAAACTCAGCAAGATGTCCCAAGGAGTTACAGAGCTGGCAAGCTATAATTTAATAAAATGCATTATTAATCACCTGAATACACCTGAGAAATTCTGCACCATCACTACCACTGCAATAGACAAAATGGATATGATACCACTTCTATTTTTATGAAGTTCTTTGAGTGTTGTTCTCTAAGTTAATGCAAGTTACAACTACACTATATTATTTCTGATAAACCTAATTTATCTATCAGTGATACTGTTTTATTAAAATCTCTTCCTGTAGGAATTAAAAGAGCTATAGTCTCTTTTATTTTTAAGTTACAAAAATCTCTTCTCTCCCTTGGACAAGCAGGCCTGCATCATCATATACCTGGCATATAGCAAGAGCCAGCTGATTGGGCTCCCCATTTTATCTCTCCCTACTCCAGACCATCCACCATTCAGCTGTCAAAGTGATCTTAAAATTCCGGCCTGATTATGTCATTTCCCTCATACAATAAATTACAATGGTTCCCTGTAGTCTGCCTTTCCCAATCCAGCCCCCTACCACCTTTCCAGTCTTCTTACAACTTACGTCCCCCAGAATACTTTGCAGTCCAGGAACACTAACACTAGTCTTTTTGATGCTCCCTGCATATGACATTCAATCTTCTGCCTCTGAGCATTTCCTCGGCATCCATACCTGGAATTCTCTCCCTCCTAATTTCTGCCTCTTTTGCTTCCCCAGCTTCCTTCAAGTCCCAACCAAAATACCACCTTCTACAAGAAGTCTTTCCTCTGTTAATTGCCTCTAATCTCCACTCCCCCAACTCTGTGTCATTAGACTGTGAGTTCCTTGAGACTAGGAACTATTTTTTACCTTTTTTTTAGCACAGTGCTTGACACATAGTATGAGTTTAATAAATGCTTGTTGAGTGTTGACTAATTCTAGATTTTGGCCCTGACGTTTCTGATACTTTTCCTTTTGGGGTTTCTTTCAGGAAATAGTTGGTGAATTCTTTCAATTTTCATTTTGCCTACTGGTTCAGAGAGCTCTGGACAATTTTCACTTTTAACATTTTCCAAGTCAAGGAGTACAATAATTCTTAAATCACTTTTTCTTGACCTTTTTGTTCAGGTGAGCTGTTTTTGACAGCTGATAGTTTAAATCCTCTTCCATTTTTCAATCTTATTATTCTTTTCTATTAATTTTTGTTGTTTCACAGTCATTAATCTGGGGTTTCTGAGTCATGTGAACAGCAAGAGGGAGGACTAGGTCCTTTCTCTGATCCTCACAGTATCTCAAACCTCTCCAAAACAGAAATTACACATTAGATAAAACAACAACTTCAGCTGTCTCCACAGTCTAGGAACCCCAAGAACCCCAAAGAAGGTTTAAAAAAACCAACAACTCTCTTAAGCTTACTTATTATACCATCCTCACCACTACCCCTCCCATAGCCCGCCATGCTACTTGGCAGGAAGCTGACCTAATTCACACGTTAATAATAAAATACAACCCTTCTTCATTCTAGTGTTGTGGAGATCTAAGTTCCAAAGCGCAAACATTTGCTGAGGCTTTGACAGCCAGCATCCTGACAGCACTCTGTGATGCAAAAGTTCTCTGCAAGAGAGTGGAAGGACAGAGGGAAAGGGACAGGACACCTGTCTAGTCTTGAAGTAGAGCTCATCCTACCCTCAGACTTCTCCCTGCTACTCCCAGAATGTTAGAGACCTAAAGGCTAAAAGACAGAAATCAACCCTGGCTTCAATAACACCATGATAGGAGCTTCTTCTTAAATGTACACAAAAAGTGAGGGCAGAAATCAGAGTGAGGTAAGGGCAGGTCTGGGGCATTATGTGAGAAACCTGGTGACATACCATCTATAGCTAAATCAATGTTTTGTTCTGTTTTTTGGTGGGACTACATTACAAATTGAATTAGCACTAAATTCCAAAATGAAAAGAGGGAAGAGTAGGATTGTGGGGAGTTTGTGATGTGCCTTGATCAAACTGAAAGCTAGCAATGAGGGGAAGGTGATCCCTCTGGTCTCTCAGAAAGAAGAGACTACATGGGATTGGGTGAGGAGGAAAGGATGGAAAAGGAAAGGAAAAAGAAGGAAACTTTACTCTGGTAGTGGGAACTGATGAACACTTCCACAGATGAAGAGAGATGTTTTGTGAAGAGAGATGTGGACCAAGTGCTGAGGGTTGTCTGTTAAGATTTGGTGCTTGAAAAAACTGCCTGACTTGTTTTGAGGGGTGGGGATACGGTTGAAACTCCTTGGGGGAACTGATGCTTGACGGAGTGGGAGTGTGATGATCCATAGAGCAGATTTTGAGGCAGATGGAAAGACATGTTAATGGTATAAATGGGAATGTGGGGAAAAGGATGAAGATTTCTGCCATGGGGCAATGTACTCTCTAACATCCACAGGAATTGTTACTTTTCTGGGAGTGAGGTACGATGGAAAAGGGGAATCCACAGGGCAAGCTCCACAAGGCAATGGGGAGAGTCCACAGTGATACTTCACAAGTTTTGACTCCATGAGGGATGCAGAGAATAGAGAAGGCCTAGACAAGTACAGGAGGCATGAACCAGAGGAGGAGGGTATAGAGGACACATAATGAAGAGAGTGAGAGAAATCTTCTCTGGAAAGAGATTCGGAAAGTGAAAAATGAAAATTAAAATCACTGACTTCTGCTTGGTGTACTTTAATCTTCAGCGAGTACATTACCACTTTCTGTTTTAAACTATTTATTCCTCTTCTCATTCTCTCTCCCAGGGCTTTCATTTCATTATTTAATCTCATCTATGAACACCCTGAACACCTGGTTCCTCACCCTACTCACTTCCGTCACACACAGATATGGTCATACCAATGATCTTCCCATTACCCATGAACACATACCTCCACATTAAAGAATTTTAGGATTCCATTACTGAACTCTAAGCTATTGCTTTTCGTTGGCATATTTTTTGGTTTATTTATCTCTAGCCTCAGTCCCTGATTTGGGGTCTGTGCTTGGCTGATGTCTGCCTGATAGCTTTTGGGTGATATAATATGTTCTGCTTGGTATTACCCTGATTTACCTCCACTTTCTATAGTTAAGGCCTGTCTATATCTGTGAGGCTCAGAGCATGGGATCTTTAGGGCCCTCTAAGGTTTCTCAGGATAGAATTCTAGGGAACTCAGAGCCCCCAGACACCTGGGCTCTCCTGGTCTGAGTGCTGCCACGCCCTACTTTTTTATGAAGCAACCTTGGTTTCCAATATCTAGATTCCCATCCCACTGGGGCTTTCCAGTAGGTGACTTCCATCCTACTGACTCTAGTCATAGATCCCTATACATGTCACTGATCTAACTAGAACTGAACTGAAACTCCAAGAGTACTTGTCTGCACTGGCTTCACTGGTGGCCTCATTTGCTTTACTCGAAGCTCATTTGGCTTACTCGAGGGGCAGTTCTGTGAGAGAAGAAGACAATACTATAGTTTCTCATTAGACTTCCAGTAGCCTCTGATACCATATTGTCTCTCTTGCATCATTACTCATTTTTAATATATTAAAGTCTGCTCAAGATAAATATATATCTCTCCTTTTCCATTTGGGTGAACTAGAGTTTCAATTACTTGAAAACTGTAGTATTTCATGATTCAAGTGCACAAATGGAAGAATATTAAGGTTAAAATTTTTTTTTTAATTTAAGGAGAATCTTGGGTCACTAAAACTTTTCCCTTTCCCTAAAGTCATTCCAGCCTGCTCTTTTCCTGTTTTTCTTGGACTAGCACATTATCCGTTGACAGTATCTGTCCTACTTATGAGTACTAACATGCTAATGATTTGTTAGCTAGATAATGTAACTGTTTCACCTTTCCACCAAATTCCTCAAGTCTTTCCTATCCAAAAAGAAGATATATAATATTGTTGATTACTATGTTAATTGTTATTTATTCAATATTTATTAAGCATATATTTGGTGTAAAGCACTAATTTAGTTCTGTTAGAAAATACAAAGAGGAAGCAAATAGTCTCTCTTGACACTGAGCTTTTAGTCTAGTAGGAAAATATGAAACATACAGATAATTAGTAAAAAAAAAAAATGATACATGTAAGTGTATAGAGAGGGATAGAGTGCTAGCTGAAGTTCAAAAGAGAAAGATCATTTCTGAACAGGATAAGTTTATAGAGCAGTTGGCATTTAAGACAGGATTTAAAGGATGGGTCATCCATCTCTCTTCAGGGTCCCCAAAGTCCTATTTTGGATGCCTCACTGTGGAATGGAGGTGCTCTGGTTTCTTAAAGTAAATGAAGTAAAATTATGAGTCAATTACAACAAATTTAAGTACAGAACACAAGATGGACTATATTTTTGTCATCCAAAGATCAACTTACTTTTGTCTGAATACACTTGTCACATTGGCCAAAAGGTGATAATTATTTTGCATTAGTAAAATTAATCTGCCAGTAATAGGAAGGCTGAATTAGACTTTCTAGTAGAAGTGAGAAAACTAGCTTGGAGATTAAGTGGAAACTGAAAAACCTGGCTAAAAAGAGGGGGATAAAAAAATGGAAAAATATTCAAAGGAAATAGTGGTAATAATGAAACAGTGTCCACAGGACCCAAACATGTAGGCAGAACTAGCGCAATCATTTCCCTGTCCTTCACCTCGACTCTCTTATCATGCTATCGAGAAACCTTTACTAGTCTGGATACTATCTTTATATTGGAAGTTACTAACCCTGATTTAAGGCACCAAAAGAAATATGAAACATCTGAAAATGAACATTCAAACATTCAAATGATGTTTTTTCTTATAGTAGTAGACGGAATCAATGTCCACTTCTTACCTTAGGTTCTTTTAAATAACAGTGCATGGCCTGAGTCACGTCAGCAGCATGAACTGCATTGTGATAAGGATTGTGACTATGATAATCTTCTTGAATCATAACTAAAGAGAGAAATATGAATTTAAGTATAATGAAGAAATTTATTAACATATGAGGAATGTGGATTATCTCATACACACTTTAAGTAATTACCATCTGAAAATGACAACATAGACAAACTAGTATTTTATAAACGAGTCACCACATACTTCAATCATATTTAAGTAATGAGTAAATGAAATAATTAATGATTCTGAAGCTTTGGATTTGTGGTACTGTCAACATTTTTTTTGCTTTGATAAGATTCAATGCCCTGATTAAAGGCTGAAGGTGCTGCCAAAAGTATTTCTAAGAAATTTCTTATGTTTACATGAAGTTTTAATCACTTTTCCCTTGAGAAACAAAGATAAATCATGGACACTACCATTAGGTAGAAAAGATAAATATTTGTTTGGAATATATTTCCACAAGATAGGCATACTTCTTACACAGACGTTACATTACATGCATATTCAAACTTAGGGTCTCTATTATAGCCAGAGGGAGCTGGAGCCAGCTTATACCAGCTTGTGAGAGATCATACCTTGGAAATCAGCAAATGCTACAAATCAAGACCTCATTCTTTTCCTGATAGTCTTAACTTAAGAAAGTGATGGAGAAAATGTTAATAATGCAGATTAAACTCCATTTTCAAAGAGTGGGTATTATTAATATATCATTAACCCACAAACACCCTGATTGCAGCAAATCCTAGAATGCTTTTCTGTCTCTATTGTGTTGGTTACTGCTAGCTGTAGCGGTCAGGTAGGGAAAAAGCATAACATGAGATATTACAGTGCTTAGGAAAGAAAATAAAGGACAGAAATTGTCAGATTTTTCATAGCAGGATACAACATAAACATTTAAACAAACTTTTTATGTTAACTACTATCATGACATCAGCTGGAATTTCTTACCTAAAAATCTACGAAGTTTCATCATATCTAAGTGGAAGTATTCAATTAGGCCATGAAGACTAAATAAGTGGAAGGTTAAGCTCACTAGACTGTTTCCTAAAAGGAAAAAGGGAAATATGTTATGCCAGTATAAATATCAACACAGAAATTTTTTATTGCATTTTTAACCAGGAAATTCATTTGGCAAACCTTTAATATTAATGTATTTCTCATTATATTTACAGACCTTACTGTATATGTACAGACATTACTAAATACAATGATCTTACGATTTTCAACTTCATTTTTTGTCATAAATGCAGTCTTATTTCTATTCTACGTAAAAATGATTTCTTTTATTTTTTCCAAATGAGGATTTGACTTCTGCATTTATTTCATTTTAGAAAGTAAGTACAATGAATTATGAGCAATCATCACTATAAAACAATTTTGCAAAAGAACTAGCTCATGCAAATTGATAGCATCGTAGATTTTTATCATTTTCTCTGAGAAAATTCTCTTTGGTAGCAGGAAACATGTCTTACGCATTATTATACTTCCCCAACACCCACTAAAGTGACATATATAACATGAACAATATTCTAAAAATGAATTTCACCACATTTTTCCAGCATTCAGAAAATAAAAAATTTAAATTTAGTTATAGGATTTATTCAAATTAATGAGTTAGTAGGAGGCATGAAGTAACAGAGAGAGTACTGGATTTTGTCATCAGTAGAACTGAGCTTAAATATTGTGTCTGTACTATCTTTATGACCTACAGGCAAGTCACCTAGACTCCTAGCACCCAGCTTTTTGATCAGTAAAATGAGGAGTTGAACCAGATCAATTGTCTCCATACTTCTTTTACATTAAACCCCTATCAGAAAAAAAAAAATTTGAGTACATATCCCATATATATAGTACTTTGAGTACATGTCCTATATATACTTAATAAGTTACATACCTATGTTACTGTATTATTATGTATTTTGTAAAATAATTAAAAATAAAACTTTTAAAATAAAGATGTAACAATATTTGATCCCAAGGGTTAACAGGAAGCCACCGGATTTTACTGAAAAGTGGATAACATGATCGTTGTTTAGTCTCAGTCATGTCTGATTCTTCATAACCCCTTTAGGGGTTTTCTTGGCAAAGGTACTGGAGTGCTTTTCCATCTTCTCTAGCTTATTTTACAGATGAGAAAACTGAGGCAAACGGGGTTACGTGACTTCCCAGAGTTAAACAGCTAGTAAGTGTCTGAGGCCAGATTTGAACTCATGAACCTTCCTGATTCCGGGCCTGGTGCTCTATCCATTTTGCCACCTAGGTGCCCAGAGTGATGTGATTGGACCTGTGCTTTTGACAACTTAGTGGAGAACAGACTGGAGTGGGGAGAGACATGAGACAGTGAGATAATTAGAAGGCTACTGTAATAGCCCAAGCAAGAAGTGATTAAAAACCTGTACTAGAGTAGTGGTTGTATAAGTGGAGAAAGGGGATGTTGTAAACATGAAAACAACAAAACTCGACAAATGATTGGATATGCAGGGGACTAGAAGAATAGCGGTGCTTCCATAGTAACATGGAATTTCTGATTAAAGATGGATCTGAGGAGAATGATAATGTAACAAGGTCTGTAATATTAAGGTCTCCGATAAAGATTACAACTCATCCATTCATGCTTATCTCGTGAGATTCATTCTCCACCTTTTTCTAAAACAAAAAGTATTTGGGTGTTGAAGTGGTTCTTACTCCCTGGTCACTGCTCCAGATCACAGAGCCAACTGAGAAGAAAAGAGTAAGCAAGGATACCCATGGTAGCCACAAAGTTATATGGGGATGGTGGAGCTGGCAGGAAGAAATAGTAAGGAGGGTATATGCTAGAGGAAGGGTAAGGGTGATTTTCCCCAATGTCATGTGTCCAGCTCTTTGTTAACATGCTCAGGTTAGGCTATGTACCAGGAAAGAGGTGGGGGGAGGATTGGGAGTTTAAACATTAAAGGAAGGAGGCAGGTGGGGTAGTGTTGGAAGTTAATGGGTAAAGAGGGTCTTGTGTTTGTGTTGGAAAAAAGCTTAGTGAATGGATATTATGGGAGGGCCACATAAACCAAATTCCCATCCTCAAGTTGGTTGAACACATACACCCTTTGGACATAGTGAGTTTAAGATACCACCTAAAGAACAGCTAGTTTGAGATTTCTAAAGGGTAGTTCAAAAACTAATACTTCCACTAAACTGAAAAAGTATCACGATTTACAAAATAGGTAACAATTAATAACAATTAAATATGTGGTTTGGAAAATCCTTGTGAAATGGTGAGCTGATTCTTGTTCCACATTTCACCTAGATTATCTAATTTGTCTCAAGAAAGTCAGTAATTATTTCCATAATATTCTATAAATGGTAAATATTTTACTATTTCTATATTATTAATGTAATATTACATGTCAAATTATTACTAAAAAGTGATACACAATAATTTCTTTCACATGAATATAACCCATCAATTTCCTGTGGCTGAGTGATTATGGGCTCAGGAATCTATGGTCTACTTTCATGGGAAAGTATCCCCATCTTCTGGGGATTAGGAAAATTGCACATTGGGAATATCACATAAAAGAGGACTTTGGTCACACAAAGGACGAAGCTTAATGGTATCTAATAAAGGCTGGAATACAAATTAAACGAGAGGATTTTTGTATACAAGTGTTTTTCTTCACTGTTCCAAAATATGAACTGATTATTATAATAAGAGTGAATGAGCAAAATTACTCAGAGCAATCTGTGATCACATAAATTTGGCTGATCCATTCAATGACAAAGATTGTAATCTATTCATACTGGCTGATCTTGTGCTGTTTTGGGTGAAACCAGGAGATTCCTCAGAAACATTCAATTTATAAAGTTTTGAGACTACAATCAACTTCATTTTTATCATCAAAATCTACTGAACATTGCATAATTGCTAAATCTAAGCACATATTACACACAAAGCAGGCAAACAGTAAGTTTTTTTTTTTTGTCAGTAGTACCATTAAGTGTTCTATTTATGTGTTGAATTTCAACTTGGCCAGTAATACATTTATTTACCTGGCTTTCCTTAGCACAGTGCCCAAACATACAAATATATGTTAGACGCCATTTATTATGAAGACAGGTACAGAGGAAAGTGCTGGACGTAGAATCAGTAGACCTAAGTTCAAATCCCAGCTCTGCTAACTTATTTCTTTTGTGACCTAAGGCAAGTTATCTAATTTCTCACTTTACCTCTCCATCTCTAAAATAAGGTCAGACTAGATCACTTCTGAAGTCCCTTTCAACTTTAAGTCTATGTTCCTGCACACAAATGATATTTAAAAAAACCGAATGTTCATAGATCAAGTAGTCAATTTAGCTACCAACATTACGAAAAGCAATATAACAGAGTGGGTGGGAGTCCTCAGTCCAAGATTGACTGAGGAAGGTCTGGGTTTAAATTAGAGCACCTTTTAAGTTCCACTTCATTCTCATCAAATTGGCAAAATTAAAAAAAAAGGAAATGGTTGTGTCTGACTTTTTGTGATCACATTTGGGATTTTCTTGGCAAAGATACTGGAATTGCCATTTTCTTCTCTAGATCATGTTACAGATGAGGAAACCGAGGCAAATAATGTTAAGTTACTTGTCCAGGGTCACAACGCTAGTAAATATCTGAGGCCAGATTTGAACTCAGAAAGGTGAGTCTTGCTGACTCCAGGTCCTTATACCCCTTGGGGAAAAAATATTTTGGTTCTTCTTGGAGTGACTGATCTTACAGAAATCAAACTGAGTATTCTTTTAGACTTTCATTCTTTCTACTGTCTTTCTTTACTCCCTCACACTTCTCTACTATAGATGGCATTTGCTTTGACAGAGCAGATTAGAATAAACCACTCTTTACTTACCATTAGTTAATCTATCGAAGAGAAAGATATCAAAGTTCCAATTGCCAACTTTTTCCAACATACACTGAAATAAAATAAAAATGTTTCCACTATTAACATAATTTCAATCAACATTTTCTATCATCTGTGGTTGCTTCAAAAAACAGCAACGGAAATTGAAACTGACTTATTCATATTATGAAGGAACATGTTACCAAATGATATACTTGTTCAAAGACCTGTCTACTTGACTTAGAGATACAGTTACTGTGATTTGAAAAACCAATCATTTCATGTTTTTTCAGTGTTTAGGGTGGGGAGGGAGAATGGCAGGTGAACGAATCAAGAAGAGAGGGTTTTGGTCTTCTTACTTCTTATGTACTTTTAAGAATCCTGCGTAAATATAATTTAAGACTGTCTTACTATTTTAATAAAAGTTTTTGCAAATCAAAAAAAGCATCATAATTTTATTATGATGATATGGCTTATTATTTGGGATAGAGAATTAAGTTAATATGGACAATATACTGGATATTAAACATTGCTTCTCTAAAACCAAAATTAAATAGCTTTTACCTAACCTGAAGATTCTGACTTCTACAGGGATATGGATAAAACTATTTTCAATAATTTAGGCTTTGTATAAAATGCCTACATAGATATTAAGGATGCATTATACACATATATACATTGTAGTCCAAGTTGAAATAACAATTTTGCCACTGACTACCTGGAAAAGCTTAAGCAAAAAAACACTTTATATCTATCTTCTCTTCTGTCAAATGGAAAGGCTGGACCAGAATGTTTCTAATGTATTTCTTAGTTCTAAAAGACATGATGCATACTTTTAGCGTTGGCATTAACTTCTTATCCCTCTGAGCCTCATTTTTTTCATCAGTAAAATGTTAGTATTGGAACTAATTTCTATGGTTTTTTTCTCAAATATAGTTCTATATGGTTCTCAAATATAGTTCTCAAAAATCTACTTTCTACTCAATGTGAAACCAATATAAGAATTTACTTTCTTTTATTACTACATAAACTCATATTTTGTACCTTTCATTCAACTTCAAAAGGAAAAAGAGCATACAAAAAGCTCAAAAAATGAATCTTCAAGACTGGATTAAGTCCCCGTAAATCATGTTGGCTCATGCACGTGAAATTCTTTGCTTAGTGAATTCAAAGACGTTAAAAACTTACACCAGGCGTACAAACCTTGGCTTGTCCATTATAGTCATCATCTAAAATGTTTAATGAGTTTGAAACAGCAACACCACGGAAAAAGTGAGAGGACCGAAGATACCGCTGGAAACTTAGTAGCCTCCGTATATTCCTGGCAGACACAGATACTTCAATTTCAGATTGTGCTGAAAGAAAAAAAAAACAAAAATCAGTATGTCAGTCAAAACTACCATTCCATAAACCATACAAAGTCTTTCTGCCAATCCCTATGTTTCCACAGCAAAGTTTTCAAACTTTACTTAGTAACTGCTAAGGAAAAACAGGCAACATTCATCACCCGAGGACAAAAGTTGGAACGGCCTACCTGATGATCACTTAAAGAGTACAAAGAGACCCAAAGAGAAGCCAGACTTTGTGCCTTTCAGACTGCTTACCTCTAGGTGCACCATCACTTGGCCATATGTACAAAATGGCCGCACCTGGATTAACACTAACTTTCATACTTAGAAAGCAGTTCCCAAGCTACATTTGGAACTCTCAAGATTATCTTTTAACTCTATGGAGTCTCTTAAAATGTTTTCCTAAAACAAACAAACAAAACACTTTCACTGAGAGGAAAAAAAAGACCAAGCTGACTTAAGGATGATTTCTATATAACTCATATAGAAATGGGAAACAGATTTCCTAAAAGCAGCTGCCTATAATTTACACTGTTTTTGGAAAACAGCATATAGGCTATTTTGCTAATGCTAAACACACATGTAAACACATCAGCCTAATAAAATGTCAACCCATATCATGATCTACACAGTTTATTTTCAAAAGAAAAGTAAGTAATGTATTTAACAATCAACAACTACTTTATTCCAAAACAAATATTTTGCCTCAAATAAAAGTTCTTCCAGCAAGAACAAAGTTTACTTTCTCTTCATTTTTTAAAAATCCTCAGCTATACTATAAAAATAGCCTTTTAAGTCATATTCAAATGGCTAAATTTAATAATTGTTACTAGTTGAATACTTGCAATATATTTTCCTAAGTCCTTTTCCCCTTTCATATTCCTACTTTGACCTCCCTTCTCAACTCTTTATCATCCACAAGGGGATTATTCATAACATGTTTTAAAATTTATAGTCTGTATTCCAAAAGACTTATGATGGAAAATGCCAATCACATTCGGAGTCTGAATGAACATCGACACATACTATTTTCATTTTCTTTGTTTCTGTGTGGTTTTTTTTCTTTTTTGTTCTGTTTCTTCTTTCACAACCCAACTTATGCAGAAATAAGTTTAACATGACTGCACATATAATAACCTGTATCAGACCATTTGCTATATTGGGGACAAGGGAGAAGAGAAATGGAAAAAACTTGGAACTCAAAATCTTATTAAAAAAACAATGCTGAAAACTGTCTTTAATGCAATTGGAAAAAATAACTCTATGTCACTCACCTTGTGTGAGGACCATCAATAGCCATGTGGCTGAGGAAATACAACTGCTAAATTAAGCAAAATTTAATTAGAAAGGTAAAGCTGGTGCTGCTAAAAATCATTTGACATCTGAATGCATTAGTCAGGTTTAAATTAGCTATGCCCCTATTCTGTACGTTACTAAGGATATCTCCAAATAGCCATAAATGTCTAATTCTATATTCTGTCATTTGTACTTAAAAGAAAATATTTCCAATCTGTTGTCAAATCCTCTCGAATCTATTTTCAAATATCTCTTGTATATGCCCCTTTCTCTCCTTCTCAAAGGAGACATACCTGGACTATCCCAGTAGTGTGCTAGTGGGTCTGCCTGCCTCAAGTTTCCAGTCCAAGTGATCTTTCTAAAGTTCAGGCCTAGCCGTTCAGTAAGTTCCTTTGGCTCTCTATCACCTCCAGAGTGACAAAGTGGTACAGTAGATAGAGTGCCTGCCCTGGGGTCAAGATTTCAAATTTAGTCTTAGACTCTCATGAGTTGTCTGATCCTGGGCCAAGTCATTTCATCTCTCTCAGCTTCAGCTTCCTTTTGTCTTCTTTTATCTTAGTTCTCACCATATACCCTGTGATTCAGTGACAATGACCTCCTTGCTGCTCCTTATACAAACACTCCTAGCAACTCTGAGCATTTTCACTGGCTATCTCCCACACCTGGATTTTTTTTTCTTCCTCAGCTCCATCTCCAGAAGTTTTCTTTTAGTTCTAGTAAAATATTATCTTCTACAAGAAGCCTTTCCCAGTCCTCCTTAATGTTAGTCCCTTCCTTGGGTTTATCCTGTAGATACCTTGCTTGTACATAGTTGACTGCAAGCTGTCTCCACCCATCCAAGCTCCACCCCCTCCCACTGTACTAAACTCCTTGAGAGCAAGAACTGATTTTTTTTTAAGTGCCTGGCACTTAAGAATTTAATAAATGTTTGTTGGCTTGATATTTAAATTTTTTAAAAGCTTATTTTTAAGAGACAACTATGAAATAGAATATGTTACAACTATCTCAGGCTTGGGCTCCCCAATCACTGGAGTAAATCCCCAAAACAACCCCTCAAAGTTACTTCCTCTAGTTATAATTCCATCACATCTAAATGAAAAGTAACTAGTTCAATTATAAAACTGTTATAATCATTAATTTGATATCACCTGCTCTCCCTACCCCATGCTGAGGAATAGGACATGCCTACTACATTCAGGGCCAAGAACAAAAATGGGCCTGAAATATGAAATTACTGATAAGAGGGTATGAGTACTAACAAGACTTTATGTGATGGAAAGTTGGAATACACTATGGACCCACTGTGGAAAGAAGAGGTCAGTGGAAACCACTAGTGGTAAGAGGAAGAAGGATGAGCTGAGCCAGGTAAAGTATCAAAGGAAAAATGATAATGAAGCTCATGTGACTTTTGAAGTCACGATAACCTGAAAATATCACATGACAAAAATATGACACTGGCTTGGTAGGATGGTAGGACTGGATGGGAAGAAGGTTGAAGGTATTCTGGAAATTGCTAGAAAAACATATGTAATTATTTAAATTTTAACTCTTCTGTCTGTGAAGCTCACTGGTTATATCAGAAAGAACTGGCTTCCAATCCTGCCTCAAACACATACTGGCCATGCGACTATGGGCAAATCATTTAATCCCTCAGTGCAGATGAGCTGCTGACTTTTATCACTGAAGGACAATTAAAATGTTCATGTATGTTGTTATGTAGTAATAATCTTCATGACTGTTGGTAAAAGCTTATGACTGTGAATCTAAGTTAATAAGTGATCATGCTTTACCTTTATGTTTGTGTCCATTCATAGACTCTAATAACAGCTAACTGGTACAGAGCCCTGCGTCTGGAGTTGAAAAGCTCTGAGTTCCAATTCAGCTCAGATACTTACCCTGGGCAAGTAACTTAATCTCTGACTGCCTCAATTTCCTCAACTATTAAATGGGAAGAACAATAGTACATATCCCCTAGGGCTAATTTGTGGATCAAGTGAGGGAATATTTGTAAAGCACGGTGTCTGGCACATAGTAGATACTATGTAAATGTTAGCTATTATTATTACTATAAGACAAAAGTGAGAGAACACAAGTTTTGTATTCTCAACGGAAAATACTAAGAAAATAGTGAACTGACTCAAAAAAGCTTCTTTCTATACATGCTAGCCGTTCCAAAGGACTAGTATGTGGCACCTAACAGCAACAGCTGCTCAGAACGGAGAACAGGTTTTTATCAGCTAAAACAGAATGAAATAATTACCAATTATGTTAGAATAAATTCCTGAGTATAGCAATGCTCCCCTGGTCCATCAGCTCTCCTGTAGAGAAAAGGCCTACTGGCACCCTCACTATCACCTATAACAATGGTCGGCCAATACAATGCTTGAGATAAGTAGTACCAATTCATCAGGTTAGAACCTACATCATAAATAAATTCTACATATATTGTTATATGAAAACAAAATCAACATAATTCCAATATGGGAAGATGCAGATATGAGAAGTTCCATATGGCAAAATGATGCATTTGATTTAAATGCAGTGGAAAAAAATCAATTCTAGTAACCTGAAGTAGGAAGACTGGGGAGTTAATATATTAGCTGAAATTTTTATTTAACAAATACAAAAATGTCAACTTTGCAAGTCCTAAATAGGAGAGTCATGGATACAAAGTTGTTCACTTGAAAAAGATATGGGCAGGCAAAGAAAGTTAAAGTGTTTTAATACCGCAGGGAAACCCCTTCCAACTCTAGAGTTATGCATGATCTGTGTACCTGTGACTAAGAGAGGGAGACTAATGCAATATACTGGGCCTTGGTCAAATCACATCTACAATACTGTGCTCATTAATGGGAGTTACATTTTAAGGTTGTGTTTATCCTTTGTACTTGAAGAGGAACAATGACATCACAATGTTGAGGTCAAGATAGAGTGTGTTCAACTGTGGCTGACTAGTCCAGTATGAGCTCGTAAGGCTCCATCTACCATAGGTTGCATACAAACAGTCCACAAGAACATCTGGGATGCAGATATCTCTAGATTTGTGCATCTCAAGTTTCCTTTATGCTAATGGGATTCTGCTTTGCTCATAGAGCATAGCACCTTCTTTGATGCGGACATGCCATGCTGGGCAGTCTTGTGCCAGTGTCTCCCATATCTCATAAGCTCTTCAGAGAGATTTTAAGAGTGTCCTTGTACCAGTTCTTCTGGAGAGCTCTGATAAACGGTAGCGTATCCCAAAAGACAAACAGAAGAGTGAAGATTCACTGAAGGAACTGAGGAGATTTAGCTTGATAAAGAGAAGTCTTAGGAAGGACACAAAAGCTGTCTTCAGTTACAAAGGCTGCTACTTGTTTTGTTTGGCCCAAAAAGAAAGAACTAGGAACAATAAGTGGAAGACATAAATGGGGAAATATAAGGGAAAAGATTTCTAAAATTTAGTGTTATCCAAAAGTGGAATGGCTGTCTCCGGAGATGACAGACTTCCTCTCACAGGAAGTATCTGAGCAAAGACTAGATAACCACTTGTTACATATGTAATAAAGGAGATTTCTGTTTAATTACAGATTGAATTCTCAGACAATTGTGACATTTTGTAGCTTACATATTCTTTACTATTAAAAATAGCTTGTGAAGTATTTATAGTAATGAATGTTCTTAATTTTAACAATCACATTCACATATATTTTGTACCCCAATTCAATCAGGAGGTAAGAGCTGCAACTAAAACCATTACATACAATGGACCACTAGGAGCACCACTGGTAGTCTGGCTACTTTATATTTATTTATAATATATTTATGTTTGCATATTATATTGTACATACTTGTTGTCTCACCTGATAGAATGTAAACTCTTTAAGGGCAAGAAGTGTTTCATTTTTGTCTTGGTATACTCAACTCAGTGCTGGGAGCATAGTAGGTAAATAATAAATGTTTGTTGAATGACTGAAGATGAGTAATATGAAATTAGCCTGGAGAAGACAGAGCAAGACCAGGTTAAACAGTTTATCTTAGAGATAAGAGAGAACCCCTGAAAGTTTGTGAGCAAGGAAGTGACACAGGGTAAGACCTATCTAATAGGAAAGTGATTTTGGCAGCTGTGTGAAACTGGAAGCAAGGAGACCAATAAATAGGCTACAACACAATCCAGGCTGGAGGTAGTAAGGTGCCAGTATGGTGGCAGTACATGAGCTGAGAAAAAAAGGATGCATTTAAGATTTAAAGCAAAGGTAAAACAGAATGTGACAACAGCTTTTACCTGAAAAATAAGGGGAAAGGATGAATCAAGAATGATGCTGATGTTTTGAGCCTAGGAGACTGGAAGAATGGTGTCTAGGTCAACAGAAATAGTAAAGAAGGGCCAAGTTCAAAGGGAATATGGTAAATTTAGTTCTGAGTATGTTGAGTCTGAAGTGCTAACACAATAGACCCGACAATGTCTAGTATTACTGGAGTTCAGTTGGTGGAGAAATTAGGATGAGAGGTCACGATCTTTAGAAGCTATATAGCACAGTGGAAATAGAGTTGGACTTGGTTGGAATCAGGAAATCCTGGGTTCAAATCCTACTTCAGACACTCACTCTGTGAACCCAAGCAAGTCACTTGCCCTTTCTCAGTTTCACTTTCCTCACCTGTGAAATAGGGATGAACAATTACATATACTTCAAAAGGTTCAAATGAGAATCAAATTAAATAAAACAGGTAAACCACTCTACAAATCTTAAAGTGCTAATATACACGTTAGGGGTGATGATTTAGTCAACAGAACACTGTCAGAAGACCAAGGTACAACTGTCAGTTCTGATATTAGCTCTATGACCTCAAGAAAGTCACTTCATCTCTCTGTGCCTCAGTTTCTTTAATAAATTAACAAGCATCTGTTAAGCAACTACTAAGCATAAAGTACAATGCTAAGAACTGGGGTTACAAACACAAAAGTGAAAAACAATCCCTGACTTCAAGATTATAGCAACGATGCACAGTTTTCCTTGTTCTGATTACTTCACTGCTCTACACCATTTCACAGAAGCATTCCCATGCTCTTCTGCTTTCTTAGTACCCATTTTTCACTATGATGCGTTGATTAATTCCATCATATCCATATATCAAAATTTGTTTATAGCCACTTCCCAATCGACGGACACTATCTTGTTCTTAGTTCTTTGTTACCACAAAGTTTCACTGTGAATATTTTAGCATGTATAGCACCTTTCTACTTTGTAATAGCTTTGGGGTATGGACACAATTTAGTACTTTTAAGACAATTCTATAGCTTTCCAGAAGGGCTAGGCCAATTCAGTTTCACTAACAGGATATTAGTTTTATCTTTCCACAGTTCCTTCAACATTATCTGTTTCCATGTTCTGTCATTTTTGGCAGTATTATTTATGCCCGTATAAATCAGGCAGTAGTGTAGTCAATCATTTTATAAGGCTCTGGAGGTTCTTGTATATCTTGTGTATAAATGTCAAGAGAAAAAACGGACCTTTCTGTTGTTAATAGTTTGACAAATAACTTCCTCAACACTCCTGAGTACAGAATCACCAACCAACACTATTCTTCCCTTCTTCTTACTTTTATTCTCTAATGTACTCACAAGTCATCCTCAGTGCTAAAAAGCCACACTGGCCTCAACTTGCCAAACTCTTTGTCCCAACAAATAATGCTTAAGATTCCATCTATCTCACAAAAATCCAAGGTCATTTATTTCTGTTGCCAATGTTCTTAAGACGTCATAATGTTGCCTGAGAACATCACTAACATTACTGAAATTTCTCTTTACTAATGCTCACCTTCTTTCGGGCTTATGATAAAATCTTTTAAACCGTAAGTTAGTTCTAATTTCCATCTTTATCTCATAATTCATGCCAACAAGTAAAAACAGTATAGCTCAGTGAGCAAATTAATATTATCTTTCTAAATTCAATAAATACTTACAATGTGCAAGACATTCTGCTAGGCAATGGGAAGATAATTTTTTTTAAACAGTTTCTGTCTTCCAGGTACTTAAATCCACTGAGGGTGGGAAAGACAATATATAAATTATAAACACAAGTAAATGCAAGATAAATGGATGAGGGAAATGGCACTAACAAGCAGAGATATCAATCGTGTTCATTTCATTTTTGAAAGGACCATGACATCAGGGAGATGATGACATGACTTGCAGCTGACTAATTTCAGAGAGGGAGAGATGCGCAAGATCATTAGCCTCACTTTCTCCTCCAGAAGCCATCTGGGTCCAGAGGCCAGATAGTCATCAGGATAACTGGAGATGGCTCAGGTTGCAATGGGAGACCCTGGCCCTTTTTAGGCTAAGGCCTTTTCAGGTTCTCACTTTGAGTTAGCACCATTCATTGAATAGGCCTCTTTAAGAAGTGAGTCTACGGATGGTCCCTTTAATTAAAAAAAAAAAATCAAACTGGGAGGGGAAGACTCTCAGGATTGTTGTTCAAAAGAGAAACAGTTACTATTGACATTCACTAAGAGCCTGGAGGGCCCAAAATATACCTGTTATGTGGTGCCTGGGCAGGGAGCTATGGGTCCAATCTGTGAGCTCCAGAGTAAAATGGGGTTAGATCAGTAAAGATTTTCCATAGGAGGTAGCACCCAAGTTGAACCTTGAAGTTAAAGACTCCTAAGAGGAAAAGGTGGGGAAAGATCGCTTTCTAGGTAGGTGGGACCACTTGTACAAAGAAAGACCTGAAGGTGAAAGTTAGACTCCTGTGGAGGCCATTTTGGCTGGAACTTGGGATTGTTTCATTCCATGTATTTAAACACCTAGCACATAGTAAGTGTTTAATAAATACTTGCGGATTGATTGAAAAGTAGGCTGGAGCAAAGTTTGAAATGTCTCCTAAGTTTTGCTCCAGTGATTCATTACGGCATGAAATGACTTTCAGCTTTCAAAACATTTGACAGTAGAACTCAAGTTCTGGCAAGTTGCTACTAAGATGCAAAGATTTCAGATACATATCAAGAGACAGACTGTGATGTCCAAGGGCCAACTTAGCCTTTGGAAAGGCTTATAAATCACCAGAAGGCAGGGTCTTTTTTTTTTTTTTCTGCCAAAGCAACTGCTTTTCTTTACATTTCTCTCTTTAAGATTTTTTCATCTAAGACCAGGTGTTACATATGCCCATTAATCTTTGTTAGTTAGTATATGTACCCACACTAGTGAAATTATGGATCATTTTAAATACTGAAGTACTATTAATATAAGGCTTATTCTATTCTAAAATAAGAATTAGATATGTGATAATGGCAAACAATTTAATATAAGTCTAAGCAGAGGTGGAGAACTTGTGGCCTTCTGGGTCCTTGGATGTAGCCTTTTGACTGAGTCAAAGTTTTATGGAACAAATTCTTTTATTAAGAAGATTTGCTCTGTGAAGTGTGGATTCAACCAAAGGGCCACACTTGAGGATGTAGAGGGCCACATGTGGCCTTGAAGGTGCAGGTTTCCCACTCCTGGCTAAGCTAGTAGTGAAGTGATTATGAATATGAACCATGAAGATCTCTAAGACCATAAATTACACTCTAGATTCTCAAGACAATACTGTTAGAATACAAGCTCTTAGAGGCCTTATCAAACTGGTTACAGACATAGTGAGGGACTATGATTTTATACAAAGACAAAAATCAAAGCCTCTGCCCTCAAGGAGTTTACAATCTACTGAGAAGATAACATGTACTTATGTAGGTATATATAAAATATGTACATATTAATAATAGTTTTGAGAGAAGCATGACACTGTGGGAGTAAGAGAACCAGTAAGATCAGGGTGCAAGTATCATCTCTGATGGAACCTTATTATACTTCATTCCCCTTCTCATACTCCATGGTTTAACCAAACTGTCACACTTATTGTATTGAAACCAAGAGAAAAAAAAAGTAGTAGCATCCTCGGAGGCTTGTGAACTGGTAGAACATGCTTTATGGTATTGTAAAGGACCAAAAGAAGCAACCTTTCTTGAGGTATTTGGTCATCTCATTTTCATATTCATGATAAGTATGTACAAAAAAAGATCATCAGGGAAATAATTATGGCTTATATACCAACATCTGTTGTTGCACATAAAGTGGCAGAAAACTAAGGAAGAACTGAATAAAATGCTCCAAATGAAATTAGCATAAAACTTTGAAAATAAGCCAATTCAGTGCAAAGGTAAGATAGGGAGAATGGCAAAAATGTATGTTAAAATACAGTGCTAAGGATTAGGAAATAAAAGAGGTCAAAGGCTCAGGATCCCCAAAGCTTTACCTAAGTAAATTTATACCTAAGTATATACCTAAACAAATTAATACCTAAGTATTAAATGATGCATAAATATTTATTAAGTGCCTACTATGTACTAGGAATCATGAATATTTTTTCAATCAGTAGGTAAAGGCCATGGTGAAAACTAAATAAGTATCATTTAGATAAGAATTCAAGACTCTTTTGAATCACTTATCAGTGTACAGCAATGTCATCAACCTGATCAAAATCATTATTAAATTAGAAAATAAGCATAAAAATTAGAATATGCAAAGTAACTGAAACAGTTTCAACATAACTTATTTAAACAAGCTATTGAAAAATAAAATAAGTAAAAATTAAACAAGCTACTGGAAAATGAAAAATAGAGAAAACATACATTGGTACTATTACTATTTTCTAAGTAAGCTTAACTAATGAAAATCAATTGTCATAAGAGCCCAGAAACCACCTCAATTAGTAAATGTGATCTCCTTGATAAATGGGGAGATGTACCTGCAAAGGGGAACATATATCTTTTGCCTTTTGGAATACTGTATTCCAAGGTCTTTGCTCTTTAATTACAGTGGCAGCTATATTTTGTGTGATCCTGACTATGGCTTTTTGGTATTAGAATTCTTTTTGGTTGCTTGCAGTATTTCTTCGGTGACCTTGGAACTCTAGATTTTGGCTACGAACTTCCAGGAAGTTTTCATTTTGGAATATCTTTCAGTATGTGGCCAGAAAATTCTATTTGGACCCCTGGTCCTAACAGACCTAGACAGTTTTATTTCAGGCTTTCCTGAATTACGATGCTCAGGCAGTACAACGATCCCCATGTTACCTCTCCTTGATCTGTTTTCCAGACCAGTTATTTCTGATGAGACATACTAGTTTTTTCAATCTTTTGACTGATTATTTCATGCTGCCTCATGAAGTCATTCATTCTGTTTGATGTTAAATTTTTAAAGAATCTGTTTCCGTAAGGTTTTATCTCTTGTCCTAAACGAATTAATTTTACTTCCTAGTCTTTTCTCTACAACTCTCATTTTGTTTCCAGTTCTTTACTTGACTTATTTCATTTTTTAAGATCATTTTAACTTAAAAGTAATCTATTTTTTGTAGGAATTCTAGTTGAATTTATCATGCCCAAATTGTACTTGTCTTTGAAGTTTTGTTTGTAGATGTTCTGGAGTTTTCTACTGGGTTTGCGTTTTTGGTTTATCTCATCACCTAAGAGTTCTTTATTGTGGGGTTTGCTTTTTCATTTATTTCATCCCACCTTACTTTCTGAATGGGTAGTTTGTCTTAAGGTCAATTTCTGCACACTTGTGGAAGAAATATCTGGGATTTGCTTAGATCTATTTTCCATTCTTTTGACTGTACTGCTACTTTCTCAAGATATTGCATGCTATATTCTTCAAAGATCTCAAAGAGCAGAGCTTAGATTGCAAGCTCTGGGTATGCTCCAAGCTTTCAGATTCAGAAGAAAGTCTAATTGTTGCCCTCCTGGTCTGAGTTTTGCAGGCCTGCTTCATATTTGGGTAAAACAACTGTGTGCTTGCTCATGGTTGGAACTGTGGTACAATGGTGCTTGTCCTAGCTACTGTCAGTTAGCCCTCAGGTTCTACAAACTTCAGAGTAGGATGGGAGCTGCATCTGAGATCTCACTTTGGGGTCAAAGAAACACAGCTGCTGGTCACTTCTGTTTCTGCTCCTTTTCCAGCACATAGCCTCAGGCTAAGGACTACTTCTTGCCTTAAACCACCACTCTTTTTTTCAGTCTGTACTGGATCTGTGGTTTAGCTCCACAGTACGAGTGGCAGAGCTATCAGGTGGCACCATTTCCTGTTTCTAGATTAGTAGCAGGTCTAGCCCTGCTAGATACAGGACCGCTCTTGGCCCTAATGCACAGATGCAAACCTTGGTTCAATTTCTATGCTGAACACTTGGCACAGGGCCACCCTTCTGCCTAGACCCCATCTCTACTTCCAGAGATCTCTGTCTCCTTATGTTGAGCTGGGCTGGAAAAATGACTCAAGTGTGATGTTTTTTCCTCTTAGATTTTCCTAACAGGCCCTGTTCTGACGCTTTTTTCCAGGTCTTTTTGAAGTAGGCACCTAGATGGTACAGTGGATAGAATTCTGTACCTGGAAAAGGAAAACCTGATTCATAAACCTACTAGCTATGTAATTCTGGACAAATCATTTAACCTATCTTTCTTTAGGATCCTCACCTGTAAAATAGAAATAAAAATAGCATCTATCTTCTAGAGTTGTTGGGAAGGTATTTTATTTGTAAAGTACTTTGCAAATATAAATACTAGTAGTAGTAGTTGTAGTAATAGTAGTAGTAGCAGTAGTAGTAGTAGGTGGCATGGTGGTATTGTTGTGGTCATCACTGTTATTAAGATCTGGACTGTAACCACTTTGGTATATTTGGTCACGTTGGTTGGTCTCCAGTAAATTTCTTATTAAAATCTATGCTGGTTGGCGATTCTCTATGTATCACATCATTCTCAGCTGACAAATCCCATTTTTAAACATCATTTAACAATGATATTTACAAATGGATATTTACTTCAAGATATAGCAAGAGTAAATGTACAAACATTTTCCCCCCCAATACCTTGGGGCACAAACTCCCCTATGTCACCTGGGAATAGGAGTGGGAATTAAACTCCTAACTTAGGTCAGTTCCAACAAAGCACCATTCCCACCAAGTTCATGTCCAAAGGAGGCATTGCTACCAAATAGCTCCTTTTCTTGGTAGGGGTATAAAAAATCACTTCCAAGATCACTCCTTGATCCATGGGCTATCAGTGCTACACTGGCTGCAAAAACTAGCTTTGATGCCTGTGGCTCATTTCTCCAACATCAAGGGTCAGGGACTACATCTTGTTCTTAAGAATGGAAAAGAATGAACAGAAACACTGAACACCTAGGCTTATTTCTCACAGGGGAAGAAAGTCTAACAGACCTACTCTTTAAATCATAGTTTTTGACCAGATGTCTTCATACTACAACTGGGCAGCTGAAGAAAATAAGGCCAAGAGGGCTGGCAGAAGCCAACTAAGAACTTTTAAATTCTTATTATCTCAAAGAGTTTACCACTGACTATGCAGTTAATAAAACAAAACATCTACGCCGTCTCTGCAGCCTTTCTCAGGCATTTTGCTTAAACAATATCAGGTCTATGTGAGAAACAGGTAGCTGGTCTGTCAGGTACTTGGTTCAAGTTCCAGGATTCCATTCCATGTATCTTTATGCTTTCTTAAAAGTCATAAGAAAATGTTTTCAAAAACTTATTTAGCAATTTAAGTTTTAAATGACTTCATTTTAAAGAGAGATGTGTGAAAGAGCTGTAGTATTTATAGCTATGCTTTTGTTTTAAAAATACTTTCTTTAAACTTTGTCACTTCACTCCTAAATCCACTGTTGCTTATATAACTCAGTCAATAAACCACTTAGAAATTATTATCAGGCATTTACATATATTATGTCCAACTAGTTAAAATAAGCTGGTTCAGTTCAGAAAAGCATGTTTTAAGTTATGATGAACTTAAACATATCTTTAAGCATAGGTCTAAATAGACAAGCTCACTAAGGGAACAGATTGCCTCCATTTTGTATTTGTCATTCTCAGCCTTTAGCACAGTAACTGATATATAGTAGGCACTTAATAAATACTTGATGATTGATATATATGCATAAAAAATGCATGTAAAATAAATAACATTTAATATCAGAAATTTAGGTCCTTAGAGGTTATTCAGTCTAATCTCTTTAATCTAAAACGAGGAACTGTACTATTACAATATGATGCTATACTCCAAAAATCTTAGGGAGTCAGCCACAAAAAAAACTTAAGAAAATTGCAGGATTCAGAATAAACTCACATAAATCATCAAAACTTATCTTAATTCTTTATTTAGAATCTTAACTCCCTTTTTACTAAGAACTGAAAAGATACTTCTTCCATATTTTATTATTTTTTAAAATGCTCTAACACAAGGGTGTTACTGATTTTAAAATTTGCAACTTATGTTACTGAAATAATATGAAAATTAAAATTTCTAGTTTTTAAAAAAGTCTCAATAAGAAGTATTCTTTCAACTGCTATACTTACAGTGAAAAATACGAAAATCAATGTATGGATGAGAACCTCTTCTTTCTGATTCAAATCCTGCCCGACTCCTTACTCGCACATCTCCTAGACAGGGTCAAGAATAAAATAAAAGCTTGGAAGACTGTAGAGATAAATACACAAATGAAAAGAAGCTGCTGCCAGCAATACACAGCAGCCTCAAAATTAGCAATCTATGTAACTTATCTACAAATAATTTTTATGGGTCAAGTAGCCAAAAACATTGACAAAACTCATTTTTAAAGCTAGTCTGTTGTAATTTTTATGTTATAAGAAAATCCAGTAATTTATTATATTATTTGTTTAAAGGTATGATGTTTTAAAGGAGTTAAACACAAATGGATGACAACTCTATTTCTATGCAATGAGCTCAGAGGTGCTTCTGAAATCTCCTAAAACAAAAAACCCCAGCAAACTCATATCCATCCCCTCTCTCTTTTCTATTTCCAACCTAGCACAGGGCCTTACTGTAGCCCATTAGTCTATTGAAAGAGCCCTCCAATTCATCCTTAACACCACTGAAGGACTCATTCCTTATGCATAAATTCGGTTTTACATTCCCCTGCCTCAGAATCTTCAACTGTTCTGGGGTTCATATTTACATAGAAAAGAAAAAGACATTTCCAGTCTTATTTCATGCTAATTCACTTCACATATATTATAGTGTAAATTGTTTGTGCTATCTAAACTACCCTAAAATGAAAACTTTTACGCTTATTTGTGTATGTTCATCCTTCATTGCCAAGGAAGACCATGCCATCAGAGAAATAATGACATGATTTGCATTTGACTTTGTTTTGAGTGAGGGAGAGCTGTGCGGGTCACCAGCCTCACTTCTCCAAAGCCATCTGAATCCAGTGACCAAATATTCATCAGGATGACTGGAGATGACTCAGGATGAAGCAATTGGGGTTAAGTGATTTGCCCAAGGTCACACAGCTAGTGAGTGTCAAGTATCTGAGGTGAGATTTGAACTCAGATCCTCCTGACTCCTGCACTGGTGCTCTATCCACTGCACCACCTAGCTTATTTAATTATAATCCTTTTAAACAGCAATTCAAATGTGAAATCTTCCAAGAAGTATTCCCTGATTCCTGCTTTGCCCAACTACAGAACTTCATTTTGCCTGTCCCTTAGAAGTTTATGAATTTTAAAAAAATAGTTATTTGTATTTGCACAAATGAACCAAAAAAAACAAGCATTTATTAAGTACTATGTGCAAAGTCCTGTGCTAAGCACTGGTGACACAAAAAGTAAAAATAGAAAACTAGGAAAGATAGGCAAAGAAGTAAGATTATCCCTGCTCTCAAGGAGCTCACATTCTAATGGCAGAAACAACACTTCTAGGAAATTTCAGCCTCAAATTGGATAGGAAAAGTCACATGATCTTTACGGTACAGTGGCAAGAGATGGCAACGCACTTGGTAATAATATTAACTCTTAATTGTCATTTAAGATTGATAAAATCATCAGTTTCTAATGCTGAGCTATTTGTCAATACCAACAATTTTGACGGCAAAAACTTTCTTTTCTTATTCTTTAGTAGCTTTGCAGAAGCAATTGAGAGGCTGTATCTCCACTAGTGTGGCTTCCTGGGAGGATGACTCTGGGGCCTGGGATGAAAGCAGGGCCAGTGGTCTAGGTTTGCTGTTTCCAAAGTTCTAGGGTTCAGGATTAGGGTCCAAGGAAGGTGGCAGTCAAGGTAGTCCTGTTGTTTTTAACTGCCTAGCACTTGCTATTTCTTGTCTCTCCTTCAGGATGCTTTCCTGCTTCAACCAGGGTTCCAAAGGTCAGTAGGTGGTAGATATGGCTAGTCACTCCTCCCTAGGAGTTGCTTCTGTGGATAAAGGCTGTGGGCAGCTAAGTCCCAGCTTCCAAATGGACTGAAAGCTAGATGAAGGCAGGGACTATATCTTAGGTAAATTCTGACTTTTACCAAATGCTTGGTATAGTGCTAGACACATAACAGTTGTGGTTATTAAATGTTTGTTAAGTGAAGTGTTTTTCAGAGTAGACTTCAATTCTCTTCAGGGTTCTGAATTCATTTAATATAATAGTTGATGTTTTTGAGATAAAAGAAGCCCCAAGGAAGAACTTGGTTCTGTGAATTTTTTTCTAGACTATCCTAATAACTGAATTTTCCACAGATTATAATAAAACCTGGGAACCTTGAAAAATATGTAATTAATATTTTAGTACATTCATCTCAGTGAAGGGAGTGGAATTTCATGTAATTTCCAGACATTATGGGTAAGCAGATTTTATATGCTGATTCATTTAAGATCTCGAATCATAAAAAAATCCTCAATCTATGTAAGAAAGCATAGGCCATTCTACAATCTATAGTTTGTGATACTTATTTCACGGGGATCTCATAGCTATAACTTCAATCTAAACATATGAAGCACAGACATATCTCAATTGCTTTAGACTTTCTAAACACCCAAAAGCAAATGGAAGCATTCTTCTTTTTCATTTGGGAATCCAAAGATTCTACAGCCAAAGGCAAGAATGATTCAGCATATTATGCTCTGAGGAAGTAGAACCTTAATATCTGCTTCCTGCTATTTACCTGGACACTATTTCAAAATTTCATCTATCTAGCAATATCAATTTTTGATAGATGCTGAGAACTAAGTCACACATGAGATGTGATACAAGATAGCTCTAGTTATGTAAATCAATTTAATGTCAATGACTTTCTCATTATTGATATATTATTTTTTACCCTAACTAGTTTTGTTTTGCCTTAGAATTTAAACTTATAAAATCATCTTAACACATCCGTGGTCATGAATTTTTGTTCTGAGGCCATTCTGTAGAATTCTGGAACAACAAACAACAAAAGACAGTTAAGCATAAATATTAATATATGATGGACAGCCTTCTAAGACTTGTCAAATCTAATTACCACTGCCCACTTCTGATGATTCATGCAAGAAGCAGAGTGGTGCACTATGAAGAGCACTGGATCTCAAATCAGAGGATCATAATTCAAATGCCAGCTCTGGGTGAGTATGAACAAGGTGCTCTGTGGTGCACATGTAAAAAAATGCATGAACTAGACTACATGACTTCTAAAACCCCTTTCACTCTTAAATCTATGATCCCATGATACTACCAAAAGGACCCTAACAAAGTTATCTTCAGAGATTACAGAATCCTGAGTGGGAAATTAAAGACAGGCAGTATTTTTTTTATCACTACCAGTACTTGAAGATAAGGATTTCAGAGGAGAGAAGAGAAAATGGAAAGTGAGGAAGATAATGTCAAATAATTACATTTGGATTTCTGGACCAGAGTTTAAGGTACATGAATGATGAAAGACTCTTGGTTAGATCCTTAACCTCTCCCCTCTTCAAAGCTATTTATAGTAGTTGCCTCCACTTCCCTTTTTCTCACTCTCTTCTAAATTCTCTACAATCTAGCTTTTGATCTCATCACTCAATGACAACTGCTTTGTCCAAACGTACCTACAACCTCTATTTACACAATCTAATAGTGCTGTTTTCTCAGTCCTCAGCCTTTTTGACTTTTGTGTAACAGCTATCACTAATGATGATCTCCTTTTGGGTATTTTCTCTTCTCTAGGTTTTTATAACACTGATCTCTCTTTGCTTTCCTATTATCTGTTGGACCATTAATTCTCAGTCTCCCTTGATAGAAATTAGCATCCATGTCACACCCACTAAAAATAGGTGACCCCAGGGTTTGTCCTGCGCCTTTTTGTATTCTCCCTTTATAGTATCTGACCTATTGATCTCATGGCTTCAGTTATCAGTTCTATGCAGGTGATTTGCAGTTCAATATATCCAGTCCTAGTTTCTCTCCTGAGCTCCAGTCCAGCACCACCAACTGTCTTTTAAACACATTGAATTAGATGCTCCTTTGTATTTCAGACTCAACATGTCTAAAGGAAAACTCACTATCATTATCCCCAAACCATGCCCCTTTCCAAATATCCAAATTACTTTCAAGGGTACCACCATTCTTCAAGTCTCCTAGCACCCTAGATTATAACCTAAGTATCATCTTCAACATAGTACTTAACTTATATTCATCCCACATATCCAAAGGGTTGTCACTTCTACCTTCATAACTTTTCTCATATATGTCCATTTGTTTCTACTCACACATCAAAACTATGGTAGAGGCCTTCATCACCTCATGTCTGAGATACCGCAATAGCCTTCTCATTGGTTGGCCTGTCTCAAATCTCTTTCTCATCTAATTTCTCCTCTACTCAGCTGCCAAAGTGATTTTCCTAAAGTGTATGTCAGCCTGTGTCACTTGACATACTCCAGTTGCTACCTATTATCCACCATAACTTCAAATATAAATGTTCTGTTTGGCATTCAAAGCCCTTCATTACCTGTCCCTTTCTTGCCGTTTTGGTCTTTAAACACTTTACTCCTCATCAAGTATTCCATGGGTCCAACTATACTGGCCTACTTGATGTTTCTCATATACTATGTTTCATCCCACATCTCAGTGCCTTTTCATTGGCTGTCTTCAATATGTCTAAAGATTTCCTTCTTTACCTCTGCCTCCTGGCCTCCCTAGCCTGCCCTCCTTCAAAATAAAATTAAATTAAATTAAAACCTGACATTCTACAAGATGCCTTTCCTGGTGTTATCCCCTCATTCCCTCTCCCATGGTAGTGCCTTGCCTCTGAGATACTGAGATACAGATATATCATTTTGTGACATGTGTGTGTGCATGTGTGCACTCACGTAAATGTTGTCTCACCCATTAACATTGTGGACTCTTTGAGGACAGGGATTGTGATTTTTCCTTTCTTTGTATCCTCAGTCAGTGTCTGGCATATAACGAGTGCTTAATCAATACATGTTGACTGATTGACCATAAAATCAACATGGGATCAATTCGAATATATATGTATTTTGCTCTCTGTCCTACTGCATTTAAAGATAACAATTGCTTTGTTTTGATTGAGAGTAAGTGAAACAACTTAGAAAAAAACCTAAGAAAAAAAGCTACATTCAGTAATGATCTTTCATACAAGGTGCTGACTTTCATTTTTTTAAAAAAGATAGATTATTTCTTAACGATTTGATTCCTAGCATCAACACAGTTTTACCAAACAACAACAACAAATTGTGATTGAGATAGGAACTCTCTTTTGCCTCTTTTTCTATCTTCAGCACTCAGCATGGTCCCTGGCATATAGTAGGTACCTAAAAATATTTACTGATTGGCTGATCTTATTTGCTTGTTCACAAGAAGATGCTCTAACATTTGGGTGCTTCTAACACCTACATTATACAAAACTGAGCTACAATAGCTATATTTTAGAAGAGAAAGCTTTTCTTTCAAACAAAATTAGTATCTAAACCAAAATTTTATAACACATATTTTACTCTGCACTTTGGCACAATGTTGATCCAGAAAGAATGGTAGAAAATACGTCCATAAGAGCAGATGTATTTCCCTATTTTCTTAAGGACAAAGTAAAATTTTCATCCATTATGGTTAATTTGAAATCCTCTTTAGAACAAATATGGAAACAAGTTTAAGAACATTCTTCCCATTTGAATTTGTATGGAAAGAGTTCTGTTATTCTAAGCTCTGTGTGTCTGTGAATGTGTTCCTCCCAGTTAAGGTGGAGTAGCACAGCTGCACAGTTTGGTACAGGGCCATGGGTTAGAAAATCGAAGTCCTATTCCTGCCTGATAGATCAGCTGTGGGAGGTTAAGCCAATCACTCTGTTTTGTTGAGCTTCAATTTCTTCATCTGAGTAGACTGTAAAGTGCTCCTAAGACTTCTCCCAACAGTCTTTACAATCTGACTCTACAGTCTTGACCAGGCCTACACAGTCTGTGGCCCGTGAGCATGCCAGAGGATTTCAGGAGGCTGTAAAAAATATAGAGAATGTTTCCCTCTATATTTTTCACAGGCTGTCTGAAATCCTTTGGTGTGCCACAGGCTGTATAGTCCTGGTCTAGACTGATCACTAGGTTTGCTAATCACTCACTCCAGGACATCTAAATACAATTTATACATTACTGTGTTTTCCAACAGTTTCATATTTGTCTCCTGTTCCCAAATACAAGTTCAAGGGCAAAGACAACAGCTATTTCTTTTGTTTCTCCTTTCCCCTCCCCCTGATCCCATGATGCACAAAGTGGTAGAAACATTGTCATTACTCCAATCCTAGTCAAAAAATTTCACATTGGCCTCTTAATTTTTAAAAATCTTTCATTTACTCTTTCATCCTATATATTTCAACAAAATGCCTTATCTTCTCACTTAAGCAAATGTCTGCAGATAAGCAAAATTCAGCTTCCAAAAAGTATCTTCCATATAAAAAAGGAAATTTCAATTGTCCAGAAGAGCTCTGAAAAAAGAAAATGCTATTCCATAATCAACATTATTTTTTGCACCTCTTCTTGTGAACCTGTAAGATTCACAAATCAGTGGATGGAGTGCCAGACCTGGAGTCAGGAAGACTCATCTTCCAGGGTTCAAATCTGGCCTCAAAACATCTGCTAGCTGTGTGAACTTAGGAAAGTCACTTAACCTTGTTTGCCTCAGTCTCCTCACCTGCAAAATGATCTGGAGAAGGAAATGGCAAACCACTTCAGTCTGACAAGAAACCTCGATGGGGTCATGAAGAGTTAGACACAACTAAAAAGAACTGAACAAACTTTAATCATTCATTTAAAGGTTATTCTCCTTCTTTTAGAATTTGTACCTAATAATACCTACACAGTGACTATCTGGCCAAATAAAAATTTAGTGTATGATTTGAGAAAATTCCTCTTGCAAAACCTTGCTAAAAAAACTATTCTTTCTTTTCTCCCAGTTTGGACCATCTTGGAATATCCATACATAATGAATACAAGTCACCAAAATTCCCTTCCAAGTGTTAAGATTCAATTATTTTAAATGGTTAATAATACCAATGTGTACATTTTAGAAGCATTTTTGTAAAAAAGAAATTAAAACATTAAGCTATTATATATGAGATGCACAAAACAACATTCCTTATTTGCATCTCTCTTTCTTCCCTTTTGACTACTGTTTACTCCCAATTTAGAAGGAATGGCCTATGTTCACCACAATCACAGTAGGGTCACTTCCATATCCTCTTACAATCAATGTTAAAATACCCATGAGAGAAAATATAAGTAACTGCATAAGTACAGTACAAGTAATATTGTAATAAAGTAATAAAAGTCAGCCCCCAAAATTCATACTCAGGTAAATTTTACTAAAATGCATTATGTCTATATGTTAGACAAAGATTCTTTCTAGGTTAAAATAATTTTCATTACAAAATAATCTCCAATTCTTTATTTTACTGAGTTTCCAATTGAGACTCAAATCTCAATTACATAATTTATGTAATCACCATATAATACAATTTGATGAATATTAATTTTTTTATTAAAATATAGTTTCATGCAGTAGATCACTGTTTTTCTTAAATGCTATTCTAGATCCCATTCATTCACATGCAAGTAAGTATAATTTCTGTGTGACCAACAGAAAACCAAGTAGAGAATACTATTAGCGTTCATGCATAAAATGTACACAGTAATTGATGTGCCATTTTTTTCCATGTGCATCTATTAAAAAATGTTTCAAGCATCTTAAAGAACAGACACAGAAGACAAATCTTTCTTTCCCTTCTAAATAAAACAGAATTGATACATAAAGAACCCAAAGCGTGGCCTATCTGCACTTCAGCAGCTTTGAAATTCTACTCCTAGTTATAACAATAATAAGTCTTTCTATAGCACTTTAAGGTTTTCAAAGGGCTTTGCATATTACCTCATTTGATTCTCATGGCAGCCCTGTGAGTACTATTATTATGTCTATTTTTCAGATTAGAAAACTATGACTGATAGGAACTAAATGACTTATTCAAGGCTATACAGCTGATAAGTGGTAGAGGCAGGATTTGAATTCAGGTCTTCCTGAATTCAAGTCCAGTATATTATCTACTGTGCCATCTAGTATATTTTTCTATTTTTCTTAAACACAACCTCAAATCACACCTTAAAAGGAAATATACTTACCTAGCATACGAATGTACAATGCAGTTTGATCAGAACTGTCATAGGAAATTGCTCCACGTCTCTGAAAAACAATTAAAAAAACCCCTCTCTTAATACATGTTAATATACACACCAGAATTGAGCATATGTAATGAAACAAAGGAATACACCGTTATTGTTTAGGAAACTGATAAGAATATATTGGATTCAGGCCAGTACGTTTCTGTTGATAGGGAAAGAAATCTGAATTATTTATTTGGAGAAACTTCAAGGTAGTTTCTTTTCATATCTTCAATTCACAAAAGAGTTATTAAGTTCCTACTACGTATAAGGCATTATACATGTTACAGAGAAAATAAAAGAAAGAGAAAGGGAGGAAGATAAGGAAGAAGGAAAAGGAGAAGGAAAGGAGAGACTGGGAGGAGACAATAAAATCCCTGTACCTTCAAGTTTATGATCTTGCAAGGGGACAAAACATGTATAGTAAACAGATCATCAACAGCATCAAATTTTAATAGTACTATATTGAACAAAGAGGAGATACAAAAATGCATTAGCCTTATTTTTAATCTAGGGGGGTGGAGCAGAAAGACACACTTGCACTAGCTCTTCCCCCAAGGCCCATAAAATACCTGTAAAGAAGGACTCTCAACAAATTCTAGAGCAGCAGAAGCCACAGAACGACGGAGTGGAGGAAATTTCTAGCCCAGAGTGATCTGAAAAACCAATGGGAAAGGTCTGTGGCATCAGATGTGGAGCAGAGCCCAGCCTTGGCCACCTGGGAGGGGCAGGACCATTCAGGGACAGAATCTCCAGCAGCAGCACAGATACTTCAACCCACAGGCACTAAAGGTCAGCGGGAGGGTTTTTTCAGCTGGCCGAAAAGGAAGTGGTGTCCCCATAACTCCAATCTCCTTAGGTGGCACCCGTGGAGGCAGCAGTGGACAGGGGCTCCCAAAGCAGGCAGCAGCCCATATCCATTGTTGAAGGCCTCATCATAAAGCCCCCGAGGGAACTGAACCCTGTATGGTGGGCCCTGCCCCCTAACTGAGCAGATGATCTTAATCTCACACTGAACAGCAACACTGCCCCAGCCTAAAGCCCTGGGGGATTGGAGCAGCTCATCTGAATCTCAACCCCTAGTGCTGGCTTGGTGGAAATAGATGCGAGGTGGTTGAAGAGAGGAAACTCAGAAGTCAAGTAACTGGCTGGGAAAATGCTCAAAAAAGGGAAAAAAAATAAGACCATAGAAGGTTACTTTCTTGGTGAACACGTCTCCTCCCATCCTTTTGGATGAGGAAGAACAAGGCACACTTGTTCAGAGGAAGTCAAGGCCCCTGCCTCCAAGGCCTCCAAAGGGAACTTAAACTGAGCTCAGGCAATAGAAGAGCCTGAAAAGCAAGTTAGCAGCTTACTAAAGGAGAACCAAAAAAATACTGAGGAAAATAACACCTTTATACAGAGGCTAACTCAATTGGAAAAAGAGGTCCAAAAAGTCAATGAGAAGAAGGAGGCTTTAAAAAGCAGAATTAGTCAAATGGAAATGGAGGTTCAAAACTCACTGAAGAAAATAGTTCTCTCAAAATTAGAATGGAACAGATGGAGGCTAATGACTTTATACAAAACCAAGAAATCACAAAACAAAACCAAAAAAATGAAAAAATGGAAGAGAATGTGAAATATCTCATTGGAAAAACAACTGACCTGGAAAACAGATCCAGGAGAGACAATTTAAAAATTATGGGACTATCTGAAAGCCATGATCAAAAAAAGAGCCTAGACATTATCTTCCATGAAAATATCAAGGAAAACTGCCCTGATGTTCTAGAATCAGAGGACTAAATAAATATTGAAAGAATTCACCAATCACCTCCTGAAAACGACCAGAGGAGAGAAACTCCTAGGAATATTGTGACCAAATCTCAGAGTTTCCAGATCAAGGAGAAAACACTGCAAGCAGCTAGAAAGAAACAATTCAAGTACTATGGAAATACAAGCAGGATAACATAGGATCTAGCAGCTTCAGCGTTAAGGGATCGAACTGCTTGGAATAGGATATTCCCGAAATCAAAGGAACTGGGATTAAAACCAACAATCACCTACCCAGCAAAACTTCAAGGGAATAAATGGTCATTCAATGATATAGAAGACTTTCAAGCATTCATATTGAGGAAAAGATCAGAACTGTATAGAAAATTTGACTTTCCAACACAAGAATAAAGAGAAGTATGAAAAGGTAAACAGGAAAGAGAAATCATAAAAGACTTTCTAAAGCTAAACTGTTTACATTCCTACATGGAAAGAAAATATTTTATAACTATTGAATCTTTTCTCAGTATTTGGGTAGGTGGAGGGATTGTATACATATACACACACACACACACACACACACACACACACACAAAATACAGGCTGTGTTGAATCAGAAGAGATATCTACACCAAAAATAAAATAAAATAAATAGTAAGGGATGAGGGAGGAAAATATGGGGAAGAGAAAGGGAGAAATGGAATGAAGCAAGCTATAACTCATAAAAGAGATAAGAAAAATCTTGTTCAATGGAAGAGAAAAGGGAGAAAGGTAGAGGGGAAAAGTGAAGCTACTCTCTCCATATATGGCTGAAGGAGGGAATAACATGCTCACTAAATTTGATATGAAAATCTATCGTACACTACATGAAAGTAGAGGAGGAGGCAACAAGTGGGGTGAGGGGAATGATAGAAGTGAGGGCTAATGGGAGAAGGAAGTAACTAGAAATAAACACTGTTGGGAAGGAACAAGGTCAAATGAGGGAATAAAAAAATAAAAAAAAATAAGGGGGAAGAGAATAAGATAGAGGGCAACATAGTATTACCCAACATGATTATTATAGAAGTCTTCTGCAAAACGACACAAATTTAGTCTGTACTGAATTGTTTGCCTTCTCAGTGGGGATGGGGAGGGAGGGAGGGAGAGAAGTTGGAATTCAAAGTATTAGTAACAAATGTTGAGAATTTTTATTGCATATAACCAGGAAATAAGAAACACAGGGAATGGGGTATAGAAATTTATCTTACCCTATAAGACAGAAGATGGGGATAAGGCAAGGGTGGGGTATGATAGAAGGGAATGTACATTGAGGGAAGGAGTAATCAGAATACAAGGTATTAGGAAGCAAGGGGAGGGGAGTGATAGGGAGAAAAATTGGACATATTACAAAGTGAGGTAAAAGCCATTAGTATTAAAACAACTGACTGGAAAAAAAAGAGTTTATAATCTAGATAAGCACATGAAAAGTAAAAAAAGTTAATACAAAGTAATATATGGAATGAGTAACAAAGTATGACAAAGGTTGTCAGGAAAAGTCCCTACTGAGAAGTAGGATTTAGAGAAATAGCATGAAGCTTGCTACATAAAATGACCTGGCTAAACTGGAATATAAATTCCTCTACTTATTAATTTAACCCTGAGCATGTCTAAATCTTAATTTCTTCATCTGTGATAGTAATTTTAGCACCATTTACTTCACAGGGCTGTCATGAGGAAGGTGCTTTATAAACTTTAAAGTGCTATAAAAACTTATTATGAATAAAATGAGGGTGGAAGGATGAGCAACATTTAACAGAGCAGCTTAGGTATGAGAGAAAAGAAAGAAACATACAAGACATGTTTGGGGACAGCTAACAGACTACATTGAAAGACGATGTGAAAGTTAGGCTTTTGGTCAGGTTATAAAGGAACTTAATGTGCACATAAAGACTGACTCTGTAAGCAACATATTAAGTTTGTTGGGTTATTTTTAATAATGGAACAATATATTTCTTTTAAATTCTTCTTGAACTTACAGTAAAACCTTACCAAAAAAATAACTGAGACAACAGTCTAATTCATTAAAAGTTCTGAAGCATCCATTAAAAAAAGTATAATTTTATTACTTAATCCATATTAGGAAGACAGTCACCAAGTCTTTCGTGAAATCTGCTTAAGCCATATGGAAAAAAGTGCACTGAATGTAATGGAAAACATTTCAAATTATGCTTTCAAGTTTAAAAAGTGCTTTCTTTACAATAACCTTGGGAAACACGCAGTGCAAGTAACCATTCACATTTTGCCAACCAAGAAGCTGAGCCTTAGTTAAAGTCAGTGAATGAGCACTGCATGGTCATCTCACACTAATATGTTCCCAAGGTGTGAGGGCCCACCAGCTCTGCTGTCTCTGTATGTCACACAGTACCCTTTCCTTATGCCTTGCTCCTCCCTCTCCAACTAACATTTAAAAATAATATATTTAACTTTCTGAAAACTTGGTTTTTTTCTTCTAAAGAAAACTGACTTTTAATTATTTACATGGATTTCATCATGATTTACCCAGCAAAACTTTTTCATCATACTTCAACGGCTCTGTGATAACAGTGCTGGTATGTGTTCAAGTGATGCAAAACATATCTCATCTATCCTCTTATTTTACATAATACTTGCCTATGTCCCTTGTAAATTCTCCATAGCGGGTCAAACCTCATGACCCTTCTTCAAAGAATGGAGTACATGGGCTATCCAATAACTTACTTCTTGCTCTCAATATTAGAAAGTACAATGTCTAACACAGTAGTTGCTTATTACTTGCACTGATTGCATAAAGGCATTTTTTGTCCATTTTTTTCTTCACTGTGGATAGTTCAACTGAACTTCTTTGGAAAATTATAGATGTCATATAGGAGGCTCTGCAAACTTCTAGAACGTGATCCAATCAGCACAATAAACCCTATGGCTCCCCATTATTTTCGGTGTCAATTACAAAATTCTGGGACATTTAAAACTCATCATAAACTTACCCCTTCTTTCTTTTCTAATCTTTCTACAACTGACTCTCCTTTCTACCCTATGATACAAATACATGGTCTGCTTACTAATTCTTTGCACACCATACATTATCTCATTTTGCACCTTTGCACTGGCTATCCCCCATGCCTAAACTACTTTCCCTCTAGCCCCTTGCCTCTTTATTTCCCTATTTCCCTTCAAGATTCAGCTCAAATCCTATCTTTTGCAACAGACCTGTTCCTGTCCCCCTTCACCTCTGAGATTACAAACCAGCTGCTGTCTATGTCTTCTAAGTGCCAATCTATTAACATGTCTCCATTATTTGAATGTGACCTTCTTGAGGGCAAAGAGAGTTTGTTTTTTCTTTGCAACCCTCCCTTCCCCCCTTACCACAGTGATTAAAACATATACATACACTTAATAACTTCTTGGGGATTATAATGACTGACATCTGTAAACATCACTTGGAGGACCTCGTTATCTATGGAATTCTTCTTTTGCATAGGATATCATAAAGGTGGGAAATACTTTTGACAAGCATTTATCTCCCTGTATTATGAATTGACTGATATTAATCAGAAGTTACTATGGTTATATACATATTTACATGTTAAAGGAAATTTGTATGATTTTTTAAAAATGCAAATGCATGGAAGATAACTTGTTGGAGGATAGTGATGCAGTGAATACAGCAATGGACTTGGAGTCATAAAGACCTGAATTCAAATTAGACCTTTGTTAAATTAAAAATTATGTGACCTTGGTAAAGTAATTTAGCCTGTCTCAGTTTCCTCAACTGTAAAATAAGAATAATAGCAGCACCTGCCTCATAGGATTATGAGGATCGAATGTCATTAATAACACAAAATACTTTGCAAACAATAAAGAGCTATTATTATAAGATGGTCTTTTCCCCTTTACTGAATCAAATATTTTTAAACAACTGTACAGTAAGTGCAGTAGGATCTCATTCTCTACAACTATGGTGATAAGATTTGCTGTCAATATTGCTTATTCAATGCTACCTCTTCCTTTCTTATACATTCACTGAGGATGTCTTCAATTTGTGTGCATATTATTCTCACTAAAACGTTGTAGTACAGGGGAAGGGAAACACGCAAGGTAATAGTCACTAATATTCTCTCGGTCACTTTTGGAGAGCACAATAAAATCTAAGTTTTTTCCCCGCCAAGTATTTGGTATTCTCTCCTCTTTTATGAATCAATTAACCATATTGACAGCACTATTTATCATCTTCCTCCCCATGTCCATTTTTGTGTTGAAGCTAAAGTATTCAAATATATACAGTGTGTCTATACCCTCAATATTAGGTTTACATATTAATTTGAATCGTATATGTAATCAGCATAAATATATGCTTACTTACTCTTAAAAGTAAAATTGAGTTCCTCACTGAATTCTCTACTTCCTCATCTTCTGCACAAATGCTGGGACTACAAGCTGCAATTACTTTCATAGTGCTCTTCTAGTAAATGCCAATCATGAGTATTCTGCTTTCATTTATGACAAGAATGCAGAGATTGACATGATTTAGTTTTCCTGGTATTATTACTTCTATTTAGTCACTGGAAAGTTCTCTCCTATTGACAATGCCAACAATTAAGTTAATATTCAACTCCACTCTACAGAAGCCTTTCTGCCACAGTCACTACAGTAGAGGAAAACGCCTTACAGACCTCAGGGCCACTTCAAATTCTTCGCTGCATGGGTTGTTACAGCCAAATAATTTATCACCACATTTAGTTGGCTGTCCTCAGAAAGCAGACAGTATGTTTGGAGACTTTCTAACATGGTAGAACGTGTTAGACTCTGAGTACAGCCCCTGAGAACCCAGGATCACCTTCCACACAATGAGGACTGGAGTAGGGCTTGGTGAAAAGCAAGTTAGCAAAAAGGGAAAAGAACAATGGATTTAAAGTCAAGAACATCTTGGTTCAAATTCTATCTTTGACACTTAGTAGTTACACGATCACAGCCAAATTGCTCTCTTGTGAGTCTATTTCCTGGTTTGACAAATTTAAAACCTGAAAGGAAGTCAAACACCATCTATATCAACCTCCTCATTTTACAGGTGAGGAAACCAAGATTCTAGAGGTTAGTGATGTGTCTAAAGTCACAAAGTTGGTAAACAGCAGAACTGATGATATCTGAACCAATGTTCCCCTCTGTCTACAAAGTTCATGCTCTTCCCACTGTAGAAAACTAGTTTGAAATCCACCTAACTGTACATTACTGTTCACACCTTCTTCCTGTTCACAAGGATATCATTAGACATTTTCAATGGCTTGATGAAACTCAGGTTTCCTGCACTGAAACCTAACCTACCCACCTAATCTTTTTGAAGGAAATAAGCTAAGCCTGGAAGGACCGAGTCTTAATGGATCCCCTGATGCTTCTAAGGGATCACCATTTCCCTTTCTAAATGCTCAGAAAATATTGTTTTGATACCACATTTTAGAATTTTACATCACATTAATTGCAAAACCTTAGTTCTAAACTTTGAATGAAAATAATCTGAAGAAAAATTCATGGTGGTGTAAAAATAGTAATGGTTTATGCAAGAACAAAGAGATTTGTCTTCTTCATGGCTCTGAAAATAGATGAGCTGTGATCATCAGTTTAAGTCACAAACTATGTTTTAGTGTCCGTATCTACAAAATTAAGATATTAGACTATATAACTTCTGAGATACTCTCCCAATTTCCACAACTATTTTCTATAAATTATGTGTGTGTGTGTGTGTGTGTGTGTGTATACACACACACACACAATTCTTTATTCTATGAAAATAAAATTATATGCTAAAATTAGGTAACAATTCTTTTTAAGCTTATGTATGTCTAAGCAGACCACCGTTTGGTGCTTATAAATTGTAACTAAAATTCCACTTCAAAATAGAGGTTCACATGCTGCCAAATAACATACAGTATAGTGAGCCAAAACCAGTCATTTTTTCTACGGACTAGGTATTCTTCCTGGTTTGATTTTGAAAACCAATTATTAAATTGAAGTTTGTGCTCTATTCTTCACAATGAACTTAATAAAATTACTATTCCCATTAACTATACTTTTTAAAAAAAATTTTTAATATAAATTTATTTAACTTTTTACATTCATTTTCACAAAATTGTGGCTTCCAAAATTTTCTCCCCATTTGTCACCTTCCCCCACCCCAGTAAAATGAGTATTCTAATTTCCCCTATCACCAATCTGCCCTTTCTTCTATCATCCCTCCCTTCTCTTTTGTCCTGTAGGGCCAGATAACTTTCTATTCCCCATTACCTGTATTTCTTATTTCCTAGTAGCAAGAACAATACTCAACAGTTGG